>JAVLVB010001306.1:1584874-1647891 GCA_032876305.1 Orestias chungarensis
GGCGAAACGAGATGCGGGAAATACTAACATAAACAAACACTACTAATAAAATAAACAAACACAGCTGAGGAATACGGGAAGGGAGGAACTAAACTAACCGATAAAAATAACAACAAATAATAATCACGAGGGGAAGAACACGGGAACCGGAGACTACAGGAACTAAGACAAACAGAGAACACGGGATGAGACCAGGGGACCAAAATAACGAGGATGGAGAAGAGCCAGGACAGAGAACTTAGCAAGCAAGAGACTTACCGGAGACGTTGGGGGCGAGAAACTCTGAAGCGAGAGGAGAAGGACATCAGGGAAATACCTCAGGGAAGGACAACAGGGGAAGACAACAGGAGATGACGCAGAGAGACGAGAAGGCAAAACAGGGAATAACAACAGACGATCCAGCCACGAGTGAGAGAATGCATGTGGCTTAAATAACAGGGGAACCGGGGTTGGATTGGAGGAGGAGGTGATTGGATAATTGATGACCGCTGTGAATGAAGGTGAGTGAAGAACACGCACATGAGGGAATACAAACACACATACAGGAAGAAATAGAGAACAGGGGAGTGGAGGAACAAACTAGAGAACATAACCAAATACTAAAGATAATAATAATAATAACAAAACAAGACACCTGTACATGAACTAAACAAAGCAAAAACTAAATATAAATGAAAACAACAACAAACTGAACCAAACCAAAACCTAGATCCTGACAATTGGTTTTCTAATGTTTGCGTCCGTCAGCCTCACAGACGCCCAGCTGTACTCGGGTATGTCCTTAAAGACTACTGACACCCCTGAATTTATTAAAGGAGGAAACAGGACTGGTCAGTAGTCGCTGAGGTCCTCCTGTGAGCTAAAGGATGCTGTTAGTTCATAAAAAAAACAATGAATGGGAAAAGGTTTCAATTTTACATTGGACATTTGCAGCATTAATATCCTTTAACCGTTTTCACATTTTTGGGTGTGTATGTGATAAACCAACACAACAATCTGAAAAGTGTGGCATGCATTTAATTTGATGCTTCAAAATAGGGCTGTACAACCTATGTGTTACAAGCCTGATGGAGGACCCAATATTCAAGCAGACACAAATGGAAACTTTTAACAATTTTATTTTGAAAGAGTAGTACCAGGAACCGGAACCTCATCACCAACTGGTTCAGGAACCCCTGAGAGGAAAAGATAGGCAATATCGGCAGGGGAACAGGTGGAAATCCTGAGCATTGGTAAGTGGGCGTGGTTGGAGTGGGCTGGATGCAGACATGAATCTAAACAAACCTTCCTGGCGACCAGAATATTACAATATGTCATCATCTGAATATAAGTTTGTGCCCTATTGATATCGTAAAGGACAGTTCGGAGTGTAATAACCATTATTTAATACATTTTATGCAAGGATGCACGATATATCAGCATTGACATCGGTATAAGCCATATTAGTTACATCTTAGATAAGTAAAACTCTGGGCCTTGCTGTTGGTATTAGTTGGGTCTTGTAACAGTGATATTAGTCCTATGCATGACAGGATTGTAGGATGTTTTACTTTATCGTCAGTTGTGAGATAACAGAAATACACGTGGTAATGTTTCGATGTAAAACATTGGTTATTAGCAACATCTGCAATATCAAAATCGAATATCAGCCAAACTTTCACATCACAAATTTCTCTTTAAAGTTCTGAAGTTGTTGTTTTTTTATGCTCAGGTATAAGAATCTCTTAACGGGACAGCTTTTGGGTAAACCTGTACCTTTATGAAAGAAGAAAGAAGCGAGAGAAAGTCCCAGACAGAATCAAAATCTGGCCGATGGTTGTTTTCATTAACTTTCAAATATTTCAGTAGAACAAATCAGTTTGGAAAGCTCATATGTTGAAGGTATGTATCTTACACCTTTTGCCCTAAATGCCCGACATAAATATCTGTAATAAAGGGCTAATTAACCTCTAGCAACTAATTATGATTCTTTTAATAACTTCCAAAAAAATGTGTTGTGTTAATGTAAATCTCCGTCTAACAGCACGTCCGTGTCTCTCGGTTTCAGTACAGCCCTGGCGGCGCTTTACTTCAATTAGAGAGCCCCCATTGAAAGGTGTCTGTTCCGTGGTTTAAGCCAGGAGTTTAGAGGAAGCCAAGCCGCCCAGACTGACGCAACTGGACCACACCGAGACCTGAATAGGTTTCTGTTTAAAAGGAAGAGTTGGGATTCATGTGTGTTCTTCTGTGTTAAAGATTTTCTGTAAATTTAAATTAAAATTAGTCTAAAATGTCCTGTGATTTTAGCTAACGATTGTTGGATTCTGCTTCTTTCAACGATGAGGATAGCTGTGCTTTAAATGATTTACTCTGTTATTCTGAAAGCCTGTCATGATTTTATAATGTAGCCATAAACAAATTTACATTTTTCCTCAGAAAGCCCAGGCAGCAAAAATGTCTATTTACTAAAGTTCAGCGAATCAAATGTTTGTGGTTTGATGCCTCTCAAAGCCAAAAAATTACAAACTGAATGCATTGTCTTAAAATAGGCACTTGGAGTTTATTAAATAAAGTAAGTAAAACTTTATTTATGTAGCACAATAATAATAACAAAATGCTCCAACAAACAAACAAAGAAAAAACAATACAAATTCATGCAAAGGCAGATTTAAAAACAGTTACGTTTTTAGCTGGCATTTCAAAGGAATTACATTAATCAACTAATCTGAGAGTTGGAAGAATCCAGAAAAGGCTCCGTCTCCTTTAGTTTTTAGTTAAGCTTAAGAAAAATTCAAATAAAGCTTTAGAAATAGGAGGAAATAGCAATATACAGGTTGCCATGATTGTGGGGTGTTTAAATGAAGGAATGTCTGTAATGTAGGTATTTATTCAAAGTGTTAAAAGGGAAATAATATGTTAGCAATAAACATTATTTAAGGGCAGCATTGATATTGGACATTGGTGTTGGCCCAAATTTTCTTGTTGGTGAGTCCCTATCTTACAGTCAAAAAAAACCTGTTGGGTTTTAACAAAGTGTGACAAAAAATTTTTTAAGTTTGTTTCTGCTAAATGTTAAAAGAAGACCCATTCTGAGCCAACATCTTTGATTAAGTGAAATAGTTGATGTAAGATAAAAACAATATGTTACAACTCGACCTGGGCAACCATTTAAACATAAATGACAAATATGTTAAACCAATAAAAATCATAAAAAACAAAGTAAATAAAAAAATATTCAACCACCTGAATTGAGAACGCAGTTACCTAGCAACAGAACGAACCTTGATTTTACAATCAAACATACAAATTGTTTTATTAATAATTGTTTTATTATTAATAATAGTTGTATTAATAATAGTTTTTCTCTGCATGTATTTACTAGCTCTCTTAAAGCCTAATCAACTCATTTAGTCGACATGAAACCCTGTTTACCGATTTGCTGCTTAGTTACAAACGTTTATGCTTTACATAATGTTCGCTTTGTGGAAGATACTTTCAACTATTTGCTGTTTCCACATTTTTATTGAAAGATCTGCTTTGGTTTTAGATAAAAGCCAAAGTTTAACATTTGCCAGATAGATGAAGATTTGTGTTATCAGACACAAAGGGGAGCCTGTTTCTCCCTCCTGGTGTTATCAAAGTGATCCAGTCATTTTGCTCTCTGCTGACAGATAAAATGCTGCCTCTCTCCTCCCTCAGTCACCCCCAGTGAGCGAACCGCTGCCGTATTAAGGGTCTCTTTCAGCAGGTCTTCAGGTCTGAGGTCCTTTTTTTAGCCGCCTGGGTCTCCTGTGAGTGTGGCCTGACAGAGGACGTTTTCAGACCCCGACGTTGATGGAATGCCTCCGGTGGAGTTCAAGAGCCGCAGTTAACCGGCACACAGTGAGGAGAGTGTTGACGGAGACCGCGGCTCTCTGAGCGCCTCTCTGTGTTAATCACTAAGTAGTTTTCTGAAAGTCGGTTTGGGAACAGAGCCCGTTTGAGGAGTGAGACATTTAACCTGCAGTAATATTTAGAGAAAACCTGTTTCCTGGTGCCTTCCCTGCAGAGTTTGTATACAGAGTAAAATTTTCTGAAAATAACCAAGTCTGTAATGTTAAGTACTGGCATTCATACATGTTGTCAGCGTTACGCCTCTCTTTAATTTTCTATAGTGAGCTCTCTTTGACTGTTCAGGCAAAGAAGGGATGTTTTAGATGAAGAAAATAAACCAGTTTAGCAATATTTACCAAAGTCAACTTGACCGGAGCCAAGCACCCAGCTTAAAGGAGGGAGATAATCAAAGGTAAATCGATGCAGCAGAGAGAAGGCAGAGGATGGTTTACAGATTAGAGACTGACACAGAGGTAAGGACGATATAGGAAAGAAACCAGAAAATAACAGTAATAAGAAAACACTGATCTACAGAAGTAAATCCAAACACAAGCATCTTAGTAGACAAAGATATCAAATTTACACAAATGACATTTGTGTTTGCTGAACGATTTCTTTGGCAGATTACAACGAGTTGTAAAAGTCTTAAAACAATCTCAGATTATCACAATACCACCATGTTTGAATGTTGGTATGTTGCAGAGATAACCTTACTCCAGATATAGCAGGAGAGACAACTTTTGCAATTTTGTCTCATCAGCCTTCAGGTTTTCCTTTCTTTTGTCTTGTGAATTTAAATTTAGACTCTATGTTCGAAGGAGGCTGATATAACTGGGATGCTATTGAACACAAACAAACAAAGATTTATTTGACCACATTTTGTATTTGGTGACTTATTAAGTTTAACTTTGGGTAAGTTTAGAATTGAAAAAGCATAAAAGGATATGAAAGACCAAAACCAAAAATCTAACTTTCCTATCACTGAATGACCAAGAATACCACAAATGTGTATTTTGTGTTTCAAAATAATAGAACTTTAGTTGAACTCAGCCAATAACAGGAAGTCAAGAAGATGTTGTGTAGCTCCATCGTGCTGCATGCCTTTCAAATCTCTGTTATGGTCTGCTCTGCCTCAGCGTCTGTGTTTGAGAGAGTGAATGAGCCACAACTAAACAGACGGCGGAAAGATATTTGTTTGGAGAGGTCATATGTGTGTGAGCTGATAAATGATAAAAGAAGGCTCTCACACACTCATAAAGCAGTCCTAATAAACACAACCACAAACCTTGACCCTCAGATGGGCATCCTTGAAAAAGCACATTCAAGATTTTTTCCTATACCAAAGGCTAAAACGTTTGGCTTCACACAGATAGACGTTTAATTACACAACAGTGTATGCGTTTGGCAGGAGCAGAGCAGTAGTTTCCGGGTTGTGGAAGTAAATGTGACCATTAGAGAAGTTTAGAGAAGTTTTAATGTCTCCAGATTGCAAGGCTTGTTCCTGATCCCGCATCCGCCGGCACTCCTCCATCCACAGCCGTAAAATTGGGACCATGTGTTCCGGCTGCCTTCCTCCTCCTCTCCATCCTTTCTCTCGTTTCCATTCCTTCTAACTGAGATACAATGGATCTTTCTCTGCCTTTTATCCAACTTGTTCTTTTCCAGTGTTTTACATTTAACCGCTTAAAAATCATATTTACATTTAATGAACGTATTTTTACAGTGTCTAAAATCTTCAAACCTAAAATACTAAAACAAATAAAAATTTTGATAGTTGTAACAGGTCTTATAAACCATGCTTACGTTAGTACACAGGATACACTTAAATCTAAAAGGATGTAAAAGCCTTGCAAGACGTAATGGTCCATATATTTTGATTTACGTTTAAATAAAAAATGCTGTAAATCTTGGCCTAAGGGAACCAGCAGAACAACATCATCCACAAAAACCCAAGGCGAAATCCACCGGCCCCCACATGAGGGCCCTAAATGGAAATCCTGTCGCTGTAGGTTATTGACTGAACCTGTGGCAAAGGGCAGCCCTGCCGGAGTCCAACATGCAGCTGAAACAGGTCCGACTTAGCCCCAAAAATGTGAATAATACGCCTACTCGATTGTATGGAGGATGGATGCTACCTTGTAAAATAGGGACATGGTTGAATGTCTTCACCCGAGACCTTAGAGGACATGTGGACCGGTTGGGCAAACTGAGAAAACTAGTAATGAGCCTTTCATTGAATTCAGGTGTGTTGAGAAGGAAAGCACCCAAAAGTTGCAGGACTGGACTTGTGTACCCCAGATTTGTACCTGTCTGAAATTCTTAAGTATTCAAACTCTTCGTTGTTATTCACTGGTATTTCCTTTTTACCGAGCACCAAGGGTTTGAGGTTGAAAGGAATTGTTTGTTTTCACCCAAATTTGCTCTGGGGTTTCTGGCTGGGCTGCTCCAATTCAAAAGCAATTCTTAGGTTAATAGCTTGATTTGAGAGGCTTGGTTCGGTACGTTTTCAGTACCCTTCCATTTATAGAAACAACAAAATATCTGTTTCACCGCTCTCACCAGTGGGGTTATTGCAGACAGAGCATCAGTGTGTTGTTTGTCATATGCTGTACTGCATTTTGTGCTGGTTGAATGTTACAAACAGTTTTACTGACATTCAACTTGTTTTAGGTGAGTTATTAACTGTGAAATGAGCGTCAAACCATTTGCTCTGTTTGAGTTTTTTTACTTTATCATTGGTGTAACTTAATCAGAACCTTAATGGTCAGAAATAGCAGATTTTTGTAATAAACAGACAAAAGATGTCCCACTGCTCTAGCTATCTGACTTAAGCGCTATAATAGAAAACTAATAGCAAAGACAAATTCCATAACTTTCTCCTCTAAGTTATTAACATGAATTATTTTAAAAACTTAGTTCTTTGACATTGTTCCAAAACTGACCCTCTCAGTTAGTGGCGCTTGGTCTGGCTCTGGACTGTGTGATGGCTCTGTTCGGACTCATGTGTTATCTGATCAAATTCATTAACAAAATACAGCTAGATAAAGATGCAGAGGGTGTTCTTTGAAGGTTACCTCTATTCCAGTTATTATGGCAGTAGTTGCAATCAGTTGAGCCAATCAAATGTCTTGTTTACAGTTCTGGTGAGACAGAATCGACAACATGGCTTGCTCTGAAAGAAGAAAAGTTAATAAAGAAAAACCCTGTTTTAAATATGAATGGACAGATAAGTTTAATTCCGACCTTCCAACGGGCAGTTCAAAACCTGTGCGCATCATACAGTATATGTTGAAACCACTGGATTAATTAAAAGCTGCAATATAAGAATGAAATACAGCTATTTTCAGCAAAAATTATAGATAACAGAATAGAGAACAGAAATTACTAAGCTTTATTTTGTTTTACTTGAAGTTTAGTTTTAGTTTTTTAAGCCTGGTCTTCTTTCATTTAAGAGAAAATAATGCTTGCACTTATGTTTTATTTAGAGATTCTAGTTTTAACTGGAAATATTGGGATTAGGTTCAACTGAAACAACTTTTAATAATGGCAAAATAGCTAGTTGTTAACAATAAAGTGCGCTTTGTTAACAGCATACCCATTACCAGGGCCGGACTGGGAGATTTTTTCAGACCAGGAGTCAGTCATGTAACCAGGCCACCCTGGGCTTGCCACGCATGCATGTTCCCAAACATACATACATGTTCACACACACACCTAAATGCATGGGCACAAGCAAAACGCACGTGCGCACACACACTTTTAGCAAATTCCAAATAAAAGGCCACCTATTAGACCTACTGTAACTTCTGAGTTTGGAATATAAAATAACTTTACTGCTGTTAATGCAATAGTACTAAGATAATAAAGACTTTACACAATAATAAGTGTCTAAGTTAGAGCTTTACATAGTCAAATTATGTAAAAAATCAACTGCCTCATTGGCACATTATCATACCAGGGAATACTAATGAACCCCAACCTACAGTAAATCCAAGGTTGGAATACACAAATGGTCATGTTTGATCTGGGATACATATCAGCAAATCAGCAGCAGACAGATATATTCAACAACATAATCACTTAATCGAATAACGCCAAGAAAGCTATTATTACAGTTGAGAGCCACTTATGTCTATGATAGCGTCTGGTAGTGTCCATGTGTTGTTGCTCTACTGTAGAAATGGTTTTGTAACTTCTCCCAAATGCACTACTTCTCCTGAAGTACAAGCAGGACTGGTGTCATCATCACCACCACCTTTAAATAGCAAACATATGTTTACAGTTTTTCCATTACCTAGATTTCATGCAGTAAGATTATGTATTCTGTCTCACTGACCTGGCCTTGTACTCATATACATGATAATGATAAGATTAAATCCGATTAGCTGGACAAATAAATAATTTATAAAGTGAAATAATAATAATAATATTAAAGTGGCGTTTAAATCAGTGATTTTAACTTCCCAGTCCTTATCTTAATTTCAAGGCTAAACCTATATAGGCTCCATATTTTACTGTAGACTGAATGTCTGCAGCCTGTTGATATGTGTATTTTATTGTTCTCTGTTTAACTTTAAACAAATTTTTTTGGGTACAAATATATTATTAATATAAAAAGTAAATATATTTAATCTTAAAATATTATTTGTACCAACATTTTGTGTGTGCGTGTTTTGTTTTTATAACTTACTTGTAATCGTTATTTTAATGGCAAGAGGGGGGGGGCTGTATCAATAAATCTGTTACTTTTCTGCATTTTGCCGCGTCCTCCTCCTGCGCCTTTCTCTTTTGTCTCTCCCTCTCTGTTTCTTTTACCCCGTCGGGAGACCCGAGTCACTTCTCCTCACTTCTTGCACGGCTCTCTCGTTGTGCGAGCTACAGTCAACAGACACACGCCACGCCCCTTCCCCCACACCTGTGTGGTTGATACCGACGTTTGGGTCGGGTCTTAATCTAAATAAACCAATCATCTTTCCCACCTAACATGCTGCTGGTCTTACTGCCACCATGGCTTGTCCCAGCGCTGGACTGTCTATCTGATATTCGCAGTGCCGGCAGACTTTTTTTGTTTTGTTTTTTTGTTACATAGACTCAGACCAGCAGTCCAATATTAGGCCGGCGCTTCGGGAATACTCACGGTTCTCCCTATGGCCAGTCCGGGCCTGCCCATAACAGACAAAAGCTGGAAGAAAGTCTACTAACTAGAACTTAATGAATGTTAATTTAAACCCCCTGCTCTTAAATGTCTCACTTGTAAGTAGCTTTACCATAAAACAAACATGTCAAAACTGTCCAATATCTTTATTTTTATTTAATGTGCTTGCCACAGCTGAAGGACTCTAGTCTGATATTACCTTCTTGTAACGGACAATCAGTTAGCTAAACAACTTCCTCCGAGTTGAGCCTGAAGAGACGTTGGTTCGACCAAAGTTTGTTTATCTGGTTACTTCAGACACACACTTAAACACAAAAGCACAAACCAAGCTATCACTTCCTTCAGCCACAATCACAGTGACGAGACAAACGGAGACATCTTATTGCCATCAGGATGCAGCACTGAGACCCTCAGCCCAGGTTCAGGCTTAGAGGTCAAAGGGTAACATCCTACAGGAAGTAAACATATAAACACATCTGCCCTCCTTTTCTTTCTCTTCAACTTTCTCGTGTTTACACATTAATTTTGTGGCACAGCGTCCTGCGTAGGCAGTAAAACCCACACAAGCAACAGACATTTTTAAGAGTAGATAAGGGTCACTATGGAGACTTTGTGACCCCAAGATACTAACCATTGCTGGAGCCCTTTGAAAATTATCTTTGAACATTTTATTATCTCCTCTACCATTCTTGTCACTGAAAACTGGTCAATAAAACATTGGAAGAACATTGCCTAGTCAGATTACTATGTTTGAGCCGTTATTTAGAGCGTTGATATAATATTTTCCCTTAAAAACCATGAAAACTCACTTGTATCAACAGTCCAGGCAGATGGTAATGTTATAACGATTTAGCAGTTATTTCTTTAAGGCACACTTTGGTTTAATTCTGTCAACTAAGTGTTTTCCACTTCCATCCGGTAACATCTACAGTGCACTCATGTTTGTATTTCTATACACTGAATTAAGAAGTCGAAATAATGTCAAAAAGGTTTTTGAACATGACAATGAGTTAAATCTAATGTAATTGAAAGTCAACAGATCTGGAACACCCAACCCACTCCAAACTGGTGATTAACATCTTGGATCTCTGGCCCACAAGTCTAAAGCAGGTATGTGAGGCTGTGGACCAAAATATTATGTTTACGTTGTCCAACAAAGAATTAACGCAGTTCTGATGGGCAGAAGCAATTTGTACCTTAAAGAGCATCAATTAACTGTTTGCTTTACTCACATCGGTACAAAATGTTTGTTTGTTTCTCTCCTAAACATTGCTTAACATTGGTTGTTTTCTTAAGAAAGCAAAATTAGGTTGTAAGTAATGGTCATTTTTAACTAATTATGGACATAAAAAGAACTTGTCAACAACTTTCCACCTTGCCTTATCACTATGGACCTCTGAGAAGTATAACAAACAAATTCACTCCATAAGAAGTAAGGAATTTTTAAGGCAACATAAGGTCCAACCTGTTACTAGCAAGGTGTAACTTAGAAACTAAAAAACAACATAGGCTGATGTTCCCATTTTACTTTTTGCATTATTTATTAACGCATATCAAGGAAACAATTTTTGTCATCCAGAATAGGACCTAGTACATAAAACATCCTCACTAAGGAAGGCGGGATGACCCAACCATCGTTCCATTCCCACCTGAACAAGATGACAACATGAAGGTAGACTGATAAGGATTAAAGTTGTTACTAATGGGGGACAACAAAAAACAAACCCTGGAGCTATTTTTGTAGTTCCTCAATGCTCTTCCCGTTTTCCATCTCAGTCACTCCCTCTAGGAGCTAAATCAAAGAGCAGAGCTTTATCAGCTCTGTTAGTGAGTGCTGGACATGCCACAGTTTATCTCTTGGAGCTGCAGACCTCTCCAGGTTTATCTCTTGGCCTCCCTGCTGAGATTTACCAAAGGAAACAACAGCTGAACAAAACTCATCCAAACCTCTAGAGTCAGACACTAGCTCGGTTAGTGTGGTAAATAGCAGAAACCTCCTAGTTTTCCTCCTTACACCACATGGTGAGGTGTTAAAATCATCTGTCGAGCATTTTCAGTAAAACAAGATTATCTTTTCACCTTGGCAGAAAATAAAGCAGAATATAGAGCATTTACTGTACTTTGGATCTTGACAGCTGATTATCCTTAATTATAATCTCCACACAAACAAAGTAGAATGTTATGGGGGAAATTTATTATTTTAATTTAATTATTCACCTTTGTTTTTTTAAGCATTCACATAAAAAACTGTTATTTTTCTGTTTAACAGATTTGTTATAGATTATTCTGAAAATATTTTTCTTGCTGGAAGAATTAATGTTCTAACACATGGCAAAACAGAAACATTGGCGTTATACTGCTAACTTTTCATAGATCTACATACAATGGTTGAATATTACGCTTTTTTTGTTTTTCCATCAGTGTATAAGCAACATTGTGAGCAATTAATTAGCATAAAATTTCTGAAACATAAATTTGAAATGCTACTTTTTAGTCCTCCATACAAGCTGTCAAGGCAGTACTAATGCACAAATCCATTGAATAAACAAGAAAAAAAAACTTAGCTGTGCTGTTAGAAAATATTTTGTCTTGAACAACAAACATTCCTATATTGGATCTCAACAACCGAGCAAATTTTCAGTGTCAAAAAAGTTTTTTTGTCTTGCAGCTAGCTTTGCTACTATGCTAACTATTAGCTTGCTTAACATCAAACAAAAAAATAAAACAGTGACATTGGATTTTATTATTTCTATCCCTTCACAAATAAAATTACCAATAATTATTGATTTTTATATTGTTTAAAGAAGTGATTATTATGAACTGATAGTTTTTATTTTGTTATTTTTTTGTGGTAGCTAACTTTGCTGTACTGCTAACATTAGCTTGCACATAAAAGACAAATGAAAAATAAGATTTGAGAAATGAGTCCATCTACATCAACATTTTTGTAAGCATTTCATTCATCGTTTTATTTTTATTTTTTCATTTGATAATTTTTAGCCGGGTGTATTAGCTCAATATCAAAGATAGCTAGCTTAGCCCGTACTTAAAGACGAACAAGAGCAATGCTGAGTTATTTTTACGATAGATTTAAAGCTCAAATCTACATCTAGAATCCTTATCAGCAGCTTTTGTGAATTTAATATTCAGCTGTTGTTTATTTCATTCACCTCAAGGGGAGCTATCGTGTGGACGTTTAAAAGCAACGTAATTTGTCACAGGGAACCATTTTTTGTAGCATCAGGGCTTTTTTAAATATACTTTGATTTACTCTCACATCTCACTTCCTTCATCTCTAAAGTGTTTTTAAAAAGTCCCATCAATGTCCTGGCTGCAGGCTGGAGGGTTAACGTTTCCCCTGATAACGGGCCTGAGGAGGCACATCACAGGAACATGCGCCTTCTCAGATAAGCCGCCCTGTTCATGCAGCTGCAGACAATCACCGACCACAGACAGCACTGATAGCGGCTGCTGGGGTACAAGCGCACTCTTCCACAGGACAAAACACAAACACAAGGACAAATCTCTTTTGTCATCTTATAAGATGCTTTTAATGTGCAAGCTGATGATTTCAGCTTCAGTTCCTTTGTTTGTTTGTGTTATAAATCATGAATTTTGGATACAATTTACCATTACAACAAACCACATCAGGTTCTCTCAGAGGACTCTATATGTATTTATGGTTTCAACTATATGTTGAAAAGTCTAAAAAAGTATGTTTGCTTATATACTTTTCCTGGTCTGGATACATTTTTTATTTGGATTTTTGATCCTTTCCATTTTCCAAGTACAATAAAGCTAATCATGCATCTATAGCTAAATAATAAATGTGAATTTAACATGCATTTGTATTTGGATAATGAAACTAAAAGTGGTATTTTACTTTATTCCAATTTTTTAAATTGGAATAAAGTCAATATTATTCAAAAATTCAAACTATAAAACATGAAGTGATCATGATAAAACCTGATATAAAAGGCTTATCCGAAGGTTTTCAGTGTGAAATTCTACACTTTGGACAAGACTCACTAAAAGACACAGAATAAATGTTCTGTTTTCTTTTTGTTTGTTTGTTTTTTAGATACAACATTTATATATTCAGTCTTTAAACTAAACACAAAAACAAAATGTAACAGTGTTTAGGTATAGAGTTTAAATAGACCAAAAAGCCATCATCACAAGGATTTTATTTACAAATTTACTTTTTTTTTTTTTTTAATAACTACTGCATTCTCTAAATTAATAAACCCTTTAAACATGATTATTTAGTAATTGAGGAAATCAGAAATAATTTCAGGTAAATTTAATATTTACTACCAGGTGTCGTCAGGTTTGATGAGGTATAACCTCTCAAAGAACTGGACTAATTTCAGACATTCGAAATGTGTAAGAAATATTGCCTAATCAGGAACATAGAGAGGATCTTGTCGTCCTTCCGAAGCAAGTAAAATGTCTTGAATCTTTGGAGAGGTACAGGTTAAAGCAGCATTTACACATTTAATCTTAATGACTATTTAACCTGGATACGGAAGAAAGAACAAATCTTCGTGGATGAATTTATGGGAGCACCAATGAATATTCAGTTTTCAGAGTAAGGGACTTATTCATCGCATTAAGGTTTCGCACCTTAACTCCAAAAGATGCAACTCAGGGCTATGAGGTTTTGGGATTCTGTTTGCTAATGCTTTCCATCTTCTGTCATTTCAAACCTGCCGAATATTGAGGACGGTTTCCTCTGCATCTATTTGTATCTTCTGTCTCCTCAAACCTGTAGGTCGTATTAGACGACTGCTTGTACTGAGCCAGGTTCTGCTGGAGGTTGCTTCCGGTTAAAGGGGAATTTTTCCTCTCCACTGTCGCAACATGCATGCTCAGCATGAGGGATCGCTGTAAAGTCAACGACACTGCAAGCTATCGTTTCGGTGTGCTTATTTCAGAGGAGTAAATGCTGCAAGTCAATGACTTGATGCAATCTGATGGGTTTCCTTAGACTGGAAACTTTTTCGAACCGATTTATTTATGATGCATTTATGAGTTGAATAGAATGATTGTATTGTAAAGTGCCTTGAAATGACACGTTTTGTAAACTGGCGCCATATAAATAAGCTGATTCTTGTTTCTTCTTAGAAGGATGAATTCAATCAAGTCTGAGGCGCTAATAAGAGAAATCTTAAGCCTTTTTGGATGTGTTTTTTTGTTGTTGTTTTGTTTTCTCAACCTGCTGCCAGTTGGTACAGTTTCCCAAAAATCTCTTACTTTTAATTTGAACTAGTTGTTATAAAAACGTTGAACTATTTATTACATAACCATTTCCACTGTCTTGTTTTAAAAACCGACAAAAATATCACAAGCTGATGTAGAGTGAGTGTAGAGTCCATGTGGTACTTGTTATAATGGTTTAAATATGCATTTCACACAAGCTTGTGTTAGGTTAACTCCCTATGAGAAGCTTTCACCTGATACTGAGCTTTTACAGAACAGCTAGCTCCTTCCTTTTTGCTTTAAATGAACAGATGAGACAGTAAAACCGCCATGGCAAGGGTGCCTTTAGTTCACATTTACGACTCGAGTCTGTGTGGTTTCACTCGTTGAAACAGATATTTAATCAATGAACAGGAAATATCTAAGGGATGCAACTTTTATTTTAGGATGTGGTGCATAGAGGCCTTTTAAATGTGTTTTCTGTTTACAGACCAGGAGAACGGTCGCCAGGGTATCTGTCAAGAGAGGTCAGGTATTTTACCCCTCACACGCACCACTTTCACTTTGCTGTCATCTGTGCTCTTTTAACCTCCCACCTCTGAAGATGTGGCTACGGACATGTTCACACGGAGGCTCATAAATCAAAGACTACAAAAACTTCTCTGTCCTTCCTGACCTCCTTCAAGCCCAGGTCATGAGACTGGGACACTGTTTTGTTGTTGTTGTTTTTTTACCTTTAGTCCTTGTATTTGACCGTGACTTGCTTGAAAAGTTGACAACTGGAGGAGAAAATAAATATTTACTCAAAATATGACCAAAGATTCATGCAAAATGTGATTAAAACTCCTTTTATAAATTAACAGATGGTCTACTTCCGTGTAAACATCAAATTACATGAATAAAGAACGGTTATAAACTTTCACTGAGAGGTAGCTTTTAAGAAGGTAGACGTATTTGATGAAAAACATAAAATCTGCCTCCACATTCCCCTGGGAATGTCTTTCTGTTCCTGCTTTCTATTTGTTTTGTGGCAGGTTTTTATTGGCAGAGAAGTTGAAAAATGACCCCACCTGAAACCACAACAAGAAGCCATTTGGAAACCCATTCTTTATCATTCTCATTTCAAGAGGAACGCAGATAAACATAATGGAGGTCTGACGTTCAGCCTCCTTTAGAAAGATAACGCAGCGCCAGTAGAGAGGTCTGCAGGGAGCCATAAAGAAGCCAAGCTTTCCCACTGTCCATCTGAAATACAGCCAGCTGTTGGGAGACTTGCCTCCTGGTTTCTACCTTCTTAAACTGTGAGAAACACCAACCTTATGTGTTTGGCATAACACTAAACAATGCTCACATTGCTTTGGTCCAACAGAAATATCTCACCAATATCTCAATAATCTGGAAATAAAATAAAAAAACAATAACCATTTGGATCAGGTGATAAAAAACTTTCAGTTAAATCCAAATGTGACTTTTCAGTTAAGGTTTGTACCAACAAATCATTTTCAACAGAGTTTTTATCGGCACTTTTGTTTGATATCTTTATATGAAATTTGTTTTCACTGATATTAAAATGTTTGATTACCTGAAAATCATTAAGGAGGGTTACAGTTTTCATACTACTGCATATCCTTAAAAAACAAAAGACGGAAACAAAGACATGGAGGAGATTATGTGAGGATGCACACAGGACTCAAGGACAAATATCTTCGTCTTTTTGCAAAAGAGAACAGGTAAGGGTTGAACAAACAAGATGGACAGAGGGACAGAAAGTCGACAAGCTAGAAATAAAAAGGCACCACTGATCGAACTGGTCAGTCAGTGGAAACAAGGAAACTGCCGTTGCAGAGAAGGAACGAGCTCATGGGAGTGAGATTCATAGCCTGTCAAGGTCAGTTAGCAGTGAATGGGGAACTCCACCTGGCGGCTCTTTCACCGAGATGATGCATGAGGATGTCATGGCAATGTAAATAATGCTCAGAGTTTTCAATAAACACTCGGGAAAATAAATCCTGCCAGGTAACCTTTCACGCAACACTTGAGAACAGAGGAGAACCGAGTTGACTCAGGTGGGATCATTTTAATATTTTTGTGCATCAAGTTAAAAATCATCGCTGGTTTTTAATCTCTGAGGGTCATCCCATTAACTTATCTTAAAACTGCTAGGGGTCCAAAAGCCAAGTATGTAGATATAATAGAGATGATTGTTTAAAAAAGTGAGTCTGTAAAGACGAAAAAAGGAAAGAACTGTTTTAATAAATCTACAGTAAGTAAATATGTTGTTAGGAACGTTAATGGTTTGGCTCTATCTCTCTCATTTCTCATCTTAAATTGTTAGGTTATCCTGAGCTATTATTATATTTATCCTACAATATGTTTGGGCTTTTCTTTTTTCTGCTATTATTTAAGCAATTATTTACTTCTACTTTCCAATCTTCTTTATTTGCAGTTATTTCAGCTCTAATTTTCTCTTTTCTCTTAGTGTTTTTCCTCTTCCTTGAAGCCACACCTGCTCTGGTGTTCTGTTAGCTGAGACACCTTAAATAGTGTAATTGACGGGACGCACCTGTCAATATATCCTGCGGGTTCGTCAGCAACTGAACAAACCTATTTCTCAACTTGCCCTGAAGTGGAACGCCCCTTATAACTCAAACAAATTGCAACATATTTTTCAGTGGGTTACACGTGATTTTAACACCAGTCATCAAGAACGCTTAACGGTTAAGATGCAACTTACTACATTTCCGAAACCCAAGCTCAGTCTGGAAATTTGTACAAGATAAATCAAGTTAGGCAGTAAAGCAGATGATTGACAATAACTACCAAATATTTGTCTCTACAAAGGTAAATGCCAGTAAATCACTTATTTTACTTTTTGTAACCTTCATGGTTAAAACAACACTAAAGAACTTTCAGTTTTGGCGGCCAAGTGTGAACCAAAGCGGTCATGTTTTTGCCTGAATGAAGACTGCATTTCCCATGAAGACCAGATAGCGTCGTAAAATCCTGATCTCCTGGTTACCTGCAGTTGGATTGAAATACATTTCCAGTGGCTGTGTGAAGGATGAATATCGATGGGGTGAAACAATGTCATATGATGATGTTGAAAATAAGAAACGGGGGAAGTGACGTATGCCGTAATGCAGCTTTCTCTCTCTCAACCAATGTGACTGTGTGTCCCTCGTCATTCTTTTCTACTGGTTGTGAAACATGTGGGCTTCTTTGTCAATTTCTATGTGGTTTCACATAAAGAACCTATTCAAAAATTTTCTTCATAAACAAAAAAACACTTACAATCTCACCACCTCTACTCTGTTTGTTTTGTGGGGAGACCCTCTACTTGATGTTGCATGTTGCTGCCAAAGGTGGATCAACAAATCAGTAAGAAATGGCTATAGATACTTATGTAAATGGGATTTACTGTTGTTTTTTAATTTTTAATAAATTGACAAAAAATTAAAAACAAAAATTTCTTTTTTATAATGTGATATTTTTGTGTAGGCAGAAATCATTTGATTTGTAATAAGCCTGTAACATAAAATGTTGAAAAATTGAAATGCTGCGATTACTTATTGATGATCTAAACAAATAATTAAAAAGACAGAGTACAGTAATTGAAAAGGCTTCAACAAAACCACAATGATTAAAAAGCTGCTGGTTTGATTTCTGACGCCGAAAGGAGACCCAGAGCTGCTCGATTCAAGGAGTATTCCCCACTCGTAGCGTTCACACATCGTTGTTTAATGGACCGAAATATCAAATCTAAAGGCGGGTTTTCCTGGCGGCTTCAGCCAGCCGTGTCTGTCTGAGAGCCATTTCACAGCTAATTAAAGGATATAATGACTACAGGGGGAAAGCAATGAATATACAAACACTCGCATTTATTGTTCTTTTAGATATGAATCAAACTAAAATGCGGGACTTCCAGTAATAAAGAGACTAAATATTCCTTCGATAGGAGTCAAGGTATCCACAAACTTCACTATCGGGAGGACAAACTTCACATCTGTGCTTAAGAAGTGAAGGTTTTTCTCAAGCTGGATCTGCGTCATAAACCTGGAATCACTTATGTCGCCACACAACCATAAACTAACAGGAAAGACGCGTGGCTCCACGAGACAACACGGTTCACCACTCAGGCTGGGAGCTTAAACGCTTCCATGCTGAGGACTGCAGCTCTGTTCAGGAACAGCATGTGAGGTTTCAGGTTCACTGAAATCCATTTCCGACTTCCAAGCTGATAGCTTTGTGCTTTGTGTTATTTACCTGAATAAAAGTCACTGTTGATGATAAAATGAATAAAATTAAACTGAAATGAAAACCTAACAATTACATGTTACCACAAATAAGAAAGGGCAATAAAGAGTAACAATCTAAGGTTTTTGTTTTCCAGCATCCTATTTTTTCAACCTTCTCTATAGGGACATTTGTATTACTTATTGGGAATTTTTAGTTTGTATGATGTTCTATACAGATAGTGCTCTCTATATTACTTTGACTAGGCCTAATCAAATCCTTTGATAATCAATATTGAGCCATTTAGAGGTGGACTTGCTGTTGTGCTTTGGATCATTGTCCTGATGAATGAAGGTACAAACCGGCACAAAACGCTTAATCCATGCAAAAACAGGCCATGATGGTTAGTTTCTTCTCCATAGGAGGTACACCTGGTCTGGCGTTCTGCTAGCAACGTTTTCTGAATCCGTTGTTTTTAAGTTTGTATCTAATAATTTAGTGGTTACCTGTGGCTTGGCTGCTGTGGGAAGGTTAGAACGACGGAGGTGGAGGATGGAAATTTCCATGCTCAGGTGTGTATGTGACATGCAGGCACAAATACTGACGCGACATTTGCTTCATTTCAATGTTTTAGCAAGATTTACCTGTTTGAAAATCCGCTCACTCTTTTTTTATTTATCTCACCGCCAAGTCAAACTAAGAGTGTGTACGGCTGCACAGCTGTAGACAACAGTGCATGACGTCTCACTCTGACATTGCCCAAAACGATTTCCTGCCAGAGCAAAAGTTCACTTTCCATCTATTACAGCAACATATCCATTTCCTAAATCAGCCAAGCAGCAAACATACTAACACCTCCATGTTTGACGGGAGATATATTGTTAATTCTGAGAAAGATCACCTATGACTATGGGACAAATATGAGTGTGGGCTCTCGGTCAGCTTTTTTTACCTTAGGACTGTCCCTTCACACAAATCATGCCTTTCTTTATTTTGAATCATGAACTGATTTAGGTTGAGGCCTTCAGATGTTGCTCTGGGATCTTTTGTGATCTCCTGTAGAAGTCTCTGTTAGGCGTTAAGTGCGCGCGGCTTTCCACATCCATAAGTCACCACAATGTGGATCAATGGATCCCAAAACCTCAGAAACCACTTAATAAAGTTTTCCCGGCTGATATAAGTCATGGACTTTGTTATTTGAACTTGTTGAATTACTTAAGGATGTTACATTTTTTCAGTCTATTTAACTAGTTTCCTTATTCTACAGGCAGTAATGGTATCTGAGTGAAGCCAATGAAACTGAAGCAAACAAGATTGTCTTAATTACAGTATAATTTATGTGTCACTTATGTTTTTACATAGGTTAACATTTTTTAATCTTAAACGTAACACAGGCGTGCAGAGGTGAGGTGTGAGAACACTGAAAACTGTATTTTGGATGAAACCACAGTTACTTTGCATCCATAATCCTCCACCTCAACATTTCTGCCTTTTTATCTGATTATGTGTCCAACTCCACGATCTGGATCAATGTGTGCGCCGTCTGTTTTACAGAACAGAAAGCTCCTGTTTCATTCTCCCGTGGGACCAATCACCTGTGGCGCAGCTGTGGGTCTCCACACACCGATGATAACATGTCACTTGTACACCCGCAGCCTTGCAGAGATGCACACCAACCTAATCACGTCCACCTTCAGACCAAAATAAGCATGAATACGTTTGGTTGCACACGTAGGCCCTGACCTTTGCCCTTTCTGACCCAAGCACCTCTCAGGAGGGTTGAATTGGACAGCTCTGAACACCTGCCCCTCATTTCTGCATAAGTAACTGCACTTAACACAAAAAAGAACACAATGAGCGCCAATATGAGAGAAACGCAGGAAAGGCGGAAGTAAAGCATAGAAAAGACAGCAGCCAATATTCCCCTTGTTAGGAAAATCAACCACCCACAAATAGTTAAAATCCTTGAGCACTTGAGCCTAATTTACCTGGAACTAAATGCATGTTTTCTTATTTGCATTCTGAAGCTTTATCTGAAAGTAAGCAACACTTTTGTTTGATAGTAGTTTGCATGTTCAGTCTCTACTAAAACCTGCAATAATGTTGACACGCAACCAGTTTAGGCAGACTGAAAGAAAGTGAGTTTAAAGACAGTCGGTCGAGGCTGAAGGGTTGCAGCCATGATACGTATATTTGCAACAATCCTGCACCCCGGGGCCCAGCGCTCACAGCTAACTACACCTGTAACAAAACTTTTAAACTGGGTTAGGGCTGTATTGGAGGAGGACCATCCAGTTTTTTTTTAAAGAAGCCAAAACATGTCTGAGAATATTCGTCATATTCATTTGTTGTATTAAAATGCACGCAGAACTTTAGTCAAAAGCTGAACATTGGTTATTGATTACATAATAATGTGATGAGATGCAGTGGACGCCTTGTTTGTTCCGGGTTCAGTGTTTGTGTATTTTTTGTGGAAAAGTGCCTAAAATTATTCTGTTTTTCATGTAAAATGCTACTGGATGGCATTTACAAAGTCACCATTCCTGGAGTCTTTTTAAATTTTCCTAAGCGCTGACCTGCTGTTCCACCAAGAGTATAGATGAGAAAAAATGTATATGCTTGCTTCTTTAGTAAAGCTGTAACATGCTCATGAATATTACAGTGTTTTCTGTGTTTGAACAATTTAAATAAACCATTATGAACGGACAGCTGTGATGATCCTCAGCGTGGGGAATCCCAAATTACCACCTCCATTCTGTTCCATATAAACTTTTAAAATCCCTTTTCTTTCTGAGTAAAATTTAAATTGAGGCTTCAAATACATGCACATATTATTAATTTATATTTATTTTATTTCATATTCATATAGATTTTTGTGTTCATAAAGCATCGCTATTCTGAACTACATTTATTTTGACAGCATTAGAATAACTTAATCCATTCTTGCAACTCTTACATAATTTTAACATGATGATATTGATATTATTGGTAGTTATTCTACTCCATATTTACTTGCTTGAGTGTTCCCAGTCAGCCATACTATGAAGGATGTTGTTTTATTTAAACTCGGTTTGTAGCGATGTTGGATCAAGTTAGTTTTCTTAGCTTGATGATTCGTAACCAAACTGGGAGATGACTTCCACTTTAACCTTTGGGTTTCCGGTTTGTCTTTGTACAAACTCATGAATTCCTGCTGGTATTTTAAACTCATGTCTGGCTGATGTCATTCAACTAATGGACCTTAATGAAAGAGAACCAGAAAAAAACCTGCACCATATGGAGGGATTATTTATTTTCAACTGGATTTACAGCCAAATAGCAGAATATATGGTTAACCAGTGCCGCTAATCCCCAGGTTTTTCTTCATTTGGTTAATTTATTAAACCCCTGCAATGCATGTGTTATTTTTGATTAACTTTTAGGGTTCAAATCCCAACAAACAGCTCAGCTCAGACCATCATCCCTGTACTGACAGAGCAGCCAGCTAGCCATAAACCGGAGACAAAATCGCAGCTCCTAATTGTTGAGTTTAACGCCTGGTAATTACAGGGACTCGTAAAACTTCCCTCTGACAGAAAAACTCTGCCTCTACCTTACCCTCATTCCTCGAAGGCCACACAGGGCGCCGGTGCCAATGAGCATGTCTCCTTTTTTACGTTTCTTTTATTTTATAAGAGGGAACAGATGCCTGCTCACATTTAGCTGATGGAGACCAATAAACGCAGAGAAATAGATTAATTGACCATTTACAGTTAGGGGAGGAGACAGGCTGGGTAAAGTGTGTTTGGTCCATCAGCTGAGCCTGACTTTGAACTTTCAGTTTAAGGCCTCTTAAATAGAAACACAGTACACCCAGCCTTTTGTCTCTGTTAATTAAAACAATCTTAGGGTCTTTATTCTGCCAGGATGGCCTCACCACACACAAATATACTAAGGCTGAGATATCACGCTTTAATTAGAACCAACTTCTCAACCAGAAGCAACACATCAAGCATGTTTATATTTATGCACGTGAGGAGATCTTAATCACCCTCTCATTCAGCGAAACAGGTCAGAAAGTGCAGAAGCATTTCAAAGTTTTCAAGCCTCAGAGCTTTTTATTTGAGCTCTATTAAGCTTAGGTGTGTGCAAGCTTCAATTTCAAACAAATATATTATACCACCTAATCTAATATTTGTCTGAATCGACTTGGAGGTATTTTTAAAGGAGTTTATTCCTTTTTTTAAGAAGTAGCAAAGTTTATCTGAAACCAACAAGCGAAATATGTCTGTCTTATAATGGATGGTAGTATAGGGACTAAAAAATTATGATAATAATTTTCCAGTCCATCCTAGGAAAACAAAGCGACTGACAGCCATTCACACAAACGCACAAAAGTTTACATTTATCCTCATAAACGGACTTTGTATTGACTTGCATTGAATTTAGTAACTGCATTTATGCCTTATCTAAAGGTGGGATGACGAGGGATCTGCAAGCTGCCAGATGTAAGTTATTTTTAACGTCCTTCAAAAACGGGTCAGACACTGACTTTTAAATACAGAACACACCATATTTAAATACCTCTTTTAAGCCCCACATTAGTATAGACATTGTTAAGATGTTCATTTATGGAACCAGAAAAAAATAAAATATCAAAAAACATCAAGATACATGCAAAAAAAAGTAGATTAAAGTAGTGCTATTCTTACTTGAGTACAATTTATAGGTACTCTTTGCTCTTCTGGTCGGATAAATCATCTCATTATCATCATTAAATTAAAGATCTATGATAATGTGATGACAAAAGAATCACTAACTAATTTTTGTCAGCATTTCTCAAATTTTAAACAAATGCCTTAACAAACGGCAAATTCATTAATTTAGGAATTAAAGATTGGAATTTTTTGGTTCAGTGGAGTACCTACAAAAGTAGCAAGAGGTCTTGGCAATGTGAGAATACGGGACATCCTTGGTGGATTGTGTGGAAAAAATATCTACATAACACTTTTAAACTATTTATTTTTTCATCTTCTCTTGTAAGTAAATAAAGGTAATATTAAAGTGGTAAATGTTAATTTCTTGTCCACCGAAACAGAAACATAATCATTTTCTTCAATCTCATTTCTCACCTTTTCAGCTAAAAACCCTGGAATCCCATTTGGAGTGCTTTTAAACAGACTACACTAGATTTGAAACCACAAAATATCTGCAAGCAATAAACTGAATCTCTTAAATGCAATAAACTGCATCTCTTAAAACCTAATATTCCAGCCATGGCCCAGGTGTTCACCAGGCATACTAGAAACTAATTGTTTTGTTTAATTATGTGTCCTTAAATTTAACTGCACCGCTGCATCGTCTTTGCAATTATTGGTAACATTAACTAACTACCTTTGTAAAGTCGTACCCTACTAGCTTTATACCACAACTGTGGATGTTTACTGAAAATGTGTTATTTCATTGCCACATGTTGTGTCTCTGTACTTAAATTTATAAAGTGATTAAATTCACACCAGGTGGTCATACTTGAATAACGGATGAAATCTCCCTGTTTTCTTTTTGTTTCTCTCTCTCTCCCTTTGGCTCAGACTCCTTGTGATCGTCACCATTCACATTCACACTTTTTTGCCATCTCCATTAATTTCCTCTCCCGTAACTCTTTCATTTGCCTTCTTGACCTGTGACCCTCATATTCTATTCATGTTTTTACCTTCCTTCAAATCTCGTCTTGTATTCTTACCCCTATTTGTGAAGGATGAATAGCGATGAGGTGATGAATCTAATTGTGGTGAAACAATGTCATATGATGATGTTGGAAATAAGAAATGGGGGAAGTGAAATATGCTGTAAAGGAGGCAACATATTTGTAGTTGTTTTGTGTGGCAGGGTTCCTGCCACCCTCCTCATAGTGGCTTAGTACCGGTTAAAGCGACACGGACCCCCTCAGGCCATGACAGAGGTGTCATTTAAAGAGCTTTAAGTCGACACAACTATTGTTGTTAACTCTTGTTCTCTGAGTAATATCACTTAAGCAGAGCCTTTTCTAACATTTCACACTAAAAAGTAATGAAATTCTGTGTGATTTATGCTGATATCGTATCAAGTCAGTATCGGTATTGGGCAAGACTGAAGACTAAAATATCAGCGTTGTAAGTGAAAAAGTGGGCCAACTTTACCTTGCGTGCCCAGAATACCCAGAAATTTTGCTCTTCTGCATAAGCAAACATGAATATGTAAGGGGGATCTTAAAGGAGTGCCTGTGTTAACCCAGCATCAAAACCACACGCATGTATACAAACTGAGGCTGCGGAGAGATAAAGAGCTGCTGTCTGACAGCATCGATTAAAGACACGGAGTTCAAGCAGGTTCCAGGATCTGTATTTATGCTACTGTGAGCATCTCCTGTGTAATTTCATCACACATTTACACAAAAGGCTTCTGACATGAATTTAACAACAGACTGCACAGATGGGAAAGTTTTCTGCTAACTTGATATTGAACAAAAAAAGCATCTGTAGCAATGAGAGAACCGGCAGAAGCAAATTACAGGGCTCACTTTGACTATGGAGGCTGTGATGCTTTCACGATCTTATACTTTTCCAGTTTGCTTTTACTGTCTTAGTTAGAGTACAAAGGAGCAGGTCCACTCATTTATACTTTTCAGGTTTGATCATATGCTCTTGCAGGAGATTTGCGCCTATTGGAGTTAAAGGAAAACTCTTGTTGTTGCAGCTTATATGGCTAAATAGCGTCCTCAAGTCCAAACTGAAGATGCTTTCTTATTAAATCCGGGGCTGCTGGGCCCTGATTGTTGTGCTAATAAGCCACAGATGTGGACACTCCGACTCCGGAAAATTATCCGTGCAGTCCTGACAGCAGACGCCTCTCAGGGGGGGAGGATAAGGGGGATGGGGGACGAAATCCTGCAGGGACCATTGTAATTGTTTTTGACAGGGGTCTATTCCAAATATGTACATGCGTGAAAATGAATCAAGCTGGTGCTGTCAACCTCTGAACTGAGATATTTATGATGGTGGTGTGGAGGGATGGGACGGGATTCCTTTGTCTGGGGTGGGAAAGAAATGTCACAAGCTCATTCTTTTGAATTCAGATTCCTGGTAAAAGCATCAAGCAGAGAGAGCTGTGACCCTCCCTGTCCAACAGCTTACAGTCATTGGGCAAGGTCTTAAATTTAAAAATCAGACAAAAAACGAAAAAAATTAGGGTGCCATAGTTCTTTAAAGACTTCAGAGCACAATTACATATAGGCAGATAAGGGGGCAACAAGACTAAATATATTTTATATTATTATGGGACAGAACCTTCCAAAAAGAATTCAAAATCCATACAAACAAGTCCTGTAATGGTGTGTGAAATACTAATAATTGAATCCTTTATCCACAAATAATTTAAAAAGAAAACCTGCCATGTTTGCACCAAATAAAATCCCACTTTCTGATTCTAATTCCGTCACATTGAAATCTAGATTTGTAAAAATATAAATCCAGATTTTGTATGGACTAATTCTCGACTGTTTATTGGTAAGTTTTGGATGTCTGTCCTCAGCTGCCACAGAATGCTTTATTGTTCAAACAAATGCAAACACTACCCGCTTTCAGAACCAGACTCGTATTCTAATGGTCTTAAACCCAAAGAAAGACATCATTTTGACGGAACAGGGACACGGCATTCCTTAGGAACTGATTAGCAAAAGCAAACCGAGATCCTAATCTCAGATCTGAATCCTCTCCCTATATTGTCTTAATCAATGGATATACTTAATCTCACCCTACCATTATTCCTCCCTTGGTTTGAAATTCTTATCTTAATTAGTAGATTTACAAAGTGTCAATTAAAGTTACTCCAAAATTACATGTTTGAGGTTTGCTAAGCATTCTGATTGTCAAGATTTTAAGGGATTTATGTTGAAATTCCCTCCTAAATCAACTGGAAACACATTTTTTTTCTTTATAGAACATAATGTAGAACATTATGAATGATACATTATCTAATTTGAATATTAATAATAATTGGAAAACACATCAATCTGTGGAGTTTTAAACGCAAATATTTTCAATGCAATTCTACCGAACTGTTTCAATTGTAAAGACTTTGAAATGAACAAGGTCAATGTCAGAAATTTGAGATAGTGGAGAAAATGTGGCAAACGAAAGTAGAGAATTTTCTTTAAATCTAGTGATTAACTATTAATTGCTCAGATGGAAATAATAACTCAAATATGAAGGTTAATAAAAGATGATCAGAAACATCCAGATCCATGGCTCTTTTATGGACAGATCCTGACCAAAGACTGAAAGTATGAAAACAAAAACAACCTTAAACTGAAATTGAAAATAATTTTAAAATGAAATTTAAAGTTTCACTTATGCAACTACATTTTATGTCTATACTCTTTATTATGTGTCTACGTCAAGTAATTTTAGTTATATATTCTATAAGTGTTCCTTATTTACAATTATCAGTATAAATTTGGAAGTCCATTAATTAATTGTTTCTATTAAGACTGCAACACCTCCAAGCTCCAGAGTATAAACTTCCAGGGCCTGAAAGTATGTGCTTAAATTTTAAATCCCTCATCGTCTAACATCCCATTGTTCTCCAAATCCAGCTGACCTTTAAAAAGAAACCTTTTTTGAGCCTGGCAACAATGTGACCCATAAGACCCCCTTCAAGACAAAAAGAAAGAAAGATCTTCTCTCTTTCTTACCCCCCACTCCCACTTCTTCACTTAGTTTAAAGGTCTGATCCTCCGGGTGAGAAGCTCTTAATCAGGGGCCAAACAATGAGGTCCCGAATCCCTGCTTTTTGACGGAAGGCCTGATATAATAAGTTGAGGAGGGCCAAGATGTAGGGGGTGGGTGCACTGATCCAGGGGATTACTGGAAGGGATCTCCATTGGCGTACTGGAGTGGAGGAAGGGAAGGAGTATAAAAGGAGGAAATAAAATGGGAGGAAGAAATGATACGTCACTATCCCAGAAGAACGGAAATGAAGTAAAAAGTTAAAGCATGTAATGCTAGGGTTAGACTGTCCCGCTCCAGCTAAAACTGCACGACTATGTAGCAAAGTTTGATAATAGGTAAAGAATCATGCCGTTACACTGTATGACCTAATGCTCACGCTGTACTTTGCTAAGTACGTGACTTGGAACTGCAAAGAAGAAAGACGCCGGTCTCAATACAAACAAACACACTTCCTTAGTAACACTTATTTTAAGTTTAAAGAGAAAAAGACAAGTTGGTGGACAAGGAAGTAGCAGAGCGCATGGACGGTATGAAAGGTGCAGGTATATTTGCTGCGCTGTTTCAACAGTGAGATGTCTTCGTGAAAAGCCAACAAAGCTGTCAACGGCCCAATGAGTGCACAACGTATTCCCATCTTAATGCAGCGGATTAATGTTTGGAAAAGTTCTTTGGTTTTGTTTTTTACTTTAAATCACAGTTTCGTTTATTTAAATCCCTTACATCCATGGTAACGTGTCAGTGTTTCGTCTTATAAAGTTAACGTTCTAATTTGGAAAGATGTCTCCACCACATATGAAGATCTGTAGAGTGGTAAAACGCCAAAGGTTTACAAAAGTAATGTCAATGATTTTGTTTTTTGCCACCTCATGTAAACAAACACATGTTTCCACCTTTACTGAGTTGGCTATGTACAGAACAGGCCTTAATCTTCACAAATTGATAAAAAACCATGCACTTCTTTAGTAATCCAATATGGCAACAAAAGGTTTTAGTAGTAGGATAAAAAGAACTTGCTACTGTAATGTATTAGCTAGCATTAACACAGCTAGCAGCTACTGAAAGTAAGCAATAAGCTACTCCTAAAATATTTTATATCATTATAATATTGTAATAAAAACTGTTTACCTGTGGCGCTTTTAGGCTAGGAATGAATATAACACGGCTGAAACAGAATTTACAATTGTTTATGTTAAACAGAATATAATTAGAAAACATATCTTCCAGAAGAATTAGCATTGGCTATTATTTTGCTAGGTTAATAGACCATTTCTTGGAATGCCTATACAATAAAAACTACAACTTTGTTCAAGCACTTTTGTAGAGAACACATAAACAAGCACAATTTGAGACTTTTTCCCCAATTTGTTTTCCTATGTTTCCATATAGGCTAGCATTAGCAATTTTTGCAAAGTTAGCTGCTCCAGTAAGTTGTAAAAGTCGACTAAAAGTAACAGGAGATGTTAATTAAAGGTACACATTATGATAAAATTATTTGTTTGTAAGAAAGATAGACAGAAATGTATTTATTATTTTTGTTTCACTAGCATTAGCAATGTAGAATAGCCATCAGCTAGACAAGTTTAAAAAGTAGGATTTTAAAACTTCCCCCCAGGCACCAATTTAAAATGAATGACCCAATAGTAGTTAAAAAGATGATGCGTCTATGTTTTGAGGGTTTCTGTTTAAGTATTTTTTCTTTAATACCGTAATTTTGAATAACATTTAGGCAAACCCATTTAGACAATGCAACAAAAATCTGAACCATTGAATAGTTAACGCAGTATCTTCATGACTTAAATTACAAATGAGAAATGTAAGGGTATCCCATGGTTTTGCTGATTAAGGCTGCACTTAGTAGGTATACCCAGCTCGATGCCATTCAGAAAACCCAGTGAAAAAACTTAGTGGAATCCACATGGGGGGCACATTCACATGCTGACTGGGGTATTATGGTGGTAAAAAGCTACATAAAAGAAGATCTATTGTTGCTTAATCTGGCGAAGCTCAATAAAAAACCTATACTATATCATCCAAAGGCTTCTGAGCTTTGAAATATAAAATGAACAAATAACATACTTGGAAGATTTAACAAGATTTAGTGTATTGAAAAAGACACCAGGACAGAATGGTTTAAAATCTCCTATGTCCTACTTGATATTCCTTTTGGAAGATATCAAATGATATAAAAAATTGTGCCTATGTTTTCAGTATTAGTTTTACACGTAAGCTGGGAACAGTAGCTGCCAGCCTTGATGTTGAACAGTCTTTTTTTACCGACTCTTCACAGCTTAAACTGTAAGGAGAGTTCTGAAGTAGGTGCAGGTTAAACGGGTAAACAGGAAGAGCTTTTATAAGGACATATACTGTAGACAACTGACTAACAATAACTAGCTATAAATTGTGAGGAATTGGGAGGATAAACAGGTAAATAGTTTTGAAGTTATTGGGAAATATTTAACTGTTTGATTTCTACTGCCATTATTGCCAGTTTAGCTTAAACATTTCTTCATGGCCTTTATTGATTCAAAAAGTGGATCTTCTACTGATTTTTTTTCTTGATCTATATGATTGATTAATTTGTAATAAAACTTCATACTAAACACTGTAACTTCTCTTTCTATCTTTATTCAAACTCCTACATTTAACTCTCCCTTGAACTTATTCGTCTTCTTTTCTTTTCTTCCTGAAGAATATCCATATTAAGTGTGTGTTTATAGCAGAGCCATAAATAATACTCTGGGGTTGGAATGGAGCTTATATTCTGTGGTAGTGATAAAATTGTTTGTTTTTAGTGTCCAATGGAAAGTACTCCTGACATAGGGCTGCTACGTGTAGACGTACCACTTTTAGAGTCACTAGTTTATCTACTTCTTTTCTTCAGGTATACCTAATCGGGTTCAGCTTGAAGGTATTTCTTCCTGTATACTGTCACCACATGCTTGCTCATGAGAATTAGTGATCTGTTTCCCCTTTTTTGCATTATACTAAACCTAGATCAAATGCACATTACTTAATTGGTTATAAATCTGATATAAAAAAGGCTTATGTTGCAATACTCTGGATTTATTTAACGCTAATATTAACAAAATCTAATTTTAATATTTAAATACGAATTGGAGATGATTACCACAGTTTAAAACAAATTTTCCTGAAAGCAACAAAATAAATGAACTGTTAAAATGAAAATAGAGAAACTTTGTGTATGAAAATCATATAAATTCAATTTATGTTTAGAAGACTTCAAAAATCAAGAATATTAGATCAAATATTGTTGTACTTAATACCTAATTTTACTACATTTTATTTCATAAACACAATTTCACAATAAAAAAAATTGTTTCAACCTTTAATTTGCAGAGAAATAATTAAAAGATTTTAAACTCAATTGTTTTTAAACCACAAATTATAATAGCTATTACTAACCATTTTTTCAGTTGTATAAACTGTTGGGAAACCAACAAAACCATAAATGACTTCTTTATTTCCTGGTGTACATACTATGTAATTAGAAAGTCTATATCTGCTGGCCACTCTTCAGGCTTTTGAATGGAAATTACACAGTCTATGACTTTGTTTTTAATCCTTCTAACTTGTGTTTTTAAGAGTTTCATAACGGAACGGGTTTGACTATGAAAAACAGGCTTTAGATTAAACATGCACATATCTACAATTACAGTGTTTCCATCAATATTTTTTAAGCACATTCTAATACGTTACATAACTAAAATCTTGAAGAAAACCGCAACATACACAGTTACTTAAACTTTGTACAAAGGATTTTATATCCTCTCTTGGTTTTTTTTGTGTGGCATTTCCAAGTTAATTCGCTTATGGAGAGATGCACTAATGTAGCAAACTCATTCTACTGCTGTATGTTCTGTTTACTACAACAATGCAAAAAGCGTCATAATCTAGAAAAATATTGTTGTTGTTTTTTTGCTAAATGGCTGACTCGGTTTAAACCAGGTAACGGAAACACGTCTAATTCATACTGTCTTCTCTTTATTTGCAATATTTTAAAACCGTCACATGGCAATTGGATGGATACAAAGCTGTTGTTGAATTGTCACAGTCTTAGTAAAGAGGAAACTAACACATTTTTAAAGGTTTTTTATACATATAACCCGTAAGTGCCAAGGTTACTGTGCGCTCAGCCAGGCTATTTTTGGCATTTAGGCCGCTTTTAATAAACTGAAAGAGTTTTATGTGGGGCAAGTAGTAAGCGAAGGTTAAAGTAACTGGAGGCCATGACAGGGTCATTCACTGAGGAGTGTGTTTCTCTTAATGTGAACCAGGAGGGCGGGGGTGTCCTGCTTCCTGCCCCAATAGAGAAGGCGGATCCATTAGCAAAAAGCTACTGAGACACCTTTGATGTCTTCATATCAGAAGGCTGCGGAGGCAGAGGAGTGACGACCAGAGAGGAGAAGCCGTGGGGGATCCAGATGAGTCTCCCAACGAGTCGTGTTTGTTCAAATTCTCAACAAACAAGGGAGAAAAAAACAGGTTTAAACAGCACAAAGCTCATAACATAGAAAATCTAACGCCTCCACTCTCAGAGAGCAGCAGAAGATGAGTGATTTCTGTTTAAGTGAGGTCAGGAGGAAGACTTAGACCACAGATCCGTTTCCACCCTCTCATTCTGTTTATTGAACTGTAATCATGAGTAATGCCCCAAACGTAAGACGTTACCGGATTTCCTTTGGAGAACAGCGAGCTGTGAGCCTGCGATCGCTCAAGTCTCGGGTGTTGAACTTAACCAAACACACATCTGCAAGAACATCCTGCGCACATCACTATGCAGGGATGACCATGTGTGGGGAGCGGCACATGTAGCCGAAGGAGAACAGCAGTAATAACACATGTTACTCGATGTGAATACCTAGCTATATTAATCCTGCACATGCAAACCTTAGATTTTAATGAGTCGGTAGAAAATAAAAACAACAAAAAATGTCTTTCATTGTTGCAAGATGTGGAGGAGTAGTCAGCTAACACAATTTTGACAGATGTAGTTTATTATAGTCCACATATTGTTTACAAGTCAACACAGACTGTCTCAACCCTTGAGTGTTTGGGTTGCTTTTGTTTGGTTTGCTTTATTTTTTTTATTATAATTATGTACTTCATCAATGCTTGATAAGGTCTCTGAGCTCCTTATTGCTCAAAAGGTGTTGCCATACAGGTACTTTCCTAGATTACCAGTCCTTTTCATATTTGTTTTTCTTTTTCTTTTAAGTTTTAATGTTAATTAGTTTCCCCCATCTTTACTGCTGCCATAGTTGCACCACATTTCTTTATTTTTCATTACAAGAACTCACTAGTTATTTTACATCCTTGCTGCATTGTTCAGTATTCTAACCCGTTTTACTTTGTCCCCATTAATAAAAACTTTTACTTCACCTTTTTGCCAATTGTTCTGCTTGTGTTCATTTCCCTTAAACCTTTCTCCCATCATAGCCATTACCTTCAGAACACTTTACTGGGATTTTATGTACAAGAACAACAAAAAGTAGTCCACGATTGTTAAGTGGAAGTAATATGATCCTTAATTTAATAGTTTAGGGAACCACTGTTATTTTGTTTACACATTAAAGCAGTTTGGCGAATGTCACTAACATGTTTGTACATCTAGAGACTTACGTTTTTGCTCATTTCTCTTTGCAAAACTGCCGAACTCAGTTACATTAAGCTCTGTGAACAAGCCGTGCCAAAAGATAAACACGTTTTTATCTCATGCCTAAGGCTTCCAGCACTGTGATCTATTTGACTTCATCCATTTTTCCCTCATCCTTCACTAGTTTCCCTCTCCTTCCTTAAACCTCCCCACAGCATGCTGCTGCTGCATCCATGCCTCATAATGGGCTTTGCATGTTCAGGAGGTTAATGTTTTACATTTTGGTCAAAAAGTTCTGTTTTTTATCTCATCGGACCAGAATCTTTACTCTGCTTCCTACATGGCTTAAAAAAAACCATGGAAGACATTTTCTTTGACACAAATCAACTATTGTGCCATTTTTTTAAAAGATATTTATATCTAATATGTAACTCTGCTGTTCTCCAAAGTAATAATTGTATTCCTCTCTTTCTGCTCCACCTGTCAGCTTAGGAGGGAAGCCATGCTCCTCCCGTTTTCAACGTTTAAGCTTCTTCTCGCTCAATGACCGTTGGAGATAGACACAAGAATCTCCACAAACCTTTAAGGGAAAGTGGGTACAGACAACAATGGACTGATTAAACAGCCCAAAATATTATTTTATAACCTAACCTTGCTTTAAACTTCTTCAAAATGTTCTTGTCTGCGCTATCTATACGACTTTTTTCATTAGCCCTTAAAAAATTTTTTTTCATAATAAGCCAGAAGGTGTGAGACAAACCCAGAAGCTAAGGACGAGCGAGTCCTCTGCATCTGCTCGGGGGTTATCTATGCCAGGCTGCTTGTCTCACCCGTGGCATCTATCCCACATACTGTACTTCAAAGAGGGGCGTGTTCACGCGCACACACAGGCAGCCGGCCAGCAAAACAAATAATTAACAAAGTCAGTGAGATTAATTAAAGCAACGGGGTTCAGGCAGGGTTCAGCCTTCTGTGTGTGGGACAGAGAGAGAAAAGAGAAGGGGGTTGAACAGGAGTCCTCTGCTGGATGTGATTAAGAACGCAAAGAAGAAAGGGAGAGGAGGCGAGGGACAACAACGACTGCCACAGATATGCGTCTTTACGTAAACAGCTGGCTCTGTGTAGGTGTGTGGAGATAAACCATTGCATTAATTAACTTCCACTGAGTTTTCAAACAGGATGAGTCCGTCTTATTTCATTCTGTTCAGGAAGAACAAGATAGTTTCTAGATTTGACACGTCTTTAAAAAGAGTTTAAGTAAATGTAATTTTTGTTTTGTAAGTCTGTGACGGTCTGATTTTACCTCAGATGTTATCCAACGTATAACAGCTCCTTCAACTACGCTAACCTGATCCTTTAGTACAACGCAAACAAAACAGTTCAACGTATTCTTGCTCAAATAAGGTCAGCAACTGTTTATCAATCCAATACCTATCCTGATTTTAAAACCTGCAAATCTAAAGTTTTTATGACATATAGTTTTTAAAAATATGGTTTTCAATGGAGCATTAGAATTGGAGCGTGTGTCCATCCTTGTATCTGTCATGTTCTGCTGGGATCGAGTGGAGAAGGCAGCAGCCTAAGGCTACAGTAACACAGCAGGTCTTTATGCTTACTTCTGATTTGTTTTGCTAAAAAAAGACTTCTGTGTGAACGGTTTACAACTTTAATGTGGAGAAGAAGAGCGTGGCGCAATAGTTATGGAGGTAACAATGGATGCCATGGTCTGTGGATGGATTTAACAGTTTCTGAGGAATCAGAGCCACTTTTATCGTCACAAAATTATAACGGGATTAAAGAAGCTAAGAAATGAGAAAGCTAAATTCTGCACAGCTTGCTTTAGCTATTGTTTATGTCCAGATTTACCACGTCTAGCTTCCTCTGGTACAGAATTATGATGCTTGTCTCAAGTCAGTGATGTAAAAAGTTGGATAAAATGCAATCGTCAGACTGTAGATGCTAAACACAGAAACAGTGAGCCATTACGTATAAAAGGGGAAACAAAGCTAATAGATATAATAGTTTCATCAGTACAAATGTAAAAAAAAAACACTAAGCCAATCGTACTTTTAATAGGAAAGAAATCAAAACTTTTCAGGAGAACACAAAGTCCCCTGTTTGGTGGCAATTTGACACAAACAAAACTAGGCTAAACACAGAACAACTGGGTCAGAAAAAGTACTCTGTCTTTGTAAAAGACAATAAAATGTGATATTATTTGATATAATAGTATTAAAATATATAAAAATGTGATGTAATAAGTTATATATTATCACAAATCTGCAATTTAAAGAACTAAAGTGGATTTTTTATGGGTGGGATTAAGATATCGTGAACAACAAAAGGTGTCCTGATAACTGCTTTGTTTCACCAGACCTGTTTACTTGTTCTAGTATTATCACCTTTGCAAACTTCACTCTTTTAGCATCCATGGATGGAAACATCAGTTGATGATGAAGAGTAAAAATAATAACAGGTTTCCCTGGATTATCATTCAATTTATTAACATTTTACACAATATTCTGAAGTTCTTGTAACTCTGTAAATGCACATTCTCCTGGTTTTAAATCAAGCTTGGGTGCATAGCGTGTTTGTAAACAATCAGGACCCTGGAGTCCAGATAGTGTCATGCCGAGGGACGCTCCTCCCTGCCCTCCTCGCTCCGTCTCTCTTTCAGCTCCACGTTTTGGCAGCACCTCTCCCTTTGCATCACAAAGCCTCAGCGCGCAGTTGTCCTATTGTGTTGCAAACATTGCAGGTAATCATTAACGTAAACACGCAACAATGGGCACTGCAGAGCCCGAGCAGTGTGGGAGTGGATGGATGGCCTAAAGGTCGGGACGCGCAGACACTGATCTGACCCGGAGCCTGAAGCAAAGTTAGAGATCCTGTGGAATTCATAGATCATCTCATAACATTCTTAAGACTTTTTTGTAGCGGCATTAACTTGGTTGCTACATTTCAAAGCATTTTTTAAGAAAAAGAGTTGATTTTTGCACAAATTAATGCAAAAGCAAGTCCATTGTGCAAAATATTTCCAAACATAAAGAAATGCTTCTAATTAAGAGATCTCAAGCTGATTATCTGCTAAATGTAAAGAATTATTCAACAAATGTAGATATTGTTGTCAAAAAGTTTGTTTCAGTACCTCAATCACTAAGCAAGCCACTGTATTTAGATAAGTTACACACAGTCAGGCATTCAATTAACAGAAAACAGACATTCAAAACCAAATTTTACAATAGATCAACAAAAAACTAATAAATTGTATTTAAAGGTTACTGTTTTGAAAAGCTACTTTTGTTTTGACAAATAAGTCTCATGGGAATTGATATCCTATTTTTCTGAATATGACTGTGGTTGTTTTGGGCCATTTCATCCCATTTATTCTGAATATTGTCCATATTCTTAATTTCTTAAACATGCACTATTTGACAAACTTTGAATAGGAGTAAAAAAAAAAGCTACAGGTGAAAGACTAAATTTAGAAAATCTTAGGAACAAACAAACTGGAAGATTTTAGAGATGACCTCAGAGTTTTATCTTTATAATGTTTTTATTAAACTAACCAAACTGATCGGCTCAGTCTTTCGTTTAGATGATCTAGCCTTCCTGTAGATGACTGGCTCGTTTTGTAAATGAACTCCATCCAAACAGCCAGGAATCTGAATCTGAAAGGAGAGCTAATGTATCTGTGAGCTGTCCTTGCTGTGAACCAGCTTAATGAGCCACCGGCCACACCTCGCCCATTCATCCCGACCTTTAATCCACCTCACTTTCCCTCCAACCAGGAGTTATCCAAAATGATTAGCATTCGCCCCAACCGGGACCCTCCTCCACCTCCTCCTCTATCTGTTATCAGCTGTCAGGCACCAGCCGGCCCCGGTATTCTCCATTAACATCAGTATGCAGCAGGGCTATCTGCGCTATCTGGACCCGGAGGCATCATGAGGGATCGGCTCTATCACTGATGTCATCAGATAAAAAGGTGAGAGGGAGACTCTGATCCTGGACGAGGTGGAATGGGGGGTTTAAGGTGGAGAAGTTTGAATGTTTAACCTTACTATTCTGATAAAGACGTGAAATGTTTCTGTTTTATTTAAATTACTGTAGCCCCAACCTCTAAATTTGATGATAGGTGACATATCAAACTAAACAACTTTAAAAGAAGGAAAAAAATAGAAAAAGTCACTAACAAAAATGCTTAAAAGTGAGTCAAGAAAACTTGGTGTGGAGCAAGTTAAGATTCAGGAGAGTCCGTATTAAATATGAAGCTCGTTGAATGACCGCTCAGTCGTGGCCCGAGGGGGTCCGTATCGCTTTAACCGGCACTAAAAAAATTTAAGAGGGTGGCAGGAACCCTTTCAATCAAAACAACTACAAATGTGCTGATTGCTTTACGGCATACATCACTTTCGCAGTTTCTTATTTTTAACACCATCATATAAAAAATTTTCGCCACAATTACATTCATTACCTCATTGCTGTTCATCCTTCACACAACCACTGGAAACAGAAATTAACTTCAATCCAACTGAAGGCAAACAAGAGATCAGGGTGTTAAGACGTTATGGGTGTTAAGACGCTGGTGCTCATGGGAAAGGTAGTCCTTCATGCAAAACATTACCGTTTTTGTCCATTGGCCGCCAAAATCGATCAACTTCTTTAGTGTTCCTTTAAGTACTCCCCAAATGTTCCCACTGCTATTTTAACTATTTGTCTTTGGTGATGAGACGAGAATAAGATAGAAATATGCTCTAATATCCTACAGCGGGGAAATTAAGGTGTAAAATCATTGCACACTTAGAGTAACCACTAATAAAATGTAACACAGAGTCAATGATAAACAAATATGTCAGGTTGAAACCCCTTAGTATGGGTCAAGCACACCTAGGTGCTCACAAGATCCACTACCTGATTGTCTTGATATTCACCAGTGTCTTTGTAGTGGGTGTTCGACCACAGAAATCCACCACCAGCTCATTGGTTTTCTCTGCGTTGATCAAGAGGTGGTTCTGCTAGTACCAGTCAACAAAATCCTGGTGCTTATTTCGTCTTTACTCACCTGTAAGCAGACTACAGGGTATAGAGTAGTGAACTGGAACGCTCTATAATAGGAGGAAACACAGTTAAAAACAATGCAATACAAAGTAATTTTTACATCACCTTTCATACAAAAGCTACTATTTTTTTATAATCAATAACTTAATAATATGACCGACTGAAGGCTGCTGTCGTTGAAAGACAGGGTGCAACATGTACGCATAAAAACCAGTCAAGCTAGTTTAAAGAAACCAAAAGACCACCGTCATTCTATATCCATTATATCCTTCAATTACAAATAAAACATCCTAGCATGTAGAAGTGGGGTCTGTTTGTTTTAGCGCTCGTGACGGGGGCGTGTCAACGCTCCTAATTAGAGGAATGTGTGTGTCTGTGAGGCCGTTGATGAGGCTGCAGTCTCACCTGGGGCCTATTAGCATAACAACAAGGTGCCGTAACATTAACACCGCCGTCCCTTCCCAAAACACATGTCTCTAATCATCCAACCCTATAGTTGTCTAAATCGACCCCCCCCAGGTTCAGAGTGAGTGTTCAGGACGGGCTTTAAGTTGATCCTTTGTGAACCTGAGCCGCCTTGTTGTCGCTCAGGCACACAAGGTCGTGTTACTTCACTAAGTAAAATTTTAGACTCCCGTTCTTGATTTATGTTCCAACCAGCAGCTTTTAAGAGCTGCTGTGAGTCTGGGTAAGCCGATACGCATCCTGGAAATTTTTTTTAAATGAAAACACGCTCAAGCGTCGTTAGGTAGAACGCAAACAAGCCGAAGCTCTTATCTTCCACTTGGACTCGGTTATTTGTGTACTTTGACTTTCGCGTAATGCCTCCGTCTGACCCGGAGCGGCACTGTGAGGCGTCAAAGGTCGAATCTGGAGTTTATGTTTCAGTGGTGGACACTCATACCTGGGCCAATGTGAGGTTGACCAACAAACAGAGCATGCAGCTTCCTTGCCTGTGATGCGATCAAAAGTCTTATCGTGTAGATTTTCTGCCTCCCAAGACTTGGTATTGCCTGAACCACAAATCGACGAACTGCGCAACTAGAAGGACACTGTCATATTTTAAGAATTTATTTGATGAAATTTTACTTTCTTTTAACATCAGGTGCAAAACGTCAGCCAACTAACAAGCCTGCATGTGCAGTTCGTTTGATGTGCAGCACTTTGGAGAACTTATCACACATCTAATCTTTAGAAAATTGATATTTTGTCACTTTAAAACCCCTAGTTTTAATGTATTTTTGTGGGATTTTGTGAAACACCAACAATCAGCCCAGACTACTTTCCCTGTACCCTCAGGATGATGTTGCCACCACCATGTTTCACCATGAGAACGGCATTTTCAGGATAACGAGCAGTGTTACTTTTCTACCACACCGTAGTTTGCATGTGAGCCAAACATCAGATCAGTCTTTTGCCACATATTTGCCGTGTGGTCCAGTCAACAGATGCTCCCTCTGAAAGTTATCACATTTTTTCCCCTCAGTGTTTAAATTTGAGGCCTTTATGGTGGTTTTATGTAACAGAAAGGAGAAAGTATAAAATTAGCTTTAACGAGAAGGTATTTAGACGTTTGTTGGAGAACTTTAAAGAACAACCAGCATCATAAAGCCTATTTTCTCTAAAATCAGAATCAGAAACAATGTACTCGGCAATAAAGATTTTCTGATTCTGAACAGCAGAAATGTCAGGGTGTCAAATGTAGAGATGTTTGTTCCCAACCTTTTAACTAAAATCAATTGGCTATTTTTTTTAAATCCCCCCAAATCAATTTAAACAATTTACCGTCACTTTGTGTTCCAATTAAATTTAAAAAAGTTGGTGATTTTAATATGACATATTTTCAGAAAGGGATCCAAAAACTGAAATAAAGTCTTGTCATGCTCTGGTTGTTCTTAGTACAAAATCTCAATCTGGATCATTTAAAAATGAATTCTCCCTCCTTACATGTTAATTGTTTATATACAAATCAACCCAAGGCTTTGATGAGGAGACACATAAAGGTCCACCGAGTAAAGATGATATAAAAAGGGATTTATCTGGATTTATTGGGATTTATCTTGTTTCTTTGCAACACCTAATAGGATTACTCAGCTTTGTTCTTTACTTGATGCAATTAAAACATGGAGAACATTTACGTGTGTATGTGTGTGTGTGTGTGTGTGTGTGTGTGTGTGTGTGTGTGTGTGTGTGTGTGTGTGTGTGTGTGTGTGTGTGTGTGTGTGTGTGTGTGTGTGTGTGTGTGGGGGGGGGGGGTCTGTTAATTGAATGCAATCCCTGAAAGAACAATTAAGACGCTATAAATCATGTGACTTCATAATAAACTCCGTCAGAAGCTGTGATTTATTTATGTCCCTAATTTAGTCTCTTGCTCCAGTTGGTGGATGGAAAGAATTCAATAATGGATGGTATGGTTTGAAACTTTGCTGGAGAGCTGTTGGTTTTTTCATCCCTGCAGAGAGGAGGGAATGAGCCAGCTCCTGCATGGCTGTGGAGGGATGAGGGCTATTATTTTGAACGTGAAGTGGAAGAGAAGGGGGGCAGCAGGCTGTACCCCTCCCCTCCCACCCTCCCTCCCTACCTCCTCCTGCTGCTCTCTCAGACCATTGTTGTTGTGATCTCCGTCTGGAGAGCAGCAGTGTGTGGTGCCAGGTCTGTTGAGCGCAGGACTCCCTCGATCTCTGTGTCTACCCGGAGGCTGACCGAACCGGACAGGGCTGCAGATCCACGTTTCTTGGATCCTGTTCCTGAAGATCTTGATAACGAAGGACGGAGAGCCTCTCCGAGCGCTGCGTAAAGGCGCAGAGACACGGGAACCAAAGGGACGCGCTTTCCCGTAAAGGGGCTCAGCTGTACGCATATTGGAGCATTTAAGTAACCAAAAAAGCTAAGATTTATTCAGGTTTTACTGTTAACCTGCAATAAAAAAAAATCCCTCGGAATTCCTGTCTATGGATTTGTGAGCAAGCCGAGCAGGCGCGGACTTTGCCCCCCGGGACAGCAGCTCCTTCCCCCGGTCACCAGCTGCTGTTCATGGTCCTGGAGCGGCGCTGCTTCTCCTCTTTGGTTTGATCTGGAAGCACCAGTCTTCTAAGGGTTTCTCCATCTATGGAAGGATAGTGCAGGTTTCCAATGATCACTACATTCCCTGGAGCTGAACTGGACTCCGATTGATCCAAAACCTCCCCTGCCTGGTGCCAGCCATCCCCGCAGCGACCGACCGGGACAAGAGGTTGGTGTAAAAACTGCCTGGGAGCCTCTTATGCTTTCATTCATTTCACCAAGCATGCTGGATTCATTTACCTTCTTGTTTAAACCTAACAACTTAATTCCTTGCTCGGTTTTTTCTGACAGAGTTTATCAGGGTTATAAAGTGTTTTAAACCAAACAGAGTCAGCTGATGATGAACCTTTCACAACCATTTGACAACAGAAACGCGGAGTTTGAACTTTGCTGCAAAACTTCTCATATAAAACAAGAGCAGCAAAAAAAAAAGAAAGGAAGGAAGAACATCTGAACTATAATTAGAATATCAATGGTTTAATAAGCTGTGTGACTGGATAAGGAGTTTAAATAAAGTCAGAAATGAAAGTGGGCGCTTTTAGAAACCTTTTCTGTTTTAAGTTGATTCCCGGATGTCTCTGATAATCACAGGATCGAAGTTATTGATCGCCAGAAACGTGCGCATGCGTCAGAAATGACTCATTTTATAAGTCTTTCCCAACTTTTATCCTGTAAACAAACCAATGTGTGTTATTAAAACGTCATACACATGTTTATTCTCTGTAGTCAAACTATTATGGGATTTTTTATTTTTTTATTTTTGGTGAACTGACATAGAAACATTAATTTCACCATTAAATAATTGCGTTAGCTGCATGTTGTTTTAAGTATTTGAATTTGTTTTGGTTCTGATTGGTTTAGCTAACCTTAAATATGATCACAATATCATAATTTTAGTGTTTATTCGTTTAAAACAGCATTAGCTCAAAGCAAACAAAGCAGATTAGAGAAACCTATAGCAAATAACTTTAGCAGATCTCCAACAGGGCACAAAACTTTAACCTGAAGCATGTAAACTCAATTTAGTCAATAAAACTGCTAGACTATGTAAATGTAAAAAAAATTTTGCCAATATTTCAGAAACAGAAGTTCAGACAGTCTAACTAAACAATACAAAAATTGGATAAAGTCCAATTCATTAGATGTATTATAATAAATTGATTGATTTTGTCTCTCCCTTGTGAAAAAGAACCCAAAATTGAGCTGTTTTGTCATTAAGACATAAAACATTACTAAAACCGTAAAAATAAAAATAGTTTAAATTGTATGACCTTCCAATGTAAAGCTAGGTTGTATGAGCATTAACTGCATTAGGGTTCAAAAGTTTATACCGATAGCAAAGTGGACTTTAGCAATATGCTGTTTAAAAACTAGTCAGAACTGAATATATATTTTTAAAATCTATACCAAAATGTTGCTATGTAAACTGTTTCCCGGACAACCACGACTACAAAGCATCTTTCATTAGCGACGGCTACATCAGAGTTTACAGTTTATCCCTGTAGCAAGCTTTACTTTGACTTTACAGTTTTAATCTATTTTAACAAAAGAGAAGAGTAACATTTTCATTTACAAAAACTTTTTACATTTTTGTTGCTTAGACAAAAATACTCAGTGAGTTAAAATGCTCAGGTGACTAGCATGTTTTGCTGTAGATTTAGCACTGTTGATATTGTTTCAATGAGGTGGATTGTAAGCATTACAAACACAACAAAGATGTGCCTTTTGTTAACAAGAATCTCTCTGGTTTAATAGGATCATCATGCTAACCAGCTTGACTTTAACATTAGCGCTGGAGCAAAACCAGCATTTGTGACAATTTTGTGTTTACTTTTAGTCGGTTCATAACAAGACATAAAATTAACTTCCACTTGGGTTTCCAAGGGACAAAGCTCACAACATTTGAGAATAACCATGTAATTGTACCAACAATCTCCGGTAAAGCTTTACTGGATTTGTTAGGTAGATAAAGAAGCAAATGGTGTTAGAGTTGGATTATTATGAAATCATAAGGTGCTAAGTTATAAAGCTCGGTATAACTGTAAATAGTACACAATAATACATAATAAAATGAATCTTTTTAGAGGAACAATTCACTGGCGAGCTACAAAAGCAAAGTGGTGAAACAATCAGTATACAAACACAGTCAGTTCATGTATATAAATAAAAGCAGCGTACCCTCATTCCTGACTGTTTGTGACCAACCGGACAGGTTTATTAAGCGTAAATTATGTGGCGGAAACACGCCAGTGACACCCCCTTCGCTTTTAGATGTGAATAAAAAAAAGTGCAGAATACAGTGGAAGTGTTTTTGGCTCCAGCTGAAGTTCAGCAGCCATCCAGAGGAATCAACAGTAATAGGAGAGAGAGAGAGAGGGGGGAAAGTTTTCCAGCCCCTAATTGAGAAAGAATACGTTTCATTCAGCAAAGCTTGTTCTCTAAATGGTATGTGTGTGTGTGCGCCGCTTGGGTCTGGCGCCTGAGCTCAGCTGGCGTGCTGCAAAAAAGGAAGAAAATCCCTGCATTATTCCTTTAGCTCTCTTACAGCCGGCCACTGTTTATAATTCGTCTGCAGTGTATAATACCACTTTCATTCTAAACCCAACGCTCATCTAGATGCATGAGAATATACTCAAATACCAAAAACAATGGTCATGAGGTACTTCTCCACATATTTAACCTTATCTGTGCTAATTACTGCTTTAAAAATATCACCAGAGCAATGTACATCAAGCTGCTGAACAAAGTTACATGTTGCTGCTAAGGACCTTTTACATGATAAATAGATCTCAAAAATTCAAATTTGCAAACATAGAAGGAAACTACAATCACTCAAAAATGCACACATTTTTTACAGTACATCAATAATCTATCTATTACTTTTAGTAATGTAGAACAATTTGATTCATTCTTTTCGAAAAACCTTGAATGTGCTTTCCCTTGCAGAGTTTAAAAACATGTACAACACAAAGGACTCAATATGTTAATAAGAAATAGAAAACCATGCCATGTTGGTGCTGCCCTTCCCAGAATGTCACCCTGGGTTGCTAACCGTATAACCATACACTCTGGACACTCATTAACTTGTTTCAAATATTACATTCTCCTGATAATTTATCAGGGTCAAATATGTCTCTATTCGGATTATTAAACAAATAATTCATCAAAAAATGTGTTGCTCTTTCAAATTAACCAAATGTTTGACAGATTTTGTTTTACTCTTGGGCATATCAAACAAAATTATTTATAGACATCATCAAATTTAAAAGACATAGACCTAAATAATCAATCAATGAGAAGCCTCTGTTTTGTTTATTTTAAAATTATATATTAGTGTTTTTAGAAAAATAAACAAAATGAGTCAGAAGACATGCCCACAGGCGAATGGCTGCTCCCTGCCAGGATTCAAGTGTTCTCCAAGTATGGAGCCATTATCTCTGGACCGGCTGAGCGCCATCCATTGACAAACAACAGGCATTAACAGCCCTGCACTTTATTCATGACGCAGAAGTGCCTGGACAATGTGAGACAGACAAGTGGGACAGTTAGCAGAACATCTGGTTAAGAATACAGCTGCTCACAGTCAAAACACATTATCTCTGCCACTATTCGTCTGCACAATTGTTTGTGCTTTTGACATCTAGCTTTAAACCGAACAGCAAGGTTTGTGTCTTTAGCTGCTCTAAGGACAGGTCAACTCGGAGAATCGGGTACCTGACCCACAAAGAACTCACTGTCTGTCTTCTGGTTTGTTTACCTTTTGTAGGATCCAGATTTAGAGACTTTCTGTGGCTTTCTGAAGTTCCCGATGCAAGGGAGCGAAGTGTGAGGCCCTTTTCAGGCTTCCAGCTTCTGCTTTTGCCTCTTAACCATAAGACACACACGTTGCATCCAGAAGATGGTGCGAGGCTGCCTGTTCTGTGTTCTCCTGCTCTGCTTGGTGGACAGAGTCGCAGTCCGAAGTGTTGCTGGGATAAGAACTAAAGGTAAGACAACTTGGTTCCCGATCTGGGACATATAATCCCAACAGCATACATTAAATTGTGCAGTTTAAATGTTACCAAATGCAACATTTCTTTCTTCAACAATCAGTTTATCTCTACAACTTTTTGTTCCTACACTAACAGAATAGATGGTTTGTGACCTCTCTCGCCTAGGAAAGATGACGTGTCTTTTTGCGCATGAGTCCAGAGGAAGTCAGGATTACAGCAGACGTAGGCGAGAGAGAGAGATCGGAGTTCGGATGGAGTGTACAGAGGAGGGGTGTTTTTATCGCAGTAAAGTGCGCTACCTGATCCATCTGAGGCCCTGGGGCTCGGAAGTGTAAATTTGCCTGGCAAGATACCAGCTGCAGACGATTGGGAGGGAGGGGGGGTTCCTTCTTTTTTTTTTTTGCGTCATTGATGCTTCGCAGGCAGACATTCAGGCTTCAGCTGTTTCCACTGTTAGTTTACAGTCCCATTACGTTGTTTCTGTGCAGCAAAAACCCAATCAGTCTAATTGTTCTCAGCCAAACAGGTTGTTTTAAAATTAAAGCCGAAGCGATGAGAGATGTTTATCTGCAACGGTGTAAGGTTTGCAACTCTGATTAAAACACGAGGATGATACATTTCCGAGGATGTGTGGAGTTAGAGGAAAGCCAAAACGAGTGGAGGCCACCACGGCCAGCCGAGGCTTGTTATTTAGACACAGACGAGCAGAGAGGGGCACTCCTGAAAAAGCTTCAAACAGCCTGTTGATAGAAATATGTCCACATTGTCTGACATGAACATAAACTCTTTTTGGATTTATCTCCTGTCTGAGGTGCAATTTGAGGATTTATGTAAAGGTCTGTGTTATGGGAATTGCAATTACAAATTCTTTCATCTAAGTTTTGGAATGAATAAAAGCCAGAGCAAATATTTGAGATTATGTATTTTGGTACGCTGGCTACACTTTAACATTAACATTTAACATGTTTGTAAAGTATTCCGCTTTCTTTAAGTTAAATTTGTATTTATCACAATGAACCACCTGATGCATACACAAAAAAAGGCAAACTTTTCTATTTCTAAATAGGTATAAGCTAAACTTTAAAATGAAATTGTAAAGTTTAAAGTAACATTTCACAAGTCTTTTCGGTTTTGAGGTAATGAAAGCCAGGACAGTGGCCTTTTTAAAAATGTTTTTCAGTTATCTGAAATCAAACAGACATGATAGAGAGTGCTGGTTGTTGTTGTGTGCGGTTTCTTTGTCGGAAAATGAAGGTCTCTTCATTGTCCCAGCTAAGAGTCTCTTACTGCCAGCCCCGGTCGGCTGGCTGACCGGCTGATTGGGCGGCTTGTTTGTGTTGTGTTCTCTTGTTGTTTGCCCCCTCGCCTCTGGGTGACAATTCACACTCCATTGTCAGTTCATCTCTAGGGCACCGCTCCTGTATCGCGAAGTTCATTAGCATGGCTGAAGAGTGTAGTTCAGAATTCCTGCATCTCTAAATATCTTTTTTAGATTTGTGTTTTTAGACTTTGCCCACATGTTTGAATAGTTTCTGGGAAGACAGCATTGAACAGGTTGAGATTATGCACCATGAAAGTTTCTGTAATTTATTGCAACACACTGGCCACTTTACTGTCTTAATATAAATCAATTAATTATTTGTTTTCGATCTCATACTAGTAGTTTAAGGTAATGAAAAAGATCCAACGTTTTCCTATTAATGTGTTTTTCTTCGTTTGGTCTGATTTTCCACCCACAAGGTTGTTAGCGTGTTATTTGTTCCTGAAAGCATTACCTGCATGCACTCTGGGTGATTAGCCAGGAAGGCCGCTCTTCACTCCCAAAGGGAACAGATTGCCCTTTCACTCAGTGCTCGCAGGATGCAATTGGACAGAAAATTGCTCGTCCAAAGTGTCTGAGCAGCAGCAGAGGGCTCTGGCCAGGCAGCAGATATGCTTCAGGACAAGTGGCCCACTGTAGCTGATATGACACCATAGTAGCTGGGTTATCAGGACACTCTATCACTGGCTCCTGGCAGCATTAAATGTCACTGTTTTGTTGGGAATATGGTGTGCTTCTCTTACTGGTTTCTTCCAAGGTAAAGTTAAACCTCCACAATGTGTTTTATCACATTTTATTTAAGGCTATCTGTGACCGTACAAGTTTGTAACCTTTAATTCAGGCTGCTTTGTCAGTAGCCTTTCCTCAGAATGCAATCTGAAAAACTAGGTAGAGCCCACCGTTTATTTCAATGCTGTTTAATCCTCCTTCCTCTTTCCTCGCCTGTTTTTACTCCAGATCTTCACGTGTCAAAGCCTCTTATTGTACCAGGCTATCCAGAAAACACAACAGCTGTGGTTGGTGGACAAGTAAAACTCCTGTGCAAAGTGCACAGGCCTATATCCACCAAGGTGCAGTGGCTAAAATCAGATTCTAGCACCTCAGGACGAACCCAAGAAGGATCGTCTAACATCAAGGCTCTGACAGTAAGAACTCACCTGCTGCAGTCAGCAGAGTCTCTTCTGTTTTATTTATAATGTTGAGCCAGGATAAAATACCATCTCCTTCACGCAGTCCCTGAAAGACAATGGCTCCAAGGTCAACATCCTCCATCTGTCAAATATTACCATGGAAGAAGCAGGCCAGTACATCTGCATGGCTGAGAGTGTCCATGGAGGAAAGACGGTCCAGGCAATGCAATCAGCATGGCTGGACGTCCTGTCTGGTGAGGATTCACACTTACCATTAAGTCACTACTATGTTTATCTAATGTTTGTTTTAATTTTTTAGAGTTTTTAACTAAACCATTTTCCTTCCATAGATACCATTCAATCGAGTACTGTAGAAACGACTGCTGGTGAAATCCGACCAGGTAAATTCAGCTACTATTCATTTACAATCATTGGGTGACTGGGCCCAAGCTGCATGTTGAGACAGTTGTTAGCAATGTTACCTTGTGGCAGGAAAGTCCTTGGTCAGAATCCTGGAGTCTGTCATCATCTTCACTTTCTTACATTTTCTTCCAATGCAGTTCCTGCATGTTGGTTTTCTTGTTTTTGTAAATTACCCTTAAACTGTGTGTTTCTATGCTTAATTATTTGTGACACACATCTCTGTTGGCCTTTCATTGACTGGGTACCTATTAGTTTATCTCACACATTGAGAGCTGGAGACAGGCAGACCTAAAACCTTGTCAGAAAGAAGGGGGTATAGAGAAAGGATAGATGCTAATTTAGACCCAACAGCAATGACCCTTAAAAAGATCTGTTTACTGTGTTGGCTGACAAAAGGTTCTCTTTCCGTTCGCTCACTTAGACCTTCACTGAACCATCACCACTCCTCTCTATCGACTGTCACGTTGCAACATGTTCATTAGCTTCAGTCAGTCCCCTTGCTTGTTTCTCTCTTTGACCTCTTTTTGGAGTGATAAAGGAAGGGAGGGAGTTAGCTGTGCTACCTATAACGCTCTCAGTCACCTAGTAATCCGCTAAGGAGGATAGGGGGCTAAAGGAGGAGGGGTTGGGTTTAGGAGGGTCAGGTCATTAAGGCCTTGGTTTCCATTGTACTTATGCAAATGTTGGAATGAAAGATGCTTAGAAAAAATACAAATACAGAATATTGGACAAGATTACAGACATTTCTAAGATCCCTATTTGAATTTCACAGAGGTTCCTCAGGACCTTAGGGAGGACACAAACGAGTATCTTCTGCTGGAGCCAGGAAACATTCTGAAGCTGCGCTGCGACATGAACACCCGGCCGGGCATGGCGGTGAACTGGTACAAGGAAGGAGTCCGGCTTCATCCCACACCTCGTATCCAGATGCGTGGTGCCATCATGGAGATCACACACATGACATACGAGGATTCAGGAATGTATGTTTGTGTACTCAGAGGAACCAGAAATCCTGTGAGGAACTTCACGATCACTGTGGCAGGTAATAGGAATCGACGAGTGATGCTTTAAGAAGGAAAATACGCATTTTTTATTATTATTCCAGTTAGTGTATTCTCACTTTGTCTTTCCCTCTTATTTCTAGACATTTTGGGATCAGGGGATGATGATGAGGACAATGGCTTAGAGGACTCATCTACTGAAACCGAAAATGACCAAGTTTATTTCTCCAGAGGTGCGTAGATTTGTTTTACAAGAGTTGACAAATTTAAAACGGATATATAACTTGGGTTACGGACTTGGACCTAAGTCTCACTTAAGTTGCAAGATCAAACACTTGATGATTGACATTCCCCCCCAAAGACCTCAGACTTGACGTATTATTGCTCCTTTAAGAATTAAGACTTGTCTTAGCGTTTTCCTACAATAGCTAAGACTAGACTTTGACTTAGCGCTAAAAAAGTTGAGGTTTTTACTCGCAATTTCTTCTCAAACACTTCTAGTTGGACTTGAACTTGCTACTCAGAAACTTTACACTTGATGTTCGCTTTCTCACCAAAGAGTGGAATCTCACCCTTCAAAATTTGACTTTGAAACCACCGGTGGAGATTTGCTTATTGGTATTTGTCTCTACAGGCCCCTATTGGACCCACACCCAGCGAATGGAGAAGAAGCTCTATGCTGTCCCTGCGGGCAACACTGTGAAGTTTCGCTGTCCTGCAATGGGTAGTCCAGTTCCAACAATCCGTTGGTTGAAAAATGGACGTGAGTTCAGAGGAGAGCATCGTATTGGGGGAATCAAGGTTAGTGTTTGTAAAAGTCTTTGGTCTTAATACCGCTCAACATTTCATACTTTTTGTGTTCCTCTTTTATACTTTAAACTGATATTTAATTTTCTTTGTTTTTTTTGACTAGCTAAGACACCAGCACTGGAGCCTGGTAATGGAGAGCGTTGTGCCTTCAGACAGGGGAAACTATACCTGTGTGGTGAAGAATAAATATGGATCCATTACTCACAGCTATGTTCTAGACGTTCTGGGTAAGACATGGATGATTATTTAGCTAATTTGTTTGTTTTTCTAGCTGATAGTAGCCAAACTATTAGTAAGCATTTGCTAAAAGATTTAATTTGTGGGTTAAGCAGAAGGTAGCTGGCACTGGCACTGACAGAAAAGGTTGGTCAGGCGTCCAATCCAGTTTTCTATCTGATTTGTGACAAGAAACTGAGTTTGGCTGCATATTATTTGTTCATTTATTCTTATGGATGCTGACACCAGGTCAGTTTCTATTTCTGCTGACCCGAAAAACAGGAGGAGACTAACGAGACAACTAATGAGATCAGAAAATGATCAAAGAGACCGGTGCCAGAGAGGCATTCTAATAGAACCAGTTTTACTCTGTCTTATTCTGAAATGGAAACAAATATACACCAAAGAAGACATTTTGTTTTCTTTACTTATTCTTTTTTCCTGCTTTGTCCTCTTTCAGAGCGCTCCCCCCACAGGCCTATCCTTCAAGCTGGTTTACCTGCCAATACCACAGCGGTGGTTGGCACCGATGTTCAGTTCCACTGCAAGGTTTACAGCGATGCTCAGCCTCACATTCAGTGGCTCAAGCACATTGAAAGAAACGGCAGCCGTTATGGACCTGACGGGACTCCGTATGTTCAGGTCCTCAAGGTAGGTAACGCCTACTGCTCGAGCAATTATCAACTATGTCCTGAAGACACAGCAGATTAACATTGATGTCTACTTTTTATACTATTTGTCTTGCAGACTGGCAGTCTGAATATGTCAGAGGTGGAGGTGCTGTATCTTTCTAAAGTTACCATGGAAGATGCAGGAGAGTATACCTGTCTTGCTGGTAATTCAATCGGCTTCACCCACCAGTCGGCTTGGCTCGCTGTGATTTCAGGTAAGAAAGGAACTTAAGGGTCTTTAATTTTACTAAACAACTTTGGTTATGCCTATACTGTGGGTTGCTGCAGCGTCAGCCTCTTCTTCTCCTGTCTGATTGAGGTAGATTCTGCCTGATTAATGGGTAAAACAAGCCAAGACAGTGGCCAAATGTGTCTGGTTCAGTTTTATTTGTAAACATCTTATCTGTCCAATTGGATACTTATCAGGGATGGACTCTATATTTCCTTTATTAGCCAGAGTTTTTACATGCCTCATATCACAGGATATGGAACTCATACTTTGTAGGATCCGTTTACCCCTCCGAATATGATCACTTAACAGTAACAGCAGTGTCATTGTGTATTTCTAATGTAACGATTAGAGCCTTTTTTTAACACCGAGCAAAATGTTTCCAGGCATACGAGAAGACAAATAAAGGTTAGAGCTCAGTAACACGGAAAAGAACAAGTTTCCCTTTCAGCCTTTTCATTTCAGCGGCTGCCCATATAAAAAAAGAAAGGGATCTTTGTAGAAAACACTGTTTATTTTTGAGCTACTTTTTATTATTTGACATCTTAATTACTAAGGTAAATTCTAGACTCTTACTAAGTTTTTCTTAGTGAGAACAAGAAAAAACATGGTTAGCTCGAAGAATGACGAGTTAGCAGTAAAAGATCAAAATCTTATTCAACTTATTCGGTCGGCAGGCAGTTTGGAAGTCCGTCTCTTAAAGTGACTTTTTCATTGTCTGATGAATGCCAGAACAGAACTGCACATATTTTTAAGCTTTTTTTAAACAAAACTGCCTACAAACCCCACAAGTCAATGCTACTAAAATGATCAACCTTGAGGGTGCAAGGCCCAGTGGTTGGGGAAGTCAAATTTGTGCGAAAAAAGATAGTGAGTATACTTCGCAGAAAAAAACAACCTTATATTATATAAAGAAACACTTTTTTCATTGTTTAACAACATCCTGTAATAAGAATAAAGTGTAGTTTGCTTTATTTTTCTTTTAGACTACAATTGTTACTCGCAAATCTTTACAACCCTTCAACTAAGACCTTGTTTTCTTTTGTTGACATGCATGCAATACTGATCTGGATAAAGCTATTATTTGTTGATTAAACCGAGGAAACGGAAAGTCAAGTTCAATTGTCTTCCATAAAACTCCAACAAGTGTTTTTGATTTTGACATTTAAGAACTGTTAAATTCTAACCCATTGTAGGATTTTTTGCTCTCTGAATGAAATAAAACTATTTTGATGTATTCCTTTTTTCCTATTGATAAAGTGCATCTCTTTTGTATCTGCAGAAGAAGAGGCAGAAGCAGAGTCCATGGAGAACATGGAGACCAAGTACACTGACATCATCATCTATGCGTGTGGATTCGTGGCTCTGATCATGGCCATCATCATTGTGGTGCTGTGCCGGATGCAGGTCCATCCAAGAAGGGAGCCTTTCGATGCACTTCCTGTCCAGAAGCTCTCCAAGTTCCCTCTGCGTAGACAGGTACAACATTTACTAACTATACATGATAATGGTGGAGGGATTTTGCAAATGTAATGTGAACGCTGGTGTTCAACATTAACTACTCTTTTAAACTGATCCGGTTTTTTAACACCATAACATACAGAATTCATGTATAATTAGGTTTTTAGTGATTTCTATAGTGAGCTAAACTGTAGAGGCTCCTGAAATATCCTTCGGAATCATCTAAATAAAGAGTTTTAAATTTTTATACACAACTCAAGGGGATGCTTTTTAAATCTAACTCTTATGCTAAAGTATTCAGTGGAATCGAACTCATCTGGAAAGTCCAGTGCGTCTCTGATGAGGGTGGCGCGGCTCTCGTCCGGTTGTTCCCCCATGTTGGCGGGTGTTATGGAGTTCGAGCTCCCCTATGATCCAGACTGGGAGTTCCCAAGGGAGAAGTAAGTTATTACATCTAAAATGATTTCAGATTCCTGTGACAGTGAGATGTTTTGAAAGATTGTGTCCTAAAAACCCAAAAGGTTGTGAGGGTATTTAGCTTTCAATTGGCTTTCGGGAAGAAGACTCAGTAACAGGTTTAGCTGTCGAATCATGTGGGGACCTAAGAAAATAGAAAAAGAAAAAGGCCTGCAGCCCATTTTTGGCTCTCTGCAACCTGTAGTTTAAGAAACCAGAGTTCCAACTTATGGATTTGTGCGATTCTCTTTTGAACGTACTTATTTTCTCTCTCTAGCTTGACACTGGGAAAGCCTCTAGGAGAGGGCTGCTTTGGTCAGGTGGTCAGAGCCGAAGCCTTTGGTATTAACAAGGATTGCCCGGATCAGGCCACCACAGTAGCGGTCAAGATGCTCAAAGGTAATAAAAACGTGCTAACAAAAGAAATTGATGAGTTTTTGTCTGGTGAATGTTTGCCTAAATGACACCGTCTGTTGCTTCCCCCAGACGATGCCACAGACAAAGACCTTGCAGACCTCATTTCAGAGATGGAGCTGATGAAAGTGATGGACAAGCACAAGAACATCATCAACCTACTGGGGGTCTGCACCCAGGATGGTGAGCTTTAAATAGTTGTCCTGTCTCCTAAAACCTAATTTACTGCCGGTCAACTTGAGAGATACCAAACCCTCGAGGCTAAAGTCACAACACAAGCAGCCCTTCATCGTGTTTTATGCCCCCCACACACAGGCCCCTTATATGTGCTGGTGGAGTACGCCTCCAAAGGCAGTTTGAGGGAGTACCTGCGGGCCAGGCGACCTCCAGGCATGGATTACACCTTTGATGTGACTAAAGTGCCCGAGGAGCAGCTCACCTTCAAAGACCTGCTCTCCTGCGCGTACCAGGTGGCCCGAGGGATGGAGTACCTGGCCTCTAAAAGGGTGGGTTCACTTGAAAGAGTGGGAATGACATCAGAGTGGCCATAAATCTCTCGACAAGCATTTTATGGATCCAAAGCAGAGCTTTGGCAATCTCTATTGAAAAGTAGTGCAGGATGATTATATGGCTCCTGATTTATAGTACTGTTTCTAGCAATCTCTTTTTAGATTGCATCTTTACACTGTTGGTAGATTTGTATAGAGGAACACAATGACACAGCAAACTATAGTATGATGAACTCAGATATCTGAACTTATTAAAAGGCTATTCCTGTCAGGATATTCAGAAAGCAAACACCAGATTGTTAAACATTTAAAGAAATCTTATTTTTGAAGGTCTGAGAGTTGTGGCTAATTCCTGATGTCTTTTTTGTTTCTAAATCCTTGGATTACCGTACAAACTGCTTTTTACAGACAGATTTTAGGCCATTTTCTTTCACTGTATATATTTTTTGTCTTTCTTGCTCAGAACAATATTAACTGATATTAAGAGCATTAGAGTCAGTTTAACAAAGTCACAATTTATCAAAGGTTTATTGATGTTTTGGTATGTTATGTTGGCTATTAGCAAAGTTATTTTTTTGCAATTCTACAGAGTACTACTGTGTATATTACTAAGAGAATATTCAAGACTTATTTAAGAGTTTTTTAAAGAGTTAATTGTTTTTATTTAAGGGTTATTTGAGTACTTTGAATACTTACAACTGTAGCAGCCTGAATACACAGTAGACTCTAAACACTAAACACCAAATATTTTAGTATAAATTCCTTTTTACAGATTTTTATGCACTTTTCAATATGAAATCTGAATTCATATTAAACATCTACTAATACAAAAACAGTATGTTTTACTTCTTGAGTAGCGTTCACACCTAAAAAAGGTTTGGTAGTTTCCTACTAGTGGTTCGTGACCGATCAGTGTATCTGTAGTTGGTTCTAGATGTAATCTTTGAGTTACAAAATATCAAAAGTTATAGAGCAAACTCAGTATGACTGCCGCACAAACAAAACGTAGTGAAACCTGGATGAATCCACAGCTAATTAAGCAGATTAGGTTTACATTGCATAAGTATCTGTGTTCAATGATTATTTTCAATTTTGCTATGCTAACTGTGTCAAGAATGACTGATGCTAAACACTCCAGGCCAAATCAAGCACCCCGTCATTTCTGAAAAAGCTTTAATGCGTTAACGATTAAGGTTTGAGGTTTCTTCATTAATTTGCATTTCAGCTCTTCAAACTTGTCTCTTTCTGAAATCCGATGGCAGGACCAGCTGTTCTCCTCCCTTTCTCTTTCTACTCTTTGCCCCCTTCACCCCATTTTTCAGTCTTTTTCATTTTCCCAGCATGCTCTCTGTCTGCGAGTGCATCTTATCAACATGTGTCTTTGTCTCTGCCAGCCGGTGTCTCAGGCCGGCATTCCTGAGCAGCGAGCTGCCGCAGCTTCGGTCCTGTTTACTCTTCCCCATCCATCTGCCTGTCCCTTTTGCTTGCATGGCTTTGTCCTTTTCAGTGTCGCCATAAATCTGTTAGCAAAGAGGCGAGAGGAGCAGAGCCGTCATCTGGCATCGGGTTTCTGGCTCTGCTGCCTCCTAAGAATGCTAGAGCCTGAAACTAACCCTCCATTATGGGGAGACCCACAAACCCAGAGCGGTTCATTCTGCAGCTCTCCACAAATGCCACGACTATTTCGAATGAAAACCAAAATAAACTTAATGACATACGTTGAATGTGGGCAAACACTGCTTTCTTTTTCCCCCTCTTCCTGAAGGGTTGGTTTAAACGCCAGGATTTCTATATAAAGACAATTTTATTTTTGTGGAATTCACTACAATGAGGCCCTGTGAGCTGATTTTAGACTACAGTCTTTTCATTTGGGGCGAAAATCTGTAATTATTTTTTACCGTCTCCTTTAAAATAACAAGCCTGGTTAGTGAGAAGAGGAGCTTTTCATGACTAAGAAAATAAAATACATATTTTGGATTTCTTGTTTAGTTTCTACGGCAGATCAACACAAGGTTTTTGAACAAAAAACTAAAAGAGTTGAACTTGGCATATTTGAGCATATTTATCAGCTTTGTTGTCTGTCTTTATTTTTTACAGTGCATCCATAGAGACTTGGCAGCCAGGAACGTTCTGGTGACGGAGGACAACGTGATGAAGATCGCCGACTTCGGCCTGGCCAGAGGCGTCCACCAGATCGACTACTACAAGAAAACCACCAACGTAAGTTTCTGTAGTAACTCCTAAAATACCATCCAGGTTAGACTTCTTTAAATAAATCAGGTTGTGTGTAAAGTTGGTAAAAGTTGTTGGTCTCCAGCTTAATTCTGATGTGGTCACACAGTGATGTTATCAAAAAAAGACAGTAATATTTGAAGGAAAGTGTCAGGATTTCACTTAAAACTGTATCGGCATCAGCATCTTTTCATACTCTTCAAAATAGATGATGTCTCACATTTTTTATTAGATTGACTTCAGTGTTATAATTGGACGTAATAAAAGAAAATTAATTAATCCATTGGTTTGTTGTAGCTTAAAGAAATCAAATGAAAATATTGTATTTAAAAAAATTGTAAAATATGGAAGGTAGGAAGGACACAAAGAACGACATGTAGGAAGTAAAGGAAATGCACAAGGAAGGGAAGACAAAAAGAAGGGATGTTTAATGGTGTTGGAAGGAAGGAGTGAAGGAGAAGGTAAAAAGGACACAAATAATAAAGGAAAGAAGGGTCAGAAAAAGAAAGGGAAATAAAGAAGAAAGTAAAAACCAAGACACAGGAAGAACTGGAGTAATTAGAGTAGTAAAGAAAAAGGGACATGGCTTGATTAGGAAAGTAAGGAAAAAACAATTCAGCACAGAACAAGAGAGAGTGTACAGAAAAGTAGATTAAGAAGGAAATACAAGGAAAAGAAAGAAAGAAAGAAAGGAAGGAAGGAAGGAAGGAAGGAAGGAAGGAAGGTTTAGACAAAGAGAAACAGAACGTCTGAAATTATAAGCTTTTCATTATCTAATTTTTTTTATCCATGCTTCCATCTAGACTTTGAAAATGATGAAATCTGACTCCAGACCGTTTAGAAACCCAGAGGTTGCAAGAATTAACATTTTTTACCGCTCCTGTAGGGACGTCTGCCGGTGAAGTGGATGGCGCCAGAAGCTTTGTTTGACAGAGTTTACACCCACCAAAGTGACGTGTAAGTCCAGAAACTTTGGTTTTTGTTTGTTTTGTACCAATAAAACCAATGTCAAAGATCTGACCTGTGCGTCTCTGTTCTCAGGTGGTCGTTTGGCGTCCTGATGTGGGAGATTTTCACGCTGGGCGGTTCCCCGTACCCCGGCATCCCCGTGGAGGAACTCTTCAAGCTGCTGAAGGAGGGACACCGCATGGACAAACCCTCCAACTGCACACACGAACTGTACGTAGGAACTGTTTTCCTCTTGATGTATGCAGGATTTGATTTATATTTAATCACTGAAAAAACACCCAAAGACATTTTTTAAAATGTTTTTCACTTCAAAACTCTGGGTTGCCAGACCTATATGAACGCCTAACAGTTCCTACAAAAAATATAATACCAACATTTTCAAGATAAATGTTTTTAAATTGACCAGCATGGGTCAAAATAACACATTTCCAAGTGAACCTCCATCCACTATGAGCCACAGATTCCCCGTCCTTATCGGCTTGTTTGGTATGAATGCCAGGAAAAGGTCTGATCTGTCCTGCTAACACAAATGTGAACAGTTTTTGGTCAGATTAAACTCAGACTGAGCAATGCTGCTGCAAACGCAAAAGTCGCATGTAAACACAGCTAGTGCTTCTATTCTGAATAAAGCCTGACGCATGTAAGCGCATGTCGTGATCGTATTACTGTGCCTACGTAAATGGTACTTTGGGATTATTTAATCCGAATAACTTTCAAATCAATCAATAAGGCTTGCACATGTAAACTGCAGCTGCTGCATTAAATGTTTTATCAGTTTTCTACCAGGCGTGCCAGTAACTGTTAAAGCACAAAGTATGTTGGTAGATTTAGAAAAAGCTGCAACATCCTGATTAAATGTTCCTTTCCCCTGCAGATACATGCTGATGCGTGAATGCTGGCACGCTGTTCCCACCCAGAGACCAACATTCAAGAAGCTGGTGGAGGAGTTGGACAAAGCGTTGCTGTCCATCTCTGATGAGGTGGGCTTCCTTACTTTCACACACGTAAACGAATAACTAGAAATGTGACCTCTCAGCTCAGTACAGTTGAATGTTTGAATGCTTTATCTAGATGAAACCATTAAATAGGCAAAAATATATCTACGAGAATACAGCAACTTCACTTCTTACTGCATTGTGTTGCCAGTTTTTAGTATATGTAATTTCTTATTTCAAGCTGCCCCCACTGATCTCCCTCTATTTTCCTCCTCTCAGTACTTGGACTTGTCGACGCCGTTCGAGCAGTACTCCCCATCCTGTGAGGACAGTTCCAGCTCCTGCTCCTCCGACAACGACTCTGTTTTCACTCACGACGCCTTGTCCACCGACCCGTGCCTCCTGGCCTACCAGGACGTCCGCTCTCGAATAGACCCGAAAACGGCTCTCAGATAGACTCCAGAACGTGACGTCTGGGGTTTCCGTCAACTGAACAAAACTGATGGTTGACAGCTGCATTTCTCAAGTTAAAGGGTTAATTCTCATTGGACTTTTTCATTAAAGCCCTTAGATAGAAGTAGGCATTTATAAACACATGGAGCACTGAGGCTTCTTCCCAGCCTGGAGGTCTGAAGAAAAACATCTTGACATTCAGAAGGACAAGGAAAACAAAGAATTACCAGCTTGGAAACATCTGCTAACATTAAAACACCATCGCACTAGACTCAGCAGAGGAGACACAGGAACTCAAAACTCATCCAAGGGCTGTTTCCTTGATTATCTCCCTTTTCAAGGTGCGATGGACAAAAATCTGCCTCCACCAACCTAAACACCAGGGTTTCAAACCTCGGTTGTGAGGACATTTTAAAGAAAAATTAATTATTTTGCTATGATAAAAAGTTTAGAAATTCATTGTTGATATAAATTGTTCTATATAATAATATTTTACATTTGTATTTGCTTATTTAAAAAGAGAAAAAGTCTTAAATCTCAGGATCTCTCACACTAAGAAGTTGCTGTAGTGGCAACAAAGTGCCTGAACTGATGATTTCCTGTGAATATTTTAGAATAATAAAATATTTTATGTACATATCGATGACAGAAAAAAGCTTCCCTTCATAAATTATTGTGTATCATATTAAAAAAATTAAGGTATTAGGAGGAAAATGTTAACCTCAAAGTGCCAATCCAGCTGCTTTCACATATTTAAAGTCATTTAGAGAATGAGAAATAAAATACTTTCTAACAAAAGATCAACCTGGAAATGTTTCAAGAATTTCACTCGAGATGTCTTTGATAAAAGGAAAATGTGTCTTTTTGTTGACTGTTTTAGATCTTTGGATCTCCTTATAAAAGATAATAAAGATGTTACATTTAACTTCTATCCAGATTAGATGGCCTGTGATCCAAGACCATTAATGACAATCGTCCAAGTAGACAAGAGAACTCTCCAGGCTAAGACCTTGTCCGATCAAACAAAATTTGTGTCCAGTCTTGAAGAACCTTGACACTGTGATGATACGGAAATGAACATGGGAAGGGAATACGACACGGTTGGAATCCTACTACCAGTAGACTGAAGGGAACATGGACGCTTTAAAAGAAAATAAAGAGATGCAATGGCGAGAGGGAGCCAATACACAAGGTCATGAGGTGGGATTTAACATCAACTCCCTTCCTGAAATTGGTACCAGTCCCAATGATGAACACCTGATCTGAGAGAGAAGATCATGAAGATCAAGTTGAGTACCTGTCAACTCAGACACCAAGTAGCAAAAGTTAGGTGAAGTACCTCCAGAGGGTCTACTAGACAAAGTGAATGCAGGACTAAATACAACATCTACTGCAACCATCACAGAAAAGCAAGATAGTATGTTTAATACAGCAAGGGATTTTTGAGGAGCCTGGGATAGTAGATGAGAAAGCTGGTCAAGATATTAATAATAATAATGTATACTTTATTGATCCCGCATGAAATTGTTTTTGGTGTAAACCACACCGAGGCAGCTGTTTTGCAGGTGCCAAGTAGGCAGTAGCTCAAAGGGTCTTGCCTATGGACCCACACTGCATGCTGTGGTGTATTTTTTGCCCTTGGCTGGATTTGAACCCATGAGCTTTTGATTGGAAATCTGGTGACATTCTAATTGAGCTATCCAGCTGCTTAACACACAAGCCAACCCACCAAGGCGTCCTATAGAAAAACACTGGAAAGGTACATTGTATAACAGATCTAAAAGCAGATGAAATCCATTGAGCATCACAATGGCAGGCGTCCAACAAAGAGTTTCAGGTACGAGGAACTGGATGGCACCCGGCCCATACATGATTCCCCCCTAAGGGCTCAATAAGTTGACTTTGCTCCATGAGCACCTAACGGCACAAATGAACCAACTGCTGGTAATGGGACCTACCACAATGGACGTCTTAGGGCCAGAGAGTATTGATAATGAAAGACCAGCATGGGTGAGCCATCCCAATAACCAGTCTATTTAAAAAAATCTGTAATAATGGTGGCTAATAAATCCAGCCAGATTGATCAAAACTTAACATAAACTCAGACAGACGTTGATGAACTTACCACAAAAACCACCTTCTGGTATACCAGAGACTGCAATCTCATAACCGATCTCTTTCTGTGAAAACACGTACAGTATCCAAATGTACTTATTTAGAACATTTCACATCAAAACGTTTCTGCTCAGAAAAAAAGGAAATACTATTAAACACTTGGTAAAATTAAGAATTTCCCACACATATCTGGAGATCACTATACCTTAGTGTGGGGTGTTTGTCTGAGTTTTGGATGACAAACATCTTCTATTATCACTTACTCAAAGACACAATGCCCACAAATTTAGCAGCAGTAGCATCACATAATGTTTAGAAGAACAGAGCAATGATTCACTTTCTCTGCTGTTTGAAACAAAATCTACATGGCATACATTTTGGGATTGGATCAACTGCCTAAAAAAAGTCTAAAGCTCTGTAAAAAGCACAAAAAAAAATCTTACGGGGATTTAAGTGGATGGATTTACCAATATATACACTGTTACAGTTTGTTATTAGACAATTATTCTCAATAGAAACAGTTTCAGTATGTTTCCTACAGGAAGATCAATGGTGGCGCACACAAGTCCACAACTCCAGTGCAAATGAAAAACTTCTTTACTTCAAACTCAAGGACAATTCAAATATAGATTTGGCTAGAATTTCTCCTCACAAAACAATTAAATTTGTACTCAAAGGTTCTGCATTTGAACACCTTCCCCTACCTCTACACTTCATTTTTGTGTTAATACTAGACTGTTTGTTGTTTTAGGATTGTAAAATTCTGCTTTGGTTGTTTTTCTCGCCATATATTCAAGTTGCTCAACTCAGAAATCCAAAAACAATCGTTGACACATTAATTCCCAAAGCAGCAAACATAATTTCTGAGATGCAAAAGTAGTATGTTCGTTCAGATCAGGACTCATCCCAAGAAGAAGAGGACGAACTGTAAAGTTTGAGGAGCTGGTCCAAGCTCACTGTCATTGATGATGCAGGAACGTGTTGGGGAGAGGGGATGGGGAGGGGTGTGTGAAAGGCTGTATGATTGATTTCACATAGAGGAGTAGGGGGAAGGGGCCCTCCATTGTCTGACTGTAACCCTTCACCTAGCTCAATCTGGTGGCCAGGGATCCTCAGACCACAGCCGGGCCGGACAATGAGGGCTTTGCCGTCTTAATGGGTGTGACTACAGACTAGAGGGTGTTCTTTGGTTTGCTGGGGGTGGGTGGGGGGGTTGTTGGGTATTGGGTTAGCTTGAGCTTGTGTGCAAATGGAGAGCCTCTTATTATGATAATGTCTCCTCCTCCTCTCCGAGTCGCCTCAAACATTACAAATCCTCCTGTCTTTTTAAATTACAAATTTCACTTCAGAATGTCTGTCAGCCTCATTCCTGAATCTGACTGCAGAAAAACATACACATAGATCAAACTGTGAGATGAGTTAAGACATTTCATTCGGACATTGTTTTTAACCAGTTTAAAATAAAAAAAGAAAGGTTTTCCCTTCCTTTTCCTACCCAGCATGTCTCTAATACATTTCAAATATTTTGTTTTTCTGGTTTATTGGTTTTTGAGTTGTTGTTTTTTTAGAAACTTCTCTTGTGTTGGCATTTAGGTCCAGCTGCGTTTTTGCATTCATGTGATCTCGCAGGAACCGATAAAATTGATAGACTTTTCCTCAACCAGATAATTATTTCAGATGGATCTAATTTATTTGTTTATTGTTTTGTTTTATGAAATAAAGTCTAATTTAAAATAAAGCTGTTCTGCATACTTTTCCTGTCTCAGTTTGTTTGTCTTGATGACAATCCACCTCAAACCTCAAACTAGAAATTAAATAAGTTGTTTTTTATCTTAAGTTTATTTCAAAGACTGCTGATAACCTCAAAGCTTTACCTACTTAATTTTCCTAATCACTTATTCTTGTTTGGGTCACCACAAATAATGGTGACAGCATCAAATTATAGTTGGAGGAGAGATGGATGGAGCTAGTTTTGTGTTTAAGATAAGTTTTAAAAAGGTTAAGATAAATTTACGAAATTTTTAAATCAGTAAAACGAAAAGCTCATAACAATACATTTCTACAAATTTTATGCGTTTAAACAAAAAAAAAACATGCATTCTCCACACATGGCTCTTTTACACCAGAATATATATATATAATAAAATACAAATAGAAAGAGGGTTAAATAATTTGTAAAAGGTGCAACTAAAAATTTTTTGCAGCTTAAGGCTATGCTGTTTTAGAGCAGACTCTTACTATTCTTTTCTATCTAAATCTGCGTGGTAATAATAACAGTCGTATATTTGATATTGATCATTAACCTTAGCTTGCATCTTTTTGCCCTTATACTAGAAGATGGACCTGATGTTGGAAAAATAATCAATTATCTTCATTGTAAGTGTTTATTTTTGTTGACAAAAAGAAAAGCAGAAAAAAGAAGAATACAACAAACATGTCACGCAAACCAAAGAAGGAACATTCAAAACACCATAGAAGAAGTGAAAGATGAAAGACAGGCACAGAAAAATAAAGAGCTCAGGTCAGAGGTCAAGAGAAAGGAGGAGAGGGCCACAGTGATCCCAGAGAGCCGTGCTTTTTGAAGTCAGTCGCTGTTAGCGCTAGATGTGACAGAGTGAGTTGGTGAGTGTGTGTTTGTGAACACGATGACATGGTATGTGCATTATCTCTTCTGCCCGCGGTGTGTGGTCTCTACAAGTATGCACGCATGTTTGTCTGTCTTATTTCCCATTCACCCCCCCCCCCCCCCCCCC
>JAVLVB010001306.1:1652465-1687514 GCA_032876305.1 Orestias chungarensis
GTGTGTGTGTGTGTGTGTGTGTGTGTGTGTGTGTGTGTGTGTGTGTGTGTGTGTGTGTGTGTGTGTGTGTGTGTGTGTGTGTGTGTGTGTGTGTGTGTGTGTGTGTGTGTGTGTGTGTGTGTGTGTGTGTGTGTGTGTGTGTGTGTGTGTGTGTGTGTGTGTGTGTGTGTGTGTGTGTGTGTGTGTGTGTGTGTGTGCGAAAGTCTGTGCAATATTTGTTAGCATGTGTTATCTACTGACCTGCGGAAGTATTCGTGATTGTGTCTGCACACACACTGCATGATAAGGCCAGGAAGAGAGAGTGGACACAGGATGTTGTTTTAACCCTGGGGAGACATGAACGAGGCTTATTGTACAGAGAGGTGGCCGGAACACAACAAGCCGCCAACTGGATCGAAAGCACCGACCGTGCTGACGCAGAGAGGAGACAGGTTGCATTGACAGAACCTGCTTATTGGTTATTGCATGAACATTGCAGCACACATCACCTGAAATGACCTTGATCCTCTGAAAATGACATGTAAGGGCACGGCAAGAGATTCAACGTTGGGTTACGCCCAGACAAGAGAACTGCGACAACAGCCAAACATCATGCAGGGAAGATCTGTCAGCTGACATCGTCAGAAATGGTCGGTTTCTGGGTCTGAACCAAGGAATCGTCTGACAGGGCGAAGGTTTAAAGCTAATGATTGACTGTTTCAGGATTGCACTTTGCTCGGTGAGGGGTTCATGTTTTGTGCTTTTAAAAGATAAACGTTTAATAAAAGGTAAAATTATTTAAAACCCCTGATATGTTTCACATTTCTTCCTCTACAAACACAAATTTTCTCTTTCTGTCTTTTATTTTGTATTATTTAATATAGCTCAACAAAGTTATGTGTTACAGATAGGAGGGGGTTGAATCTTCCAGTTTTGCCACAGAACAAAGCCTGGACTTGGACTAGACCATTCCTTTGGTTTCCTACAAAGTTGTGAATGTTTCCCTAATTGTTTCCTGATTTAACCCAGAATGATAATTTAGGAAAGCGATGTCACTGTCCCTCCAAAATCTCAATTTTTTATTTTTTAGTGTTTCTCTGTTTTATTTTTTTTATTATTTATGTATAAGTTTATTTTTTTTATTTTACCGTGCTGATTTCTTTTTTGTACAACACTCTGGTTCACTGTGGTTGTTTCAAAATGATAAATAATACTAAACTTGGATTGGATACACCTGAAAAAGTCCAGCCTCAGTCAATCCTGTTTCTGCTGCAGCTGGTTCAACCACACTTCTTCCTTCCACTCAATTTTCTGTTAATATGTTTGGTTACAGAACTCTGTCCTGCTGATCCAGAATTACAGACTAATTAGAGGCTCAGGAATTTGTTGCAGATGTTTTTAGTTAATTTGCTGATTAGTGGGTTGACACCATGAGTTTCCAATAGATTTCACAGTATTCTAATTTTCTAAGGCACCAAATTTGAGTTTTTTTAAGCAATGGTCATCAAAATAAGAAAGGTTTTGATTATGTCACCTTTTAGTATGATGACTCTAAAAAATGTATACGTTTCACCTTCTGAGATATTTGGCAATACATATTGCACTTTTACGTAACATAATATTTTTTAGATGTACCTGCATACCTTTTAAAACAGAAAAAGGATGTAAATGAGTGAGTCAAAGCAGTGGAAAATAGAAAAAAAAACAATGCCGGTTTTATGTGTTTTAACTTAGATTTAAAATAACTTTCCAACATTGCTCTGGCCGGATAATTTAAAGGCTGAAACCTGCAATTTTTTCAAAGAAAAAAAAAAAAAAAGATACAGCTTTAATAAAAAAAATCTACATAACAGCTGAATAAATTTCCTTCTGGAAAATAATTTTATAATGAATGCTAACATTACAACAGCATAAAGAAAATAACTGTTTCTTTTTTGGACATTCATCCAATCTGACTCCACCTGCTGCCGGGAATTGAAACTTTAGCTCAGACGTAGCAGATCCAGTTTAACGGTGGACGTGGTTGAATCAGTGGTTTAGAAGATGAGACACATGCGCTACCACCTGGGTCTCCAGAACAATCAGCTCCTCGTTTCTCACTGTCTGCAATCAAGCAAATAACATTTCTGATGAGAGACATGTTTGTGTGTGTGTTCATCAAAATATTTAAATAGACTTTAGTTCCAAATCTACTTTTTGTTCCAAAGTACATTACTAGTACCAGAACATAATCAGGCCGTTCGCCTCCCGCAGTGAATTACATTCACTAGAAACTAGTTTTGCAGCACTAACTGAATAATGTTAGTTGCTTGTTATTTCTAGCCCTCATATTTCTGCTGCACGGTAAATGTTTTTATTGTTAAGCAAATCGTTACGCAAAAAGTTATTAACGTTATTAGTGGAAGTCTGTTAGTCCATTAAAGAAACCTGCAAGCATTCCCATTCACAGTTTAACACAAGTGTTAAACTGTTCTGATGAGGATACAAAATAAAGGGCTTCAGTTAGATAGGTAAACAATTTTCCAAAGCTTTTTAGCTTTATGGACAATTTATGTGGAGGAAAAAAGCAGCAGGATTAGAATATGCAGTTGCTTTTCTTCAGTATCAAGGAACAAGGAAACTGGTTAGAATGATCATTGAGCTAAATATAGGGTAATAATTAATGATAGAAAAAAGAAAACTGGTAGGGAAGGGGTTCACCAACCAGCCCTAAACACCTTCACCATGATATCCAGACTGACTATCGTGCCATACTGCAAAGAAGCTGGCACACAGAAATAGACGTACACCTGCAGCCTCAGCTAACAGTTTTGACTCAGGGGGCGCTGAATCTGCACGGAAACCAGAATTATCAGATATTTTTATTTGAAAAATATATATATATCAATCCGTTTTATTGTAGCTAAAAAAACGTAAACAACGGTTGTGATCCTCATTGTCCTCCAAACATAACCTGTTTTGTTTTCATTGATGTGATGAGATCCTGGCAGTTGGGGTTAGACCAACACCGCTCAGTTTGTGTCTGCAGTTATTTACAGGGACTATTTTATATTGTTTTACAGTTTTTCATTATTAGATGCTTGCAAAAAAATACTTTTTTTTAAAGTTATGATAAAACACTTGGCTGTAAATTCACCACACATAGTTCTCTGTCCTGTTTCCTTCATTAGCAAACCAGCTCAGCCTGTAAGTATGAAGGCGTGAAAAAGCGAAGAGACAAGAGGCCCCAGCATCCTGAGCTTGACATGGAGTCAGGAGAGGGGCCCCAATAGATTTCACGTACGTTTGTCTTCCTCCCTGCTGTCCACCGACCCTACTTATTTATTGCTTTGTAATTCCTACAGACTAATTGATTTGGCTCGGTCTTCAGGCTGCAGGCAGACAGGAAGCAAACCATCCCAGAGGTTATGGGGAGGATAGAAAAGTAGAAATGGAAACGTATCCACATTTAACACTGTGCATCATCAAGGAAGACTAATTTTTTATAAATGCTTTGATATCAGGAGCAATAAGGGTAATTGCAGTTTCTCCTCGTACTATTCATATAGAGACTCTGGGACTTTCCAAATTCAACTCTGCACAGTTGTTTTCTAAAATTTGAAACACTACATTTCAGATTAAATTTTCTCCAGAAATTTGTTTTTTTAAGCAGACTGTATCTGTTACAACCTAGACTAAATAATAAAAAAAAGACCCAAAGGAGAGTGAGAAAGAAAGGATGGTTGCAAATTGTAACAGCTAAAGCTGTACCTATTGATATACTCACATCATAACAACACATAATTTATCTTGATCTTTTGCTCTTCTGTCCTTTATTTTATTTTTTCATTCTGTTTCTTACTGTTCTAAAGTTAGGTCTGTGTAAATCTAACTTCCCTTAATCGCCTCTGCGATTCCTAACAGTTTAATCTAAATAAAGACAATTATTACACATTCATTGGCAGCAGTAGGTGTTTTAACTGCTTTGTCAGAAGAGTTTAAACACCGAAAGACGGTAATGTGTATCATCATCCATAGAAAGATAAACTTAAATATATATTTGGAGCATAGCTCAGCTGTTGTGTGTTTGTTAAGATAAGACAGTTAAACAAATAAGCAACTTCTGTGGGCAAAAATAATCAGAGAGCAGTAGGAAAACGTAGCAGTGACAAAAAATGCTAATGACGTCCTCCAACAGGCCAAAAGTTTAACACTTTAACTACAGAGATATCTGGATAACATTAAGCAACATCAAATAGGAAAGTTTGAAGCCTTGTTTTAAAGAAGACGCATCGTCAGTGACATCGGCAAACACAAAAACAACAAACAAGCACGGCAGCAAACAATGTTCACCGCTCCGTTAGTCTGATTTTATTTAGGCCTCTCTGTTATGGGTTACCAGAGTGAACACTGACTCGGTGAACAGCTAAAAGATTGTTGGACTATTAGATCATAATAAGTTCTAGTTTTAGTGATAAATACAGAAGAGCTACTTTTAAGCAACCAAAGTTGGTTTTCTGTCACAGAAACCACTCGAACAATTTCACCTTGTCATTTTTTTCTAACCAAACCACCCATAACTTGCTGTAGTTTAAAGATTATGGTATATAAACTCCTTACGGATGTGCTAGATTATTCTAAATGGAAAGTCCGTCAAAGTCCGTTTTGGGTTTTCCTGTATTAGAAACGCTGATTCTTAAGATGCTTGTCTGACAAACCATCCTGCCAGTGCCCACACTTTGCAACGCATGCTTGGTTCCCCAAACAGTTGGAAATAATTAACAAACTACAGAGGTTTGAAGGCAACCGAATTAAACCAGTTCAGAATCAACTGTTCTGTCAGCAGAAACATGCTAAACATGTTTGACTCAAGGTGGGAATGTGGGAATCTGAGAACCAGAAATATGCGCATAAGGTAGCTGAATTAAATATATATTTTTTTTAAACAGTTACAGTGATGAAAGTAGGTATGGATGGATAGTTAAACAAGAAGATCAGTTAAAAGTGTTGGTTTTAATTTGGTTCACAAAACTAAACAGGTATTGGTGTAAAAAATATTTTTAAATAAAGAAAAAAGGGATGGAAAAAAATATTCTTAATGGACGTAGACTCAAAAGCTCTACTGATCTCAGGTCACAGGTCAAGTGTTTGACAAATGCTGACAGATCTCTAAGAGGTTTGACTCTAAGCAGTGTAGCTTGTCTACTTAAACATAATATTTACTAAGAATATAAAGAATTGTAGTAGCAACAATAACAAAAACAAATTACAGAGAAATTAGTTGAGTTCCAACTATTTTTGATAACTGAGTTCATACTCGTACCACCAGTCTTCCAAGCTTATTACAGCCGTATTAAACAAGAAAGGCAAATCAGAAAAACAGATTACCTGCACAAGAGCGTTTTTATCTACAAAATGAGTTTAATTATTAGGCTGAAAACATTATCCTTGTGTGCTTGTGTTTTAGAAAAACATTAGAAATAAGCCAACAGAGTACCACAGTCTGCCTTGGAGTCTGTTCAGCTGGAACGTAAATTAAGCATAAATTACATGTAATTAGACGTAAATGGGCTAAAACGTGCAGTAGAAAAGTACACATCTCCAAGCCAAACCAAGCAGCATTAAAGCCGCGACGCTGGGTCAAAGTTACCCTTTGACAAATTGCAGCTCAATGTCGAGAGCGGTTTCGGGTCAGAAGTTCAAGGTTCAATTAAATTATCCAGCGAACAACTTTCGCCTCAGTGTTACAAAATGTTACGATCGATTTCTGAGAATCCTGCAATACTGACAGCTACAGGAGATTCGTCCTGGAACAAAGTTTGTAGAGAATCTAGCAAAACAAGTTACATCAGTCTAATAAAGTATTTTTGCCTGAATTGTATATGAAGTTTTTTAGCAGGAGCTGAAATCAATAATTAATCCTGCAAACACAGTTAAACTGGTTAGTTTTTAGGGGATTTAATTGAGCCACCCAAACAAATTCAGGCTGTAAAACAAAAGGATAAATAAGAAGCACATAAAACCCTGAAGCTTCTTTCTGCCGGACCACAAGAAAACGCCCCCAGTCCATTCTTTTTTAGGAAGTCTGCTCCTTGTCTGTTAGAGCGGAAGCAGCGACCACATCACAAACCCATTCACACATGGCAAGAGTCGTTTCTGATGTATACGACCCTGTGGGAGCCGCCGCGATTGGCGGTGGGCGATTGTTTTCTTAGGCGTCGCCATTGGGCGCGTTCGACGTATAAAACATATGTGTGTGGGTTGTGTGTGTCTCCGTCGTGTCTCGAGGTCTCTGTTACGTCGGAGCTGTTGACAGGATCACATTGGACACCTCACTAGTGCCAGACCAGGAGAAGCAAACCATCCAACAACGGCCTTGTTAATTGTTCTGCTCTCGACGAATAATTACAGAGAGGATGATGAAGACTGTGTTCGGACATGAGGGGAGTATGTGGAGAAGTAACGGAAAGATGAGCAGAAAACTTTAAAAGAAGATGTCAGATATCATCCATTGGAGGAAAGCACAGTCAGCTCTTTAAGACACTAAAAGGAAGTTAAACTGTAAGGGAGAGAGAGAGAGAGCAATGCAGAAATATTACCCCCAAGATTTTCTCAGGTTACAACAGGAAAGTAGGTAAGTAGACAACATTTATACAGTACTTTTCACATATCAAAACCACACCAATAAAGATAAAACATCAATATTACGATCAGTTTAGCGGTGTCTTAAAGTACATCAGAATTAAATAGTGCAAAGAAATTGAGTTTTTTTATCATAACTTGAATCAAATGGTTGGACAATTGGAATCATTTTTCCTGACTCTGCTACTTTTTTCCACTGTCCAATTTGTTTTAGTTGCGTATATTTCCACTGTTAACTTTATCTTATCTCCTTTCACCATCCTGGAGGGGAACATCGGCTCAGATAATGATGCCACCAACTCAACATTCCCCTTTTCCTGCTATAAACTTTTACTTTTTACTCAGAAAAAAAAAATATGACAGTTACATTGCCTCTCTTTGAGTTTTGTTCCTTCTAAAGCTTCCTGTCTTACTAGAAGATGGATGCCCGCATCGAGTCAGGTTCTGGATCAGGTTCTGCTTCAGGTTTCTTCCTGTTGTATGGCAGTTTTTCCTCTCCACCGTCGCCCACATGCATGCTCAGTGTGACGGATTTGTGTAAAGTCAACGACACAACGCATTCTGGTGCAACTCAATCGATGCAATCTGCTATTCGTTACATAGAAAAGTTTTTGGGAATGTATGTATGCTCGGATTAATTCTCTTTTAAAGTGTTCCTTGGGATTATGTTGGTTGTGAATTAAGGTTATATAAACAAACTGAATTGAATTCAATTTAATTACCTCCTCACTATCACTCCAGCTCTTCATGTGTCTAATGAACTGAGCTGTGTCAAAGCAAAGACTCATCTGAAAATTGAAGGACCTCTAAAAGAGTTTTTAATGAACTCTTAAATAAATTATATTTACACTATAAAAATCACATATAAAAGGCTATTACAATAATAACTGGCATATATGTGTATATACACATATACATATATATATATATATATATATATATATATATATATATATATATATTCTTATTTTTTATTTTTTATTTTTATTTTATATAATTCTTCTCATTAAATTTCTAAAACTTTTGCCACAAATAAATTGTAGAAGCAAAGATAACATAACAAATTGCTAAAGTTTGCTTTGATACGAGAGTCTTCTATGAAGGGGTTTTGCTTTTTTTCAGGTATTTGGATACTTCTGCTGAAGTCATTTTATTGGCATTTTTATGAAATTTTAAATCCGAAATTTAAAAACCTGTAGAAACAGTATCCCCACAGCATGATATAGTCACCACCATGCTTCAGTATTGGAGTAATATGTGTTCATAATAATGTGCAGCGCTGCTCAAATGGTTCAGTGCTTCGTTCAGTCATCATTGGTGTTGGGATTCAAAACGATTCTAATCAAACGAAAGAAGAAAGAGGCTCTAATGAATAACATTCAAAAATATTATAATATAAAAAAACAATGGTCATATAGAGGACAAGAAAAGGCGTGAATATCTTTTGTTTTGTATTTTTTCTGAACACCCTGACCCAGTCCAAACAAACTCATTTATTATTTTGTAACATCAGACCTAAATTGTACCAATTTAATGTGTTTTTTTTAAATAAGCTGTCAAAACATTTCAGTTCGAGCCACTAATGTCCATTCCTCCGCAATCTGTGGAAGGCAGGGATGTTAGGAGCAACTTTTATCTCCTTTACATCTATGAACAGGAGATATCTGCATCTCGGTTTATATCTTCTGAACATCTACGTCCAGGAAATCTAAAACTCTGAGCCAAATATTTCCTATTCGCTTGCTCTAATGCGAGTTCTCAGTTGGTTTAACTCTGTCACGAACCCTTAATTTTTTTGCTACAGTTGTTTTAAACGTTGGCCCGAGTCCACCGCATTTCTCACTTTGAGCCAAATGTTAAAGCAAAGTTATGCGCTTGGCAATAACGCAAACCGTCAGCTTCCACTGATACGACCACAGGAGGCACTTTCTACATCGCGAGGCAATGGTGGAAAAATTGTTTGTGGCACATTTTTTTTGCTTTGCCGTTTGGGGAATCCAAACCCACCTCAGGACAATCTTTGGGATTGAACCAAGTGGTTTGTTAGTCAAAGGATTGCAAAGGTCAAACCATTTCAATGATAATAACTTTTCCGTAACCAGCCACTGAATACTTCTGACCGTTAAAAGCATGTTTGAGGCACAAACTGAATATCATTATCAAGTGTTTCCTTTAATTCAATACATGACATTTTGAGCTGCAGCTGGAATGTCAAACATTTTTGTCCAGAAGTTAAGGCTTGAAATATATCAGCATTTTTTTGACCTAATTTACCTCTAAAATGTACAAATTAGAAAAAGTCTTCATATTCAAACTCTAACGGGAATTTCTGTGGAACAGAAGCTTGCTTTGTTTAACTTCTGCAGAAAATTACATTCACAGTAAACTAGTGAAATCCTTTCTGACAGATGGTTTTAATACAAAGCCAGTTTTATAATGAGAGCTTGTGCAGACCAGTAACTTCTATAAACACAATTTTAAAAAGAACTGAAAATTAACCATTAAAGGTATTTAAACTGGAATTTAAGTATAATTGTTTATAAATGCGACACTCAGTGATAGGCGCTTTCTAACATGAACATTTTAACTACACTGCAGATTTTGGTTCGAATGTTTTCTCGTCATATCCATCACATGACGTGTTCGGCATAGATAATGAAGCTCTGTTGGCTTGTATGGGTTAAACTGTGAGTGAATATAAAGATGGCAGACATGAAGAGCCGTCAGACGACTTTCAGTCGAGAATTTTTCAGTGTTGGAACAAAAGTTCACGTCTGTATGCTGCTTTAGGTGGTTTAGCAACAGTGCTAATGCTAAAGTCCTGCTTTCTAGCAAGTTGACCTTAACCTTATTACAAACTGGCATTATAAAACAACAGTAAAGCAAAAATGAGGACGTTTAATTTTCGATTTTGGCGGCTACTGTGGACAAAAGCGGTAGTGTTTTTCACTGAAGGAAGACTGCATTTACCATGAGCACCAGCGCAAAGCGTAATAAAATCCTGATCTCTTAGTCGCAAGCAGTTGGATTGAAGTACATTTCTGTTTCCAGTTTCTCTATGAAGAATTAATAGGGATGAGGTAATGAATCTAATTGTGGTGAAACAATGTCAAGAAATGATGTTGAAAATAATAAACGGGGCAAGTGACGTATGTCGCAAAGCAGTCAGCACATTTGTAGTTGTTTTGTGTAGCAGGGTTCCTGCCACCCTCCTCAAAGTTTCTTAGTGCGGGTGAAAGCGATACAGACCCCTTCGGGCCATGACAGAGGCGTCATTCAACAAGCTTTAAGTCAACGTATAATCACAGTAGTTATGAAAATATTTTATGAAAGTTGAAAAACTACTTTGGTTTGATAATATTTTTCTGTAAATTAATCAGATTTCTTTGTCCTGTCAAGGCTTTCTGTTAGTTGCCACTATATAAATAAGCTAAACTGAACTGACCTTGCAGCAAAAAGACCCTGGGTGGGTTTGAATCCCACCATGGGGTTTCCTCCCACAGTTTTGAAACGTGACCTTCTGTTAACAGGAGTCTCTAATTTACTCTGATGCTTGAGGTATAAGCAATAGATGGACCGACCTGGATTGTAGCATTTTTTTAATAAGCCATAAGAAACTCTGGTTCCCTGGAATAAAAATGCTCAAAATGTTGGCACCGCCCAGAATATTGTTTGAGTAGATGCTAAAAAGTTGCAGTGTTTGGTGAGTGTTGCTTTTTCCGTGCTGCCTCCCTGAGCTCTCTCAGGTAAAATGACTGCGACTGTTATCGGGCTAATTATCAGGTCAGCTCTTCCTCTCCGCCTCACTTCTCCTGCAGGAAAACAGGAAGGCAGGATTAGAGCGACGTGCTGCGCTGAGATCCGGAGAGGCCGGATGAGTCCCCGGGTGGAATGCATCAGCGCACACACACTAAAGAAAAAAAAAAAAACAGGGAGATCCCAAGCACACAGGTAACACACACTTTCCCTCCATATCTGCCAAACACATACACACACCCATTAAGACGATTAAGTGATCACGAGCAAACAAATAGCACAAACAGCTCAGGGAAAAACTTGCAGGATTGTGACTCTAATAAAGAAAACCACGGGGTAAGGAGGACCAGGACTGAGCCAAGAAACAACGAGAAACCTCAGACTGCAGCCAAGATCGACATAGCAATGTTTACAACCTGCATTAGGGTTCAGACTCAATCATTACAGGGAAGAGGTGCTCATTAAAGCCATTTGTGGGAGGAAACAAGCAGTCCCCTGTGACTACCATTTTAGCAGAAATGTAAAAGTGTAAAAAAAAAAAAGACAAAGAACTTGGGTAGAGAAAACATGCAAAGCTATCTTGGACAGATATCTGTGACCTCGAAAGGCGGTAATTGAGCGGAAAGGGGATGTAAAACATCCGCTGGTGGGGTTTAGTGTGACTGTGTACACAATCCCACACGCTCACACACAGCAGCGGTGGCAGAATCAGGCAGGCCTCTGTCTGCCATTATCTCATAGCCTGAGCACTCCCGCTCCCTCTGAGGCCGCGCACAGCCGCGTTACGCGCATCTGCGTCGCATTATTCGGCAAATTATAAAAAACGCTGATAATCAGAGGACATTTACGAGGGCGGCAAAGGGGAGGATGAACCCTTCTGCTTCTTCCAGGTGAAAAGATTTGTCATATTTTTGGTTATTTGAACATACTGGGGTTCAATTCTGTGCTTAAAGGTAAAAAAAAAAAAACATTACACTGATGGAGTAAATGATATGAATAAAGAAGCAAAAAGGGCATTGCTGGGTTCACAGCTGCCAGATGTACTGGGGGTGGCTCACTGAAACACAACTACTGCGCCTATGGGCAGCTAATAACAAATTCACATGACCTCATCCCGGAGCAGGTGGTTTCTGTGTTTGTCAGATTTGCAGGTTTTCAGATCATGAGATCATCACATGCATTTTGCTTTTAGAGTAAAACATAGGAGTAAATAGGAGTTTTGTTTATTGAGCACACCAACCCTCCCTAATACGTGGGCTCTGCTATTAGTAATTTGTGATGAACAACCTAGTGATACTTAGTAAATTGTAAGAAGGAGACGGCAGTTAAAAGCCGTGTTTCATTATCTCAACCCTATTAAAGTCCAGATTCCAAAATCCTCAGTCTGAGGCATCCCGACAAGGATTTATTAATGTGTTTTTAAATGTCCTCCTGCATAATTGAAGTGATGTTGAGCTTTAGGGTCACGAACCGATTCACTTTGAGGCCTTTTCCACCATCTTGTTTAAAGCTAATTACGTAACAGAACATGTTTGGGGACCAGTGCTGCATGTTTCCACAGATAAAAAGATGTTCTAAACTCTGGCATCCCAGAATTGCTGTTTTTTCTGTGTGAACCGTGACGTCACCGCTAATCAGAACAAAGAAAACACAAACAAGCATGGCCGCAAAGAATGTCCAGCTTCCTGTTGGGAAAACCTGACATCTGATTTTATTTTTGTCTCTTTGTTATTATTCCCTAGGAGGGAACTTTGTAGCATTGAAAAGTTAAAGATCTGTGTATTGTTAAATCAGCTAAAGCTCTAACTTCTGTTTCTGTGATGAACACAAATCACCTACAATTTAAGAAACTCAATATTGGTTTTCGATTGTAGCTTTGGATTAAAGAAACAGCTCTGGCAAAATTAATTTGTGATGTAATCTGTGAGGACGCCACAGTGGTGCAATTTTTGTTATAGGACTGTAATGACATTATGTTAATCCATAGTTTTTATATATAACCGTTTTAGTAATGTCTTTAATCAGATGCTTCTTCAATGGGTCCAGTAATACAGACAACTAACATTATTTCAACCTTGTTAACCTTTTGTATTCTCTCAGTGTTTTTCTCTAGTAGCCACACCTGGTCTGGCGTTTTGTTAGCTAAAACAGCTTCTTGGAGGAGGACATGGGTTGAGATTAAGGTTCCATATTTAAAAATAAAAGCACCCGTTCTGTATTGAGTGGAAAAGGAACGCACTTTCTCCCGTATTACAGAAACAAAGAGGTTGTAAGTGTGTGTTTTAAAAAAAAATGAGAAGAAAACGACAAGGACAGAAAAAAGGACATGAAATAGAATAATCAGCCATTAGGAGCAGAAAACATTAACTTGGGTAATTCAATATTATGAAAAGTCTTTATCTATAACTGTTTAAAAATAGCTGTGGCTGAAATCACTCCTTTAAATATAAAGACATTGTAAATTTTGACATATTTTCAACATTTTTACAACAACAAAAAGTATATTTATACATATATTGGTGTCCATTTATGCTTTTGGTTTCTGTTGTGTTTAACTCTTTGCCTCAGTGAAATAAAGTACAATTTAGGGCTGAAGTAATATCAATAATATAGGTAAACATTGAAATAGCAAAATCAGGTGGATTATAATTTGTTTTCCATATGTTCTTGTCACTCACTAACACATATCTAATTCAATGCAGATTTAAGTTAAATAGTTTAATAAAATTATTTCACACACAAAACGGACTGAAAAAATAATAATAATCACCCCGCCAGGAGGGGTAAAGGCACTCGGGTCAGTCGGCCTGGACATGAGGTGTTTTTCAGTTTCCTCTGCATTTATTATAGTTTTTTGTCTCTTCAAACCCCCAGTCGGTCGTGGCAGACGGCTGCTTGTACTGAGCCAGGTTCTGGTTCTGCTGGAGGTTTCTTCCTGTTCAAGGGCTGTTTTTTCATCTCCACTGTCGCTACATGCATGTTCAGTATGAGGGATAGCTGTAAAATAAGCGACAACACAAGCCATTGTTTAGGTCTGCTGATTCTGGAAGAGTGAATGCTGCGATCTGCTGGGTTTCCTTAGTTTGGAAACTCTTTCAAACTGATTTGTAATTATTAATTAATTGTATTTATGAACTGAATTGATATTCTTGTAAAGTGCCTTGAGATGACATATGTTTTAAATTGACGCTATATAAATAAACAGATTTCTAATCTGTTGCAGGTGTGAGTGGGATATGTTCCTGTATTCTATTTATTTTACACAGTTGGATAGACACATTTTTTTTTTCCCACCATGACACATAACCCTTATTTCCAGCTTCTTCTATGCTTTCTCAACATGACAAACATTTCTCTTAAATCACCGCTTGTTTGCCGCGGTCAAGATAGCTTCAGGAAATCATGGTTTACCCAACATCTACTTTGGTTTTAATTCAGCCTCTAACTCAGTTGCTTTCAGGGAACAGCATGCTGGTGTTCAATGTGTTTTCACTAATACAAGCACAACGTGCGTCTATGGGGTTTTAACACAACCCTTATCTAACAGTCGATAAAACTAACTAAACAAAACAATGGAGCAACATACAAACATGATTTCTTTATATTGTTGTAAACCGAATCCGATTCTGCATTTCAGCAACACTTGTTTCCTCTTATACCACCGTTTAATTTGGCTCATTAAAGCTGGAAGTGGAATGCATGCGATGCTGTTTTTTTATGTTTGCATGCCGTTCAGAATTACCGCAAACACCAAGAGCTGCAGTAATAAACCGGAGGCAGCGAAATACAGGATGGAAGGAGCGAAAACTGAAGGGGAATCCAGACCTAGGAGAAACTGAGAGAGGGTTTTATTACCAGAGCAATATTTCAAGTCAAACTCGTTAACTTTTCCTTAACGGGACTGAAGGCAGGAAAACCTTTGATTGGTCAACCTTTGTTTTAAGCATAACTTCTTTTAATCAAAGACGGTTTAATCACGATGAGAAATTTGGCTTTATTTTAACTTTGAGAAGTTCACATAAGCTCAAATTCATTTGCTCTTCTCACTCTACATAATTAGTTGGAAACGAATGTGACAGATGTACTGTTATAACATTGCAGGGCCTTTTAAAACTCTTAGGATGTTTATTTATTGGTTCCGTTAAAAACCAGAGAGTTAAGTTTAAATGTTAAATTAAGAAAGCGTGCAGACGTTTGTGTTTCTCCTCATGATGAAAAAAACCCAACCTGAACTGTCGTTCAAGCAAGCTGAGCCTGAAGATGTTTTCAGCTGTTACTGCTGGCTGTATAAATACCTCTTTGTTCCCTAAGTGGAAGATTGTCCCCTGTCCTGTCTACCTTCACTCTGCTCTCTTCCTAACTTTTATTCTGACCTCCACCTAAACCACTTTTCTGCACCCACTTCTGAGTTATTCTCCATTTTCTCTGGATAATAGATTTTTTTTAATTATTTAAATCAAGATTTACCTGTTGGTTTTATTGCCACCAACCAGGATTTTACCTTATGTGACAATTTGACTGGAATAGCAGCTAATAAAAATTATGTTCCCCAATTTATTATCAAATGAGGGTTCTTTACATCTCTTGGAAGATTTTAGATGCATAGATGCAACATTTATAAACAAGGTTTTCTAAGGCTACCTGAAAACTCCTTTTGGTGACGATCAGTTTTGACTCCTTTGCTTCCACATTGATGTTCTGAAAGCTTGTTTTTGTGCCGACCATCTCAGCTTTACTGTGATTGATGAATCAGCTTAACTTCATGGCAGAACTGCTGTGTAATTAGATTTTTTTGGCTTTTGCGAGCTGCTCCTTGGCCGCACCGTTAATATCACAGTTGATCTGCAGCAAGAAGATCAAGCGTTTAAATCCAAGCTTAGTGATTTTCTGTATGAATTTTAAAATGTATTCCCATTCATGAAAGAGTACTCACCAGGTATTCCTGTGCAGTCCAAGCACGTGACTCGTCACTTAACTGGCCTCTGATAGGCGCCAGTCCTACAAGCCTCAACCCAATGAGGGAAAACTGGGTATAGAGAATATTCTACACACAAAATGTTAGGGATATTTGTCTGTCGGGTTGAATTTCAGGATGAGCCCGAAATGCATTCAAACCTTAACAGGTGAATTTAATGTGACCTTCTCTAAGCTTTTAAATGCACCTGTCCAAATGTTAAATGTTTCAGTACCGAGAGATTGAAAGAGTTACAGAAAGGTCGTAGAAGTGAACGTCCTTTGCCTGCAACCCATGCTGATGACCGCTACATTGTGAACAATGCCCTGAGAAACCGGATGATGAATGCCACTCAACTCCAGGCATGTTTAAGGGAGGTGAGAGGCACCCAAGTGTCACGTCAGACCATTCGACACCGTTTACATCAGCGTGGTCTGCGTGCTAGACGACCTGCAAGGGTACCTGACCACACCAGCAGGCACAGGCGTCATCGTCTTGCATGGGCCAGGGAGCATTTACACTGAACAAGGGACCAGTGGGCCTCAGTGCTGTTCTCTGATGAAAGTCGATTCACGTTGAGCAGAAATGATGACCGCCAACGATGTTGGAGACGTCAAGTAGGGCGCTATGCATCAGCCACTGTTGTCACCAGATGAGCTTTTGGTGGTGGCGGGGTCAGTGTGGCCAGGTGTGTCCAGTCTGTATAGAACTGCCCTACACTTTGTGAATGGTACAGTGACTCGCCCATACTACCTGAATAACATCAATCCAGTGATTGTGCCCCTACATGAACAACACAGGCCTAATTTCATCTTCATGGACGACAATGCTCCAGCTCATCGGGGTTGCATCATCAGGGAACGGCTGTTGGAGACTGGTGTACCTCAAATGGAGTTGCCTGCACTTTCTCCAGACCTGAATCCCATTGAAATCCTGTGGGATCAACTGAGTCGCCGTGTAGAGGCTCAAAACTGTACACCCCAAAACCTCAATGACCTGACGGCTGCCTTTCAAGAAGAGTGGGATGCTCTGCCTCAGCAGACAATAAGTCGACTTGTGAACAGCATGAGACGTCATTGTCAAGCTGTAATTGATGCTCAAGGGAACATGACGAGTTATTGAGACGTTGACATTTTTTGTTGTGGTGTACACACCATTGTTGTTAACTTTTGTTTCAACTAATTGTTTGACATGAGGAAATCACCAGTGCATCCTTCTACTTAAATGTCCTACTTTTGTGATATATCACTGTAGTGGCAACTTTTTACATTTTCCACAAATTTCACCAGAAAGCCAAATATCCCTAACTTTTTGTGAGTAGTGTATTATATGCATCTATTACATAAAAAATATGGAGATTTTGAATTTATTAATCATCTTCAGACTTCATAAACCTCAATACAACAGTAAGGGATTTACCATTCTTGTTTAATTCTCTTTAGCAATTCAAAACAAAAGAAAATCATCTAAAGCCACTAAACAAACAGTTAATGAGTCAGACTTGAATTATAGGACAATGTAAACCATTTAATTTCAGTACAATTAATGTCAACCCATCTGGTATCATGCCAGTCTAGACAGATATAAAGTGGTTTCCCCCTCAAACCCTCCAAATCCCTCATAAAATGATAAAACCGGCTTATTTTCAAAGATCAAACACTAAAATGTACCTTTAAAGGCAGATTGGGAGCCATAGTAGCACATTATTAGAAACTAACATCTACAATCTTCATCTAGTGACACTTTTGAGCGTTTAACCAACTACCAACAAGTTTTTAAGTAGCATAGCTTTTCCAGCTTTGAAAGTTTAAATGTTTGTTTGTTTGTTTTTTTATATTTTAGATATGGTTAAAGAAAACTAGGATTAATAAAAAAATGGCTAATTTCTAATTTCTAATATCTTTGCCAATTTGATATAGTCAGACTAAAAATAACAGAAATGTGACTTAAAAGGTAATATTTGATAAGCAACTTTTTATTTGACCAAATGTAAAACAGTGATATTAACACCCAGCATGTCTAGTCCGTGCTAGAGTATAAAGCTGTTCATTTTAATAAGCAATTTTTATATAAATGGAGATACTCATGAGATGACGCTCCAACAGGAACATGCTTCACGTGAGCAGCCATCTTTTCCTCTCAAGCCTTCACTGCAGCTGAGGGCTGGTCCCATCTGGCATTGCTTACGCCGGCTTGTTTTCACTGTCAACACACCACTTGAGAGAATTAAGGGAAGCCAAGTACCTGGACCTCAGGAGGTAATAAAACAGTCAAATCACAATTAAAACTTTTTTTTTCCGAGTCGAGTCGAGCTTGTTTCGTTCTGTTTCACAACAGTAATGAAGACAGTGTGTCTGCATCCATAAAAGTAATCCCACTATGGAATAAATACAGTGCAGGTTATTAATTTTGTTTTCTTCTGTGACCTGTGGCTAAAACCTTCTTCAAATATACTCCTGCTATATTCTTGTCTCTGGCAGGATCCTGCCGGGTATTTTCTCCTCTCACTAAGGTTTCTGTGAGTGTTTTCTGCGTCACGGTGCTCATTTCATTCTTTCCTCATGAGTAATCTTTTTCATCTGATGTGAAAACTTGTGCTGTAACTTTCACTACCCTGTCAGATTCCTGAGAGGGCGACTGTTCATGGGAGGAGATCACAACAATAAAGAGATGCTGCTGTGTTTTTGAGCGAAAATATGCTCTCTGGGCCAAACAATCCTAAATAAGTTACCAATAATTTTACAAATAGGCTAAAACTGCAAAGCTAAAGTATGTAGCTCTTTAACGTTTTTGCAGATGATGTTGATTCACCAATTTATTTATTTAGTTTTTTTGTCAAACCAAAATGTTTCATTTTCTGCAAAAATATGAAGCATTTAGATTTCAATAGATAGAAAAATTAAACATTTATTTTTCCCTCTCAAAGCACGGATTGCTGTAATTAACCACGTGTCTTTGGTTCTGTGTTATAATTCTGTCCAATGTCTGATCAGCAGCATTAAAATAGAACCTGTCTGACAAAATGAAGTGAGCCAGAAGATTTTTGAAAACAACTCATCATGCCTTAACCTAAAGTAATTCATGAACAGAGAAGAAACAAATTACTTAGCACCTATCAGCATTGGAAATGTCACAAAACCAAGTGTCTGGGATTCTAGTAAACCACAATCACTTCAGAAAAAGGTTAATGGAAACAGAACAATTCTAAACAATCGACATAACTTTTTGTTTTGTTTTCACATTAAAAAAGAGTGAATACAATAAAGTGCGGATGGAAACACATTTAGCAAATAAGTTCTGATGTAGGGAAATTATTTTACTTATTTCTGTTTATTAGCACATGTGAAACTTCAACATCTGATGAAACTAAGCTTTGCAAAGCCTGGTTGATTCTTTTCGAACCATTAGATTTGAAACATAATTCATATGTTCTTTGTTTTTCTCCTTTTTTTTACTATTTAAAGTTGCCTAAAAAAAATGATGATGGCAAGATGACAAGTGAGAGCTATAATCCCAGAAAACAGGGAACAGTGACAAACTTTTCTAGTTGAGAACAAACAAATTGTGCAAGTTATCCAGAAATTTGTTATCATTTCCCTTTTGAGGAGAGAACTGAACAGGATGTGAAGCGAATCTACCTCTGAGGGGCTCAAAAACCAGTAAGAAAAGGATTTAGATTGGCAGAGTCAAAGTTTAGACTCAAATCCACCTTGTTTACTTGAGTATACCGAAAACCCTGTTCAATGCAACCAAACGAATAATAATACAAATTCTCCAAAAGGAATGAGTTTTTTCCCCTAATAGATTGAATTCGAAAAGCATTTGTTATTGTCTTATTGGTTGATATCAACTCTATTTTTTTAAACCATTGTAGTTTTTGATATAGTTTATTCCTGTAGACAACCAGTCTAGCACAAACCCAGTCCTTCTCAACAAAACACCCAGATTCAATGGAGACTGTAACATTTACGTATATGTCCGCCCTGTGGAGCCTCCATTCCACATTTTCTTCCGTTTTTCACACTCCCTCAGTTTCCTCCCTGTCTGGCCTCCTCTCTTATCTCCCGCGCTTTCTTTTCTCTGTGCCAGCTGTTGTTTTGCAGGCTGTGACTGGAAGGGCTGTGGGTCTCGACCTGGGTCAGACCTCTGCAGTCCCTCGCCTGGATGAAAGACACCATTGTGCTGAGAGTGGAAAGTGCAAGAGGTATTCTCCTCACCGCTTTGTCTTGCGTTTCTAACTGAAAGACGTTAGATAGACTGACAGATCATTGATCAGATTGAAGGATTTACATTAAAATCTGCAAGCTATTACAATGCAAACGGAAGAAAGATTAGATTCCCCTTCGGTTCATGCAGCTCAGTTCAGAGCCACGTTAGTTCAAGACTCCAACTTTATAGTCTTGTCTCAAAAATCATTCCGTGTACAGAAAGAAGATATAGATGAGATCTCAGCTGGTTTACATAGCTGACTTCTTTACATTTATTTCATTTAGTATGAGTTTTATTCATAAGTGAAATATTGATGTACACCTGTAAGAAATCTAGGGATAAACAGAGTCTTGGTTCTAATTTGAAGAACATCATCTGCTGATTTCTTAAGGCAATTCTTCTTTTTGCTTTTCCGAGATGATATGCGTCCCACTGCTTAATCACAATCATTAAGAGTTCTTTTTAACTGTACAATTACCGCCTGGTATTTGGAATCAAATAATCGATTAAACTCAACTTTTAAAGGAAATCTAAATACGTTAAAAGATTACAACAAGCAATCCATCAAACCCCCAACAGAGGAAATTTAGGAACAGATGAAGAACAAAAGCATTGAAGTCTATTATAGCCACATTTCACTGGGATGAGACCCCAGGGCAGACAGCTCGGGTTCCTTCAGTTCTCATGGTTCTGAACGGGCATCAAAAATCAGACATCAATATCAGCTGTGTGAACGCAGCCTCAAAAAATCATCAGCAGTTCGCCATGGTTAAAAGTTAGATAAAGACCACAATTATTGGAATACAGTTCTTTGAACAGTCGACCCTAAATAAGAATTATCTGGACAACAGAACCTTAGATAAGTAGAAACTAGTTAGTTACTGTTCACATTTACTTAAGTAGGTTTCTAGCTGTAGTTTTACCGCACTATACTTTTTCCTTCTGCTTAAATGAAGACATTATAAAGAAGGGACGATCTAACTTGAGTACTATTTTGGGTTTCTCTACCCATATTTGATCAAAACAGACAACCTTGCCATACGCCAGACTCAATATTACAGCTAAAGAACATCCTAACCATGAAGCATGGAAGTGGAAGTATCATGGTTTGTGGCTGCTTACCTTGTTATCTCTGTCATGAACATCAGGGTGCTGTGAGACCATAAGGTGAAAGATATGAACGCTGCAAAATCAGAATGCAGAAAAGCCAGTAAATCAAACAAAGACTAGTTGGGAGTTAAGAAATTGAAAGGGCTGAAGTGGCCTAGTCAAAGCTCAGATCTTGATCTGACTGAAATTCTTGAGGGGGAAATTTACATTTAAGCAAACTGACCTCAGTTAAGAAACTGTTTTTGATATATTTTTTGAATCACATTTTTACTGTTTAAATCTGGTTAAAAAGCTTAATTTTTTACAGAGATATCTAAAGCGGTCAAATCATGTTCACACAATGAGTCCTCTGACAGAAAAAGCTTCATCCAGCTCACACTTTTGATGATTCACTTGGACAAACTAAGGGAGAGAGTAAGCCATCCCGCGCAGGCCAGGACAGCTGACAGCTGGGTTCACAGTGGGTCAGAGGTCGTGGTGTGGCAGCGGTGGGGGAGTAAAGTGGAATCTAAAACAACAGGAAGGAGTGCACACACTTCCGAAGGGACGATACGGGCGCGGGCCTCCGGATCCTCCTCCCGTTCTCGTGTGACAGATAGCTGACTAACACTTTATACGAGCGATCCAGCAGGCCCCCCGGGCGTGCTCGTGTCCGCTGTACAGATGAGGGACATAAATCTGTTTACACGGCGTCAATGTTGGGAACCAAATAAAATAATCCCACCAGCGGGTTTTTTGATTAGGAGTGTCCAGTGTGCAGCTTTGGGGTCATTTGGAATGGTGAGAGTTTGGTTCAGCAGCCCAGGAGGTTGATGGAGATACGCTGAAGCCGGGTCTTTTAAAAAAATATTCTACAAATTCACAGTTTTTTAAAAATTGAATCCCAAATTATTGTCATAAACCAGTTTTTTTATTTTTTTTGCTTTTAATTTAATTTACTAGTTAATAAGACCCAAAATTTCCAGCGAATCTCATTAGGAGAAAAAAGAAATAATTGTGCTTTTAAAGACAGTTAATTCATGAATTAACTGTCTTTAAAAGCACAATTAGGTTGCTCAAGCTTAGCCTATAAGCCTGTTCTGTACATAAAAAAGTAAAATTGGTTAAAAAGTGATTAAAACTTAAAACTCCGCCTCTGGTTGGATCAAAAAATTAAAGGTTATGGTCACATTTCTAACACCTCTGCTCTTGAATATTTTTCAGCACCATATCTGTTGGGCTGCCGCCCCCTGCTGGACATGTAACACTGGTACGAAACTAGTTTTTGACAATTAGAGAAAGAATCTCTTTAGAAACAACCCCAGAGGATATAACTTAGGAAGTTAACTATAGATGCCATTTATTTCCGGTCTCTTTCTTCACTAAATCAAGCAAGGTCTGCATTTCTTTATTTGTTTTTTTCTTGAACCTCCTGGATTAGTTGTTTCCTATTGTTCCATGTTTTCATCGCTCGTGGTTCTGTGCAGTCCAAAAAAAAACAGAAATTTCTCTATAACCCTTAATATGTATGCTAAGATAAGATGCTCTTCATCTGAATTGACTTAGAAAGATAAGTCATATCAGAAAGTTATTACGTAAGGATAATAAAATAATTGTCTCATACTTTATTTGTGTTATTAAGACAAACTTTGACAAAGGGGAGTTGTCCATTGCCGAGCAAACCACAATGGGGCAAAAAAAATTGCAAAGCAAACCCCACAAGAGTTTGATTAACGGATTCTGAACCAACGACGTCAGAAGAAGATAATCTACGTTAAGAAAAATAAATAAAACTGTTGCGTTACTCACGTTACTCTGTGATCCATGTACTCTTTTGAGATAAAACTAAATGAGGAAAAAAGGGGAATCTATGTGGCTTTAAATTCAGCTAGACGTTTTAACACTCAGTGAGGGTTTGGGGTGTCATGTCGTCTGGTTTTGTTCAACTTGGTGTTTTTTTTGTTGTTTTTTTTGGGGTCCAGCATCAATGAAGACATCTAACAAGAACATTTTAAAAGACTTCATGCTTCCCTTTGCTCAAGCTTTATCAAGATGCTAATAATTTATTAATACAATATATACTTATTTTCCAGCAGATCTTGTCCCCTGTGCACTCTTTAGGGGGGGATCATTGTGCTTGACTGTGTTTATTATAATTTACAGGAAACAAGTTTCTAAACAAGTTTCCATTAGCTATAACCCATAATCTGGACTGGTACAAATAATTGAAATGTAAGGCAAGGTAGTAAAAGAAGCTCTGAAAGATCCAAACAATCAGCTGTTGAACAATATTCCTGCAGCCTTCCTGGCTCTACTTAAAGTTTAATCAAAACCTTCTGCATATAACTCAGAGGTATTGAGTGCAAAACTAAAAAGCTATATAAAAGTTTTTCTCTGTTGATTTTGTGTATTTCTCAGATCAGTGTTTAATGTTTAATTGTGCACATCAAGACAACAGTTTCTCATTTCTCTGAACAGGTTGCAAATTCTTTTCTTTTTTTACATCCATGAAAGATATTATGAACAGCTCTTTGTTTTTTCCTACATTTTCAATTGCTTTCATTTTTTTAATTAAAACTTATTTTATAAGCTCCAACCTGTACATTTACCCATAAACTTGTTGTAGAAGTCTTAACATGCACAAAGAACAAGGTTTCATAATGTGAAGCACATTTTAATACATTTCATTCAAACAAAGTCAGGACAGATTTCAGAATAAAGGTAAACATAAAGAATTGGACCAACCAATGACCAACCAATCCCCTTTGTTTAAAAGAGCAGCTCAGGAAACATCAACTATAGCCAGAGCACAAAATAATGTTATTTGTCTGATAAGAAAACATTTTAATGGTGGAACAGCCAAAGAGATAAAGTAGAGAAGTAGGAATGATGATTTTTCTTTGTGCTTTCCAGTCTATAAATTTCCGTGTCACTCTGACAAAGTCTGTCAACAAATTACAGAAAAACCAAAAAACTTGTCCAGTCTCTTTCCATTAATCTTCCTAAATTACAATTTTCAACAGATCATCTCTCCAGAGCACTGATAGATTGACAACATGACTAAGTAATCTGACTGTCTCATATGTTCACAAAGATGGACTGAGAAGTTTAACACACAATTTTTAGGTCATCCATGTTCCGTTTGTACACAAACTTTGCATTTCGCACAATGGAAGGTTTCTCAAAGCGTAAATGTTGAGGAGATTCAACAAAAGGACCAAAGCAACCAAGAAAACCTGTAAACCCCTGATAATCCCTCAGCTCAAATCAGCATAGAAACCTTCATTGCAATATATGATGATATATATAATGAAATCAAATACTCTCTTGGCAGCAGATATTCTTCAGTTTCGAAACTTTGTGGGGGAAAACAGAATATATTTGATCTTAACCCTGTTTTATGTTCACTGTGCATACGAGTGTCATGGTTTTTAGGCTTCTGACCCACATAAACAAAGTTTATTCAATTGATTTGGTTGTTGTGATCTTGAGACAGGGGAACGGCGGGTAATGCCAGGTAACGGCAGGAACGACGCGGGAGGTTGAGAACAGAGAAGGTAAGTTGGAGATGTGGAGAGATGATGTTAATTGAGATGGATCTTACTTGAGTGTAGATGGATGAGAGAAGTGAGCGGGTTGAGGTTTTCTTGTGTGAGTCCTAAGGAGATGGTTTTCCAGGGGATGCACGGAAGGCCGTCAGGTTGGGGCTGGAGCGAGCAGACCGAGGTGAGCTGATGAGCAACGGCAACCCGAATTGTGGCAGATGACCAAAGATGTTTTTACAGGTGATGATGACTGCACAGGTGTTGAGACACGCTCCAGCCAGGGTGGAGCTCTGGCGAACCCCAGTGGACAACCTAAAAAGGTGCGAAAACCTCAACCCTGACAAAGTGATCTATTAAAATAAGATAATCCTTTATTAGTCCCACAGGACGTCACAGCAGTAAAAGGATAGCGAGGCACTCAGTACAGAGATAGATAAAAATAAAAAGTACAATATATACAGCTTAAAGTAAAAAGAAATTAAAAAGTACAAAAAATGTTATACGTAATATACAAAAAATGTATATTTACAAAACAAAACAAATGTACTTACTTATATTACTCAGTTATTTATTTTTTATTTTTTATTAGTTTGTAGTGGTTTAGTGTGAGTTTGTGTGTTGTGCGTCTGTGGTCAGCTGGAAGCAGTGCTGGTTGTAAAGTCTGACCGCAGCAGGAAGGAAGGACCTGCGATAGCGCTTCTTCACGCACTTGGGGAACAGCATCCTGTCACTGAAGGACCTGCCAGAGTCTCAAGCATACAGTGTTTCTGTCCAGCCTGCATATCAGCTTTACTAACATCACCCTGTCCCCCACCACGTGCACTGGGTCTAGATGGCTTCCCTGGACAGAGGTGGCTCTCTTAATCCGTTGGTCCAGTCTTTTCTTGTCTGCCATTGAGATGCCTCCAACCCTGCAGAACACTCCGTAGAAGATAGCATCAAAATCAATACATTTTGATGGAACAACCTGATGTCAGGAAATGGGTTTCTGCCTGGGTGTGTTTGTGTGCTTTTTTCCTTGTTGTTTCACCAGAGAGCATTGTGGAGGCGGATCTGCTGTGCGGGCTGAACCTCCAACACCTGTGAGACCACAGCTTTTCCTGATCCCACTGATGAGTGCCTGCTGTCACTCTCCACCTGGTTGTTGAACATACTTGGTACCTCCAAGCCTTCTATGTGTTCTCTCCTCGAGCATCTTGACATTTTTCCTTGTTGTGATTTTCCCCTTGTGTTCTCCCAATTAACTTCTTTTTTTTCATGCCGTCTACAAAGCTACAGCATACAAAATGGATCTCAAGCCAAACCCACGACTGGATTAGCTCCTCTTAACCTACAGCTCCGTTCCATGATCCATGCTACCTGTCCGCCAAGGAAGAACCACCTCAGCCTCCAAACATAAACATCCATGAAACATCCTCAACCCAGGAACCCGGAGCCTATCGCAGATAAACATCTTCTGCAAAGTAAGACCAAATCCTCTTCTGATTTATCTATCACATCACCACAAAACCTCTCTGTCGTCTCCCTCCAGAGCTCCCGGTTTCTCCAAAGAGGTCTCCTGTTCCAGACCCAGAATAATCTCTATGCACATTTCATGTTTTATTGTCCAGTCATTGTTAAAAGTAAGTCATTTAACCCTCTGTTCCTGGTTCTCCCGAGTGCTTTCCTTTTTGTGTATCAGAGCTGTGAACAAAGCCATGACACTAAAAGGTAAAATACATTCACATGGTCTGGCCTGATAAACCAATTAACTCGCAAAAAGTACAACATCGGCTGTCTTTTAATATTTCAGTACTTTATTATGTTAACAAAAGTCAAAGAATTCAAAATTATATTAAAAAAGACTATTAATCTCAAAGGGAAGCTAATTGTAATTCCTATTAAGTTTATTCAAAGAGTTATTGTAGATGGTTGTGGGCAGAAAGGATCTCCAGTTGTAATCTGTATTAATGCAAATCTTTAGGAGTCTTTGACTAAAGTCACTCTCATTGGATAACAGTGCTTTGCACCATCACTTTCAGTGGTTCCATAGTTGTTCCCAGAATAAAACCATGCTTTGTTCTCATGATGTTGAGCATTTTAAATTCCTGGTTCTGTGACTGCTGCCTGAACAGATGATGGAAGAAGAATTTAAATTCTCGACAGTCTTATAAAATATCTGTAGCATCATGCAAACCTTGAATGACATAAGTTTCTTCAAGAAGTCCAGTCTGCTCTGTCTCTTCTTGTGGATGGTTTCACTGTTGCGTCTCCAGTCCAGTCTGCTGTCCAGGTAAACACTAAGGTATCTATATTCTCAACCACCTCCACCACTTCTCCAATGATAGAAATAGTGCCAGAGCTGAAATTGTTTCGTTTAAAATCTACAATCATCTCCTTTGTTTTGTTTTCACTCAAGATAATTGTCTCCACACCATGCAACAAAACGATCCACCAGTTCTCTGTACTCAGCTTTGTCCATCTCTGATGCAACCAATGACAGTAGAGTCATCTGAGTATTTCCACAAACAGGATGTTGAGCTGTGCTGGAGACTACAGTTCCTGTGTTGCTCCTGTGCTGCTGACCTCCTGATTAAACACACAATCCTTCAGTTTCAAAAACTTGAGTCTGTTTGTCAGGTGGTCATTAATTCAGGCTATTGCCGACGCCTCCACTTGTGTCTTTTGGAGTTTTTGACAAAGCAGATCAGGCTAAATTGTGTTAAATGCACTGGAAAAATCGAAGAACATGATCCTCACAGTGTTGCCTCTTTTGTCCAGAAAACAGTGGAATTGTGAAGCAGATGTATGATGGTTTTATTCCATTTCAATTCCACGACGATAAACAAATTGCTGGACTTCCTGAAATTTGGTTGTTTGCTTAAGCAGGTGGGCCAATATTAACCTTCTCTTGGGTCAAGCTAAGACTGAAGAGGTGTCGCAGGATCCCACAAAGCTGCTCTTCACATGCCTTCAGGACTCCGGGGATGAAATCATCGGGACCTGCAGCCAAGTTTCGGTTCTGTCTCTGCAGCTGTCCCTTCACTTGACTTTTAGAGACAGAAAAGTGCAAACTGGAGAGAAAGGAATCAGCAGCTACATTTACATTTATCTGACATTCATACATTTATCTACCCAAAGTGATTTACAAAAAGAGGGTTAAACATTGAACTACAACACAGTTTCCACGTAAGTATCCTGGAAGAGGATTTAACACTAAGGATTTGTCATTCACCTACAACATTCATTTAAAACATATTACACAAGTACTACACATTGAGTGCTATAAACTAACACAAGGTAATGAGTGCATTTGGAGCATTCAGGGCAAGAGATATTCTCAGAAGAACTGGGTCTTCAATGATTTCTTGACGGTGAACAGAGAGCCTGATGCTCTAAACTGCTCTGTGCATGTACTTCAATATGGGACTTCATCCCACAATCTCTGGCTTAGAGGCTAGTCCCTTGTCCATTAGTTCCCAGAGGAGGTAGATGGTAAACCAATGCAGATGTGCAAGGTGCAAGAGAGGAGGATGCTGAAATTGTTCCTAGGCTGAACCTGTCAAAGAATGGGTTGAGTCCATTTGCTCTGTCCAGACCTCCATCTATCTCAGTGGTTCTCAAATGGGGGTACTCGTACCCCTTGGGGTACTTGGAGGCACTCCAGGGGGTACTTGAGAGATTATATATATACATATATATAATCAAATCAAACGTCATGAATATCAATAAATATTTCCATAAAATATAAGTCTTATATGAGTTCATAAGCGGAATTTTATATTCAGTGGGCTATTCAGTTTCATTATTCTAAAAAAATATTAAAAGTCTTCCCCTGAAACTGGCAGCATGGCATCACCTGTCAATCACTGTCGCCTTGACAACACAAACAATGGAGTCCTGGTTCGAGCGGCAGCAGTGCTGTTGAGAACACAGAGGGACAGGTGACAAAGAAAGTAAAAACTCAGGCTACCCAAAAATTCAGACAGTATTTGGAAGAATACGTCCTAATGGGATTCACATCCACCAGCTCCAGTCCTCCAATCGCATTGTGTTTTATTTCTGTGGGGAGAAGTTGGCTAACAGTGAAATGAAGCCAGTGCATCTCCAGCGTCACCTCAAGAAAAAACATGAATCTCGTGTTGGTAGGGAACCTGAGTTTTTCAAGAGAAAACTGTCAGAATTCAGGTCATCTCAAGACACAATGTGGAAAGCCTCCACAACATCAGCCAAAGCCCTGGAGACCTCTTATACGATGACTTTGCTAATAACTAAAGCTAAGAAACCATTTACTATAGGGGAAGACCTGCCAATTCCAGTTGCTGTTGTGCTGGCTGAGACGATGCTGGACAAGAGTGGAATTATGACCCGAAGTAACCACCTTTCTTACTGAGCACAGATCCCCCCATGCCACCTTATTCCAGGACACAGATTGGCTGGTAAAGTTGTGCTACCTGGCAGATGTATTCAGCAAACTGAACGCACTGAATACATCTCTGCAGGGCAAAGACACCAGCATTTTAAACCTGTTTGACAAGGTGGAAGGCTTCCTGAAGAAAGCAGAGCTTTGGAGAGGGGCCTGTGCTCAGGGACATTTCACCTGCTTTCCTTTCCTGAACCCTAACCCTTTTCTCTCTGGTGAGGATGTGAACAGTGCTCCAGTCAAGTCCATCATAGTAGGACATTTGACCAAATTTATTCCAGATTTTCATTCTTACTTTCCTGACAAAGAGGAGAAGTCTGCATAGCTGGATTGGGTCAGAGACCCATTTCTCTTGTCTGAGGCAAACAGAAGCAAGCTACCTGTCGCTGATCAGGAAGAGCTCTTGGAAGTGTCATCTGACCGTGGCCTCCAGATGAGGTTTGCCACATCCACACTCGCATAGTTTGGAGTGTGTGTGAAGCAGGAGCACATTGACCTGGGGCAGGAAGCTTTGGAGCAGCTACTACCATTGCCTCCACATATTTATGTGAGGCCTCCTTCTCTGTAATGTGATAAAAACAAAGCAGAGAAACAGACTGAGCCTGGAGAAGAGCTTGATCACAGCAGTTGCCTCCCTTCCACCAAGACTGACCAAGATCCTTTGTGAAGCACAAGCACAGGTTTCTCAATAAAACAATGCAATCATCAGTGCTGACAGTTTGTAAGTTTGACATGCCAGTCCCATTTTGATCCTTAAAGAACATTAGATACACAATTTTGTTTTTGTGAACATTTTGCGTGCACAAATATGATTTTTCTGTCCGTTTATTTGTAAACAATCGAGTTTATAAATTCAGTTTTAAACAAATATATATATTATAGACCTTAAAGAGGACAAGTTAAGTTTATTATTTTTGGTGCACAAATCTTTATTTATAACAAAATTATGTTTTTTACGTCTCTTTTTTTTTTTTTCAAACTAAAAATCCTTTGCACTGTTTAGGGGGTGTGATGGAGACCAGGGCTCCATCCTTAATGATTATTGATATTTATTTACAAAACAAATGCTCTTTAGTTTTAGTTCTTTATTTTAGTTACTTTGACATTTATTTAAACATTCTTTCAGGCAGAGGGACTGGCCATCCTTCCTGGACAGGGGGAATGTGGGGAAATGTTAGTTTGTTTTAATTTGAGGTTAATTGTTTGTCCTACCTTTCAGGTGTGTCTCCTCAGCAGGGTGGAGCAGCAAATGGGAGAGGAGTGCTCCAGGTGATATTAAAAAGCTTCTGGAGCATACCATTTTCAATTAAGGGGGTAGTGCTCTGAAGAGTTATGTTAAATTCAATTGAATCGTTGATTGACCTTAGATTAGTTTAGTTCTAATAATTTGCATGCATGTAAACATTTATTGGTACCATTTAGGTTTGTGTAAATTATTTCTTGTTTTGTTTTGTCACCCCTTTTACCTTGTATGGGTGGAATTGCCCAAAGTTTAAAAGCCAGCTTCTTTGTCTCACTATGAACACAAAGCCTCCGCCGGCCGAAGTGACAGGGGGTACTTGGCTGAAAAAATCTTTTACAAGGTGTACATCACTGAATCAAGAATCAGTTTATTTATATAGCGGCAATACACTTTACAAGAAAATCAATTAAAATCAAAGATACATCATTACAAATCAATTTTAAAAAGTTTCCAATCTAAGGAACCCCAGCAGATTGCATCGAGTCATTGACTTGCAGCATTCACTCCTCTGGAATCAGCAGACCGAAACAGTGGCTTGTGTTGTCGTTGACTTTACAGCAATCCCTCATACTGAGCATGCATGTAGGGACAGTGGAGAGGAAAAACTCCCATTTAACAGGAAGAAACCTCCAGCTGAACCTGGCTCAGTACAAGCAGCCATCTGCCATGACCGACAGGGGGTTTGAAAAGACAGTAAACTAAATTAGAAGCACAAGATACTGAAATAATAGAGTTTATAGCAGTACATTGTCTTTACATTGTCACCAGACGCCAACTTGATTCTATCCAGGTCATGTGGCTGACTAAGCAATTTCTTTTTTAGAGCTTCTGGTCCAAAGATAACAACTTCTGTCTTTTCAGAGTTCAAGAGCAGACATTTTAAAGTCATCCACATTTTTATGTTATCTAGACATGCCTGTAATCTGCCAAACTGACTGGATTCATCAGGATTTATAGATAAATACAGTTGTGTATCATCAGCATAACAGTGGAAATTAACACCATGCTGTTTGATGATTTTACCAATAGGAGGCATGTATATAGTAAACAGAATTGGGCCAAGTACAGAACCCTGTGGTACTCCACAAGTAAGCTTACAATGTGGGGAGGATTTGTCATTTAGATGAACAAACTGGGATCTATCAGACAAATACGATTTAAACCAGCCTAGTGCTGTTCCCTTGATCCCTACAGTGCATTTGAGCCTTTCTATGAGGATATTGTGATTGACTGTGTCAAAAGCAGCACTGAGATCTAACAGAACTAGAATAGACACAAGTCCATTGTCTGAGGCCATGAGAATATCATTTGCGACTTCAAGGAGAGCTGTCTCAGTGCTATGATGAGCTCTGAAACCTGACTGAAATTCTTCAAATAGGTCATTATTCCTCAAATGCTCTCTCAGTTGATTAGCAACAATTTTTTCAAGGATTTTAGATAAAAAAGGAAGATTAGATATGGGTCTGTAATTCATTAAGTCTTCTTGATCAAGAGAAGGTTTCTTAAGTACGGATTTTATTACTGCTACCTTAAGAGCCTCTGGTACATAACCATTCACTAATGACAAATTAATTATTTCCAAAATGGGGGTAATAATAATAGGAAATACAACTTTAAACAATTTTGTTGGGATTGGATCCAACATACAAGTTGAAGGCTTAGATGAAGAAAATATTTTTGAAAGCTCAGAAGGCTCAACTGGAACAAAACAGTTCAAACAGAGATCAGGGTCCAGAGCCACATTCAGTGCCTCATTGCTTACTGAGGTAGTAGTTATGTTTGGTAGGATACCATCAATTTTAGTTTTAATACATTAAATTTTGTCAATAAAGACTTCCATAAAGTCATTTCAGCTAAGAGTTGGAAGAATGGATGATATAAGCACTAAAAAAAGGTTGAAAATCCCAGATCTATCTAATTGTCCTTTTGCTTGAAGCCTATGATAATCCGGGACCAGACATCTCAGATATTGTTAATATCTTGTTTGCTCTAGTACTTAATAATTCCCTGTATCCATCCCTAAGGACTCTTTTTCCTTATTTAGCTATTCTTTCAATTAACTGGTGATCCAGGTTTAGTTATTATGAAAGTATTTCCCTGTTCTGGTGAGGTTGGTTTTGTTAACAAAGGAGTTTATATAGCCAGTCTCACACTCAGTCATGACATTGATGTCCTCTCCATGTGGCAGACATAAAGCTATCCAGTCCTTAGCATTAAAACAACCGTACAGGGCCTTGCTTAGGTTCCTCTGACCAATTTCTCACAGTTCTCTTCCTAACAGGTTGTCTCTGAAAGACTGGTGTCGATTCAGAGCTGACAAAAACAAGGTTGTGATTGGATGTTTTCTAAAGGAGGCCTTAGTTTGAAGAAATAAGAATCCTTCACATTTGTATAAAACTAATCCAACATATTTTTTTCCCCTGGAGAACCTGACTAACTCTTGGAAGGTTGTAACTGTAGAAGAAAGGGAAGCATGATTAAAATAACCACATTTCCCAACAAACGAATTGCAGTGTTGCTTCTGCAACTTAGCAACAACTGAACTGATCACATCACACACGTTATCTGCAACATCTAAAGCCGGGATGTAAGCTGTTTCCAAAATAACATTGGTGAACTCTCTTGATGGATAATATGGATGTAAACTTATAAAAGAGTTCAATATCTGAACTGCAAAGATGACACTTCACAGTAAGATGTCGTGGATGACACCATCTGTTTTGATGGGCACTGCTACTCCTTTTCTTTTCCACAGTTCTTTAAAGCAACACTAAGTAACTTTTCAATCTTCATAAAATATTTTCGTAGCGGCGACTTACAGCTCGTTGAATGACATCGTGGGGATCCATATCGCTTTAAACGGCACTAAACAACTTTGAGGCGGGTGGCAGGAACCCTGCCAGACAAACTAAAAATGTGCTGACTGCGTACGTCACTTCCCCTGTTTGTTATTTTCAATTTCATCATATGACAATGTTTCGCCACAATTAGATTCATTACCTCATCGCTATTCATCCTTCACGCAGCCCCTGAAAACAGAAATTTACTTTAATCCAACTGCAGGCGACCGGGAGATCAGGATTTTACGACGCTATGCACTGGCGCTCATGGGAAATGCAGTCTTCCTTCAGGTTAAACACTAAAATCGACCAAAACTGAAATTTCTTTAGTGTTGCTTTAAATCACTGTATGCTCTTAACCAATGGAGCACGGCAAAGAGTTGTTGGATTCTGATCCACGATTGGAAATTGGATAAATTGTTGAACCTTCTTTCTTTGAAGAAAGTTTAAAATGTATTGATTAATAATAAACCAGTCAGTTTTACTCATAACTATTGTTGCATTTGTTCTTTAAGTAATTTCACTTAATCAAGTCTTTTCTAACATGCCACACAGAAAAAAGAAAGAAAGACTGATGTTTAATGCCGTTATCGAATCAGATTATTATTGGTATCGTGCAACACTGAAGATTGAAATATCCGTATCGTTTTGAAAGTGAAAAAGCAGAGAAAAGTGGTATCGGGGCACAATTTAATGAGCTCAATTTCAACAACAGAAATATTTGAACCAAAAATGCATTGTTTTAGTAGGATTTTTACTTTTATGTGTACTCTTACATCAATTGTGTAAAAATAATTAGTATGCATTTTCCTGCATGTTTAGCCATGATAGTTAATATAGGCTCTGATGACACATCTGTGATCTGCCCGTATATCAGTATTTTAATCCACAACAAGTCAGGGAATATTATACAGAGTGTTCACATGGATTAAGGCGAAAATGGAAAAACACATGGGTCACCTAACATAAAGTTAGACATACTTGTCCATGTCAAAAGTAATAATGCCAATCACAACCTATCTGAATGTTTACCTGAATGTTGTCATAAACTGTAGACATTAGCTAGTGTTGTAGTGCTAAGATTTATTGTGCGTACTAATGAATGTTTAGTTATATATGTTATATTTTTAGAGGCGGTCTGAAGTCTCTGGGTGAATACTAGGGGTCAACAACGGACAAAGCAGTTTTAAATCTCTCCATATTTGTTATGTCTCCAAAAAAAATTATTTCTGACATTTCTCATCAATTGCCTATAATCAATCAGTATTTACGGTTCGGCAAAAATATTATACAGACCCATGCAAAGTTTGGAATTATTTAAATTTGTCCATCAAGTTTTTTTCTGATAAGAAAAAGACATGTATATCAAAACAAGGTATATCAATATTAAAAGAACATTTAAAGCAACACTAAAGAAGTTTAAGGTTTTGGACGATTTTTGCCTCACAGATTCTTAAGTGTCGGTTAAAACGATACAGATCCCCTCTGGTCAAGACAGAGGCGTCATTCAACGAGCTATAAGTCGACGTATAATCACAAAAATTATGAAATATTTTATAAAGGTTGAAAAGTTGCTTGCTGTTGCTTTAAAGAGAGAAAAATTATATTTCATTGAAAAATATTATGGGTAAACTTACCTATGTAGTTTTACATAATTCATTTTAATATATTTATTGGTGTTTCTAGTGCTTCCATTAGACATTTATAGACATTGCTGGCAAGGAACATAGAAAGTAATTAAATTATGAAAGCTTACAGTAATCATTGCTGAGTAATAGTTTCACTCTAGAGGAAACCATACAGGAGGATACACGGATACCAAGAGTGGGGTTCGAACCCACGAGGACTTCTGTCCATTGGATCATAAGTCCAACGCCTCAACCACTCGGCCATCCTGGTGACAAAAACCACATCTTAAATGATTTGGCTCACTTGAACTTCAGCGACGTCGCGAAAATGGCTATTTCTAGGGGGTGGCTCAGAGTAGGGCCTCTGCTTCTCTACATTGACAGGAGTGAGCTGAAGTTGTCTTGGCCACTAGGAGGAGGTCATAAAGAGGATACAGGTCTCGCTGAAGGAACTATATTTATCTGCTGCTATATTAGATTGTTCCTTGATGGACAGTCGACCTGTCCAGGGTGTACCCCTGCCTCTCCCCCGTTGTAAGCTTGAGACCCATCAGCAGACCCACAAGACCCCAATAGGGACAAGGGTGTACAGAAAATGGATGGATGGATGGATATATTAGATTTGTCTTGTAACTCCCACCTCTACTTGCAAGTGCAGGGTTAGACTTCTTGTTCTGACCAAGATATTACAGCCAATACCTGAATGCTGCAGTTTCTGTGGTTAAAAAGTATATCAAAACATAATAAACAATGTAAAAGAATTAAATTATTTAATAACAGTTT
>JAVLVB010001306.1:1687614-1727031 GCA_032876305.1 Orestias chungarensis
GATAGATAGATAGATAGATAGATAGATAGATAGATAGATAGATAGATAGATAGATAGATAGATAGATAGATAGATAGATAGATAGATAGATAGATAGATAGATCTAGCACTGAGTTAAGGTAATAAAAAACAGCCAGAATAAAGATGGACGTGTGTGGAAAGGCTGTTGGGTGCAGATGCGCGGAGACGCCACACCGCGGCGCTGTTCTGCGCAGCTCCGAGGCGCAGCAGCAGGCCCCGTAATGTCCTTTCCTGTCTGCATAAATCACTTTGTCGTGTTGTTTCGTACATACATTTAAATAGATATCTGTCTTTCTTATTTGATAATGGCAGCTCGCGTAAATCGGCCCAGATCTCTCCGGTGTGACTTTAAATCGCCTCTGGCTGCAGAAATGAGAAGAACCAGAGAAGAAAAGACCATCAACCGCACGGTGGCTCGTTGCTTCTCTTCCTTCTTGTTGCTGTTCTCAGCAATTACCCCGTCTTCTATGTTTGCGGCGCTTCCTGCGCTCTCAACACATCCATCCGCCCGCTGTGTTTCAGTCATTTGTATTTTTCTTTTTTGCGCACACATAGAAAGACGCAGTTTGTGCCCAGCCGACGTCCTGGTGATGCGTGTTGGGGTTTGTTTCATCGCGTCAGCTGCAGTCCCGCATGCCCGCAGAACAGTCAGCTGCGTGGTTGAAACGCGCTTTCTGGGTCTCCTCTGCACGCATCTTCGGAAATAACTGCAAGTAAAGCGGCAGCGACGGTGAAAATCACATCAAATGAAAATGTGCATCTTTTTTTCGTTCTTTTTTTTCGCACACGCATCCAGACTGACATTATGAGTGGGGATAAAACTGAACCTCAATCCCTCATCTAGTCGTGCAACAAGGGTTATAACACATGAGGAGGGAAAGGCAAGGCGACAGCAGAGCTTCTGTTGCAGAAAGCAGAGCTTCGCTTTGTGGCAGGATCAACTTTATTTAATCGATCATGCTTTAACACTTTGTGGCCTGCTTTCCTTCCTTTCTCTTCTTCTTCTTCCTTTCCCCCCCTCTTCTCTCTCCACCTCTCTCGCCTTTTGGAGGACTCCATTTTGAAGAGACCGGGTTTGTGCAGACATGGAGCCTGAACAGCAACTCGCCTCCTGAAGGGAAACCATCATGTTTTTCTGGGAAGGTTTTTCCCCGGGTAGACAGCAGAAGCATGGCTCCCTGATCAAGGTAGTGGAGGACATGTTTGAATTGCTTCATTTGATGGGTTTTGTTGTTTTTCTCTTCAAGGTGCTGCAGAAGCCAGTTGTTTGGCACAGGTTGGGTTTCTGGACGCCTTTCTTCCAATGTATGGAGAGCCAAAAGTGCTATAACCCTATTATAATTAGCTGAATAAGTGTTGTGTGTTGGAATAAAGTTGATTAAATAAATTAGATAAAGATTATAAATTAATATGTTTTTTGCTAAACATTAATAAAATACACAAATAATCTTAAACTTAAAAGTAGTTTTAAGATTTACTCATTTATTGAGTTTAAATAAATAGAGCAGTGTTTTTCAACCACTGTGCCAGGGCACACTAGTGTGCCATGGGTGATTGTCAGGTGTGCCGTGTAAATGATCCAATTTCACCTAATTGGCCTAATTAAAACAATCTGCCATTTTCGGTTGTCTATGTTGTAGTAGTGACTAGCGGCGTAATCCTGTAATTTCCTAATAGCTACATGGCAATAGGGACATAGCATACCTTAAAATAGGAGATAAAGACATAAAAATAAATGTTTGTGTTTATTTGATTCATATTCAAGACAGTTTGATAAGAATTACTTATATTTAATATATTAAATATTTAATATATGCGACTATAGAGCATCATTTGTTTACATTTTTGGTTGGTGGTGTGCCTCGTGATTCTTTCAATGAAGACAATGTACCTTGGCTCCAAAAAGGTTGAAAAACACTGAAATAGAGGTCATGTTACTTACCCTTACCTGCCCACTAGGGTGCGCTGAGCTCCAGGTTGTTGCACGTCCTGCAGTTTCAATTCTAGTCAAACGGCGGCGCCAAACCGCGATGCACGTCAGTGTTCGGTGGGGGGCTTTTTCCGCAACTTTTGACGCTTTGTACCTTTGCGGTTCTGATCCCAAAGTAATTTTTGCTGTGTGTCGACGGACGTTTCACACCTGCTCTGACAACCGAACATTTACAGGGTTTGTCTGTCACGTCTTATAGGAAACAAATGAGTGAACAACATAAATATTAACAATAATAAAGAGGTGACGCAACGTTTTCATCAAAGTTGTTAATTAATGACGCTACGGATTTAGCTTATTGGTAAAAAAAAAAAAAAAACGTACATATTGACGGGTCGACCTGAAATCGTGCTCCTAACAATAGAAGATGAAATGTTTGTTTTACGAAAACCACTATGACGAAGTCTAATCTTTTTTATGATAAGGATAAATTATCCTATAAGTACCACAAGAATAAACACGGCACTTTGATTTCCTTGTAAGAAATAACTTTATTCTTGTCTTCCGAGTAGACGGTGTACAAGCCAGCGCATTATCGCCCCCTGGGAGGCCGGAGTGAGAACTGAACATAATGATGTGCTGTGGTTCAGCTGAACCGTAGATATCAAATGAAATAACAAAGGTTCAGATAGAAAATGGTTCATGTGGAGTTCATAACTAATCATCACCAGTGTTGGCCCCGCCCACTCACTGCTAACTGGGGCTGGCCAGGAAAAATAAATGGGTGTTTAATCAAATACAATATATGATGCAGATGCCATTAACGGGGGAGTTTTGCTTAAAATAAATGACTTTATTTTTTTAATTACCACTCATTTGAGTGTTTTACCAATTAGTGCATTTAATGGTGACACCTCCGTTGTTCCACAGGGTGAAGGGGTCGATCATGAGCACCATAGATTAGGGATTACGGGGCGGGGCTGTTGATGTGCTGTCTGTCACCTTCAGGCTGCAGAGCGGCTGCAGAAATGAACCTGCAGACATCCTCAGATTAGAAAGTTGTCCCAAAAGCAGAGAGAGGGAGCTCCACGGGCTGAGTTTAGGGGGAGACGTGTCCAGAGGCCTGCAGGAGAAGGCTCGTTTAGTGCATGTAGAGGGAGGAGAGTGCTGCTGGTGCTGGTGCTGGGGGGGTGAGTGAGTGGGTGAGAGAGTGAGAGAGTGAACAGGATCCAGGCCTAGTGAAGCGCCGTCGCCGGGACTCGCCTCATCCGCTCTCAAAAATCTGGAAATCGGCCCGTTTCCACGGCGCGATGCGTGGACCGCGCGTCGTTTCTGCGCCGGGCCGCAGCGGAATGGTGAGATTCAGGCGTCAGCTCCCACGTCACGCGGTGTGTTCCAGGGTTTTTCCCCGGTTTTCTTCTGCTGTTTGTGATGCACATAGGAAGCTTGCGTGCGTGTCTGCGCGCGTGTTCGTGAACTTGTCCCACCACACACACACACACACACACACACACACACACACACACCTTCTTATGTTACGCTTTTTTATTGTCAGCCATCAAAGCCGCCGCACGCATGGCCTGAACACACACACACACTTCATCCTGCGTGGGCAGACTCGCGCACATGCACGCGCCCTCCCCGGCTGCGGGGACTGATCCACGCTCCGCTCGGAGCGGCCCTGTCGGACTGACCGGCTTCCTTCCACGGCCTGACCTTTCATCGAGCTGGATGTCATTAGGCAACATATCGCGATAGCTGCGGCCCTGCTGAGGTGTCACGTTAGGACGCAGCGCCGCAGGGAACTCTGAAGGTTTTGTTTTCTGCTCGCCTTTTATTTTTGGACGTCATGTTTATTGCGCTGGATCTGATTGGTGCAACCCGAGAAGATGCAGTCATGACATCTTCATAGCATAGATCACAGACTGGCTCAAAATTTCCTATACTTGCCATTGTTGGGCTTATGAATGTAATAATGGTCATTGTTATGCAGACTGACAGATCAGGAGGCCTCTAAAAATAATACTAATTTTAACGTTTTAAAATCAAATTGTATTAACCCTCCACTGCACATATGCCATATGGCAACAAACCCTTTCTTTCACCAGTTCTTTAAATTTGAAAGTAAACATGTGCTCTTACTGGTCTTAAATTAATGTTAGAACCTGATGGCAACCAATATGCTTTGATGACATCCCATGACACTTTGCTCCTTCATAATTACAGTCACTGCAGAAGTGCGCCTGCATATGTGAAGATTTTTCTCAATATCTCATATTTCTGCGGTAATGGAACCATATTTGCTAATCCCAAAGCAGAGAAGCTCTTTCTGAAAAAGACATTTGCATAGTTGCACTGATATAGTTGGTTGTATTTTGCTCTTATATGGATGTTTTTTGTTTATTTCTATAAACTGAAATGTAAGTAAAATATATATATACACTTATTTTGTTGAGAAAATGAACACATCAGTATTCTATTGCAAGATGAGGGCTGAGATGTACAGGGTACAGGTGCCTATACCTTCTCTTGAAAGTGAGGATAAGTTGGGGATCAGCGACGAGGAGTTTGAGAAACAATTAGCTGACTCAGAGGATGAAGAGACAGGTGTGTGAAGTGGTATGACAATCGGTCAGTGATCCGCCTCAGCACCTTTGCTGCTGCAAACCGTACTTCCCAAGTGCAAAGGTGGGACAAGATGGCAAAGAGTATGGTGACAATGCTGTGCCCCAACATTGTCACTGTCTACAACAAGAGCATGGGGGGGTCGGTTTATTAGATGCCTCATTGCTCTGTACCGTACCAAGATTAGATCCGAGAAGTGGTATCATCGGATTGTGTTCCACTTGGATATTACAGTGGTGCAAGCATGGTTGTTCTATTGCAGAGATTCTGATGCTGTGGGAAGTCCACAGAGAATGAAGTTGAGCATTTGGCATCACAAAGGTGAGCAAACAAACCACAAAATAAAAAGGTTGGCCCTCACAGTGTTTGGACATCCGCATCGAGGAGAAGCCCTGCAGTTCGTATGAATTTGACTAAAATGTTTTGTAGGATTACGAAATCATAAAAAAAAAAGTTTAAATTCAATCTTACCGTAGCACAGCTAGCAGATACAGAAAAGCTAGCACAAAAACTGACCTATGCACCGATAGCAGTTTTCTGACAGATCACCAATCTTAGAAATGCATTATCTCCTGATTCTGATTTCGTCTAATTCCAATTTAAAATGAATAAAAATGATCACTTAACGCAGTAAGAAGGTCCCCGTCAACAGTGTGATGAATAGCGTTACCCCCAGAGATGATCTGGCATGCGGGTCTGTCAGTCAACTCTCTCCCATCCCAAAGCAAAAAGAGACGTTCGCAGACTTTTAGAGATTTTTATAGGTAGAAAAGATCGGTTAGCAAGATTAGTTTCACATTTAAGTATCAACGATCACCTAATATCTAACAAAAATCGGGAGTTTATCGATCATCTGGGCAAATTAACCCTAACCCCTTTGCTGCCAGTCAGCAGGTTTACCCAAGTTTATAAAAACTTACTTGTGCTAGAATAATTTTGCAAACATAAAGTTCCTGAATTTGTTCCTCTCATTTACAATTTTCCCACTAATTTATCAATTAATTTCTGTGATTTTTACTTCTTTATGGGATAATGTAGGAAACTTTTAGTAATGAATTAAAAAACGTTATTTATGCCGTTCTCAATGTTTGTCGTGTCTGTCTGGCAACTAAATAAGGTGTTGTGGAAAGCTGGTGTGAAACAGAGTATGAATCTCTAGACATGTTTTTTGGATGTTTTAATTAAAAAAATAACTAAACTAAATATACAGGAGAGAAACAAACAGCAGTGGTCGGGATGATTGGTTGAGATGAGCTGAGTAAAGGGATCATCAGCAGTCAGCGTCATCCCCTTATCCACGTCGTCTTTGCCCACCAATCCGAGGTATCCAATTTTCAGGATCCAATCAGCACCTGCACATTTAGACATGTTTTTAGGTAAAAACAAACGAACAATAAACCTTACGACTGGGGTCGTAGCATTCATGATCTGCCTTCTAATAATCTGTATGGCTAAGATTTAGAGAGGAGTTGTTTGTTTTGTATTGGTGCAGCTGAACATGTTGTCTCTATGGTAAACTGTAGTTGGAGGTATTTTTGCCTCTTTCTGTAGTTAAACAAGAGGAAACATGTTCAAACTGCTTGTAAACAAGTGTTTGAATGTTCCTATTCTTTGTTGAACTTTATCTACATGGTGCCAGTTATGATTATATCTGTATGTGAGTTTTGATTTCTTGAACAGACCTTTTAGTTTCAGTTGTTTAGAATAATTTAAGATGCCAGTTGTGCTGATTGTCTCCTCCTCTTGTTTCAGGGAGGGGTCATGCCAGTATGAGCGGGCCTCACGAAGGCCCTGAAAGGACGCTCCATAAGTCCGGCTGCCCTCTGACCCCGGCCCGCGACCCCTGTGGCCTCTCCGGCGTCGGCCTGACCATGTCCGCCACCTCCTCCTCCCTCAAGCACAGTTCTGTGTACGGTTACCTACAAACGGACCACTCTTCGTCATCCTCCTCGTCGTCGTACAGTCCTCTCCGGAGGCTGCAGCACCTCACCAAGATGGTGAGCCAGCCCGACCTGGTGCTGCCTGCGAAGCAACCCGAGAGGAGCTGGGAGTGGGGGCAGGACAAGAAGGAGAAAGGGAGGATGCAGACGGACCCCATGTCTGATTACAGAGACCATTCTGTCTCCCACGTTAGGAGAAGAGAGAAAAACGCTAGTGAGTTTTTGTCTGGGCCAAAACGAGCAGCGCTCCACAGTGAAATGAAAGATTTGGCTCCTGTGAGTTGTGACGAATCAGCTGTTTCTGACAAAAATGCAGACAATTCTCTGTCAAACCCACCCAGCCCGGCCTTTTCTCTCGACAGCAGTAGCCCCTTCGCCAACGGCTTGCTCCACTTTGAATCCACTTTGTTTGAAGCAGACACCAACGACGGGGAGCGGGACACTTTGTCGGACAAACGCGACAAACCAGACACTGCTCCCCGTCCGTCCGCCTCAAATGCACATTTGGACTCGAAGGACGCGGCCCTGCCGGCGCCCAAGGTGGTGACGCGCTCCCAGTCCTCGGGTCAGCGCCGGAGATACTGGGACGGCTCGGAGGACGAGTGGGACACCGACTCAGAGCTGTTCCTCTTTGACGACAGCCCTGCGTGGCATATGGTGGTAGGTAGAGTCCTAAATGTCCCTCTCAGCATCGTGCATCTGTGATACATGTGCAGCTTTTAGTCTACTATTGTATATTTGGTGAAAAAAAAGCAAATTAAAAGCTTTATTTTGATAGACACACAATCGACCTTTCGTTACAAAACACCACTTAAGAAATTGACAGAAATGTGATTCTACAGCTAACTTTTAGAGCTAAGCTATCGCTTTGAGCATCAATCAATAATAATTAATGTATTTTACTGGAATATCTATGTAACAGACCAGCAGAAAATATTGTATTATTGTAGAGTGACAGAAATGTTTGACATGACCCCCTTTAGTTTCACAACACTAAATTTTTTAAGCTCATAATGTTGCTGAACATGGACCCGATCAACTGGAGCAACCCCAGATCATAATACTGCCCCCACAGGCTTGTACCGTAGGCACCAGGCATGATAGGTGCATCACTTCACCTGCCTCTCTTCTTACCCTGATGCCCCCCATCACTCTGGACCAGGGTAAATCTGAACTCGTCAGACCACATGACCTTTTTCAGCTGCTCCAGAGTCCAATCTTCATGCTCCCGAGCAAAGTTTTCCTAAGGCCACACAGCTGTTCAGTCCCAATTCCTGGAGTTCCCTTAGCATTGTGCATGTGGAAATGCTCCAAGTCTCACTAATAAACGTAGCCCTGAATTTGTTTAAGTGAATGCCGATCACAATCATTTAAGTTTGTTTTTTCCTGCCGCATTTCTTCCTGGGAGATGACGGGTCCCCACTATCCTTCCAGTTTTTAATAACGCGTTGGACAGTTCTTAACCCAATTTTAGTTGTTCCTGCTCCATGGATGCCAATGATTTGACACTTTTCAAACAGACTAGCATGTTTTCCACAACCACATGATGTGTCTGTTCACCTGTGCAGTAATTATCCAATAGGAGGCTCGGGCCTAATTAAATCCAGGTGGCGACTTTTTTTGTGTGACTTTAGTGTAAATCCAGATGTTCGGTGAACGCCTAGGAGGTTCATTAGAGAACATCAGGGATCGAACAGGATCGTCACCAATAAAAACGGCAGACAGTGGAGGCAGAAAGATTAAAAATGTGGGGAAGTATTATAATCAAACATGTAACTGAGCTCTGATGGGTTCACCATTTATATAGAGGATAAAAGAAAAGGATTTCATTATGAAACTAAGTACAGTGACAAACTTTTTACTCAGGAACAGACATGACCCAGAAAGTTCTCATTTTTTGTAGAAGAACTAAAAAGAAAAATATTACCAGGCAAAAAAGATAGAAAGCATTTGCCTGAGAATACTTTGCCTGATTTTTAATCATTCTAGTATTTTCAATCTTGGCTGTTGGTGAAATATGCGTGTTAATTGTTAGGGAGCAGATTGGAAATTTTTTATTGTATGCATAAAGTTTGTGCACCTTTAACATAACACAAAATGCTACGCTGGCAATAAGTAGAAAGAAAAAAAAAAGTTGTTAAAATCAGCCAAGTATTCCCTATCAGACCGAATATAATGTTAAAGAAAAACTAATACGGGTCCATAAAGTTAATGTCTGTATATTCTGCGTCCATAGATGTATTAATTTGTCATTTTTCTGCTTTACCATGCAGCAAGTGTGAGTAACACAAAAAAGGTGTCACAAAAAGTTTAATTATATCTTTAATCTGACTACCTTAAACTGTTAAATGTACTAACTTAGTGGTTTTGACTTTGACGAGGGCTTCTGACGGTGAAGCTTCACTAAATTCACTATTAAAGCAACTGAAGAAGTTTCACTTTTGGTCAACTTTGTTGGCCACTGTGGATGAACACGGTAGTGATTTGCCTAAAGGAAGACTGCATTTCCCATGAGGACCAGCACATAGTGTTGTTGAATCCTGATCTTCTGGTCGCCTGCAGTTGGATTGAATTAATTTCTGTTACCAGTGGCTGTGTGAAGGATGAATAGTTATGAGGTGATGAATCTAATTGTGGCGAAGCAATGTCATATGATGATGTTGAAAATAACAAACAGGGGAAGTGACATATGTCGTATAGCATTCAGCACATTTCTAGTTATTTTGTGTGACAGGGTTCCTGCCACCCTCCACATAGTTGCTTAGTGTTGGTTAAAGTGATACAGAGCCCCTGACCCATGACAGAGGTGTTACTCAAAGAGCTGTAAGTCGACGTAGAATCACAGAAGTTGAAAAATTAGTGTTGCTGTAAAGAGGTCAAAATCTGAAAGAATCCTTTACATGTTCATTTCCCAAATAATCCAACACTCCTCTGCTGTATCTGCGTGTTTGTGACGTCTTTTTCAAATTTCAAAACAACGCGTGTTAACAATTTTCTGCACAGCTCATTCATAAATGTTTTTTGATATCCCACAGCAGCAGAACAGCCAGAAGAAAAAGTCTTTGCCTCCTGTGAAGTTTGTCCAGGGTGAAGTTGTTTGGGCAAAGTTCAACAGAAGACCATGGTGGCCGTGTGAAGTGGTCGTAGATCCCTCGCTGGGAGTCTGTCACAGACTTAAAGGTAGGCGTGAGAACAGTGTTTAGTAGCTGGGATGATAAACCGTGGAGAGAGTCTTTACAGGTGTTTCTTCTGTCAGCTGTAACTCACAGGATATACAACAGTTGAGTTGTTGATTCTACCTCCACTGATATATATATATATTTAGATCTCTAGTTTGATTAAATCAGTTATTTTAGCATTTAGGTATGCAATCTACTGTCATGCTTTTGCAGCCTAAATGGAAAACTTGCGCTTTTCTTGCAAGATGATATATATTTTTGCCAGCTACACTGACTAAGCCAAAGGTTATTGCAGTATAATCATGATTATATGGCAATGATTATAATTATATGTATGTAGGTAGGTAGGTAGGTAGGTAGGTAGGTAGGTAGGTAGGTAGGTAGGTAGGTAGGTAGGTAGGTATTACAGAGCTATGTTTGAAATTGCAACAAATCTTTGGACATCTGCTTTTATATTTAAATGTATTTTTCAAATGACAAGAAAATATTTTGAAATTACCTCAAACAATTTGAGGAAAGTGCTGGGATGTATTTTAAAGTTAATATCTTTTGATTTTGTTATTTCTTTCCTCAGATCCCAGTGACAGGCCTTGTCGGGTTTACCATGTCCGGACCTTTGGGGAGCCAAAAGAGCTTGTGTGGGTGGAGGATAACTCAACTCAAGCGTTCCATGGAGGCTTTGAATTTGACCAACTACGTCTTTTGCGTCGAAGAAGCAAGCAAAGAGAGCACAGCAACAAAAACACAGTAATTGTTAAATTCTAAATTAAACTATCTATTAATCTAGAAACTGTTTCCTTCAGTTCTTATAAAAATGCTTTATATACAAAAAAAACAACAACAAAAAAAACCCGGACATTGCATCATAGCTGCTACATTTTATAATATAATTTTTAAAAAATGGAAAGTCAGGATTATGTGACGCAGTTCCAGCAGGTATTTACTAATTGCTAGTGCACCAAGGCAGAGCTAAGGGTAAATAGGCAGTATTATGTACGAGCAATTTATTGCTAAATTTATTTTACAAGGTTCAAGGATTGATCAAACATGCATCAATGAGTTAGAGACACAGGATATAAAGCTTAAAAATATGTTGACTTTGCCTATGGTTTTGTGCAAATACCTACAAATCTCTGCAAATGCACATTTTTTTCTTATCTCACTGCAGATTGCTAAGCGTTATCAGCTTTCTTGGAAATCCAGTGTGTCAGAGGCTGAATCTGTTCTGTCTGGACAGCTCAAGATGTCATCCACCTTGGCTTCGTCCACAGACCAAGCCTTATTCTGTTGTTCCCCACCACGATTAGAGAAAAATACCCATTCCGCCGTTCCTGCACCCAGTTCACCGATTTCCACTGTTGCTGAATCATTGCACTTAACAAATGGATCCACTTCATCTGCAGTTACGACTCAGACAAAATCAAGCACTTTAAAGAGAACTTCTAGCAAGAAGAAGCAAAGCAAATCCCTTCATGACATGGGGAGCAAAAACTCAAAAAAGTCATTGCACTGTAGTCTTGACCAATCTCTTAGAGATAAGAGAGAGTGTCCATACTCTGATCTTGACACAGTCCCTAAAATCTTGTGTCCTAAAGCACTTGAACGTCATTCCAAACTACTTCCAAATCAACCATCTGTGGCAGTAGTTAGAGAGCTAAAGAAACAACCTGAGAGCCAGACTGGTCTTTGGTTTAGTAAATCAGGCAAAGACAGGCGACCTAAAACTACCAGTCCAGTATCAGACCGCTCTCTCTTTGGTAAGGGTAGCTGTAAGAAAAAGCACTTATCTTCTGTTAGTAAGAAGGCCCAAGTTCCTGGTGCCTTATTGACTGGTGGGGCTTTCAATGACCAGGTCATATTGATTGACAAGAATTCAACAGATAATGGTCCAGTACCTGAGATATGCAGAACCGATGAGGGCAACCCTGTTGAAAGAAGTGTCGCTTCTCTTGAGCAGTCAGAATCTTTAGACAAACAAAAGACAGAGTTGTCAAATGACAATGCTTATTCCAAAGGTGAACAGTCACCAGAGGCCATTAAAAAGCCTACAAGCAGTTCCTCTGATTGTCCAGATGTTAAACAAGATGTGTATCTCTCAAAGAAAGTTAGTTTAAGTGACTACTCGGGTTCTTTAAAGAGTTTTAAGTGTGTAGGTCAAACTGAACTTTCTGTGGTAATAGCTACTAAACAACCTAATATAACTGAACATCTTTCCAACGAGGAGAAACAAAGAACGAGGACTTCAGGGTCCTGTTTAGAAGTTAAAACAAGCGATTTAGTCTCGAGGTTAGAAAAGCAAACCAACCTGGTTTCTAAATGCCGACTGCCGTTTGTGAAACTGATTCGGAAGGAGATAGAACATAAAAACTATATAAACTTAAGTTTTAAAAATATTCCCTCTGACAAAAGTGAATGCAGGACGAAGGAGAAGACATCAAACACTAATGTGCATAAAGCATTTAATAAAAAATCAGACTCGATAGCCAGCAAATCGAACACCTCCATAGATCAAACTACACCTTCAAAGTCCGCTAAACTCTCTGTCAAGAAGTTAAAAGCTAGAAGTGAGTCTGGCCTTCTTCGTCTTTCGTCTGAATCACAACCTGCAGTCAATGCTCTGACTATGACAAAACCTGTTTGTTTAAGTAGCCCAGAAGTAGAACGTTTACCAGCTTCAGATGTTTGCCCAAAAAGTATGCCTACCTTATCGTGCAATGAATCGGACAGATCCGAATGCAAGAAGATTAGTGTTTGCAATCAAACGAAGACCTTCTCTGACCAGTCAGACAGTATAGAGGTAAACATTTCATCTGCTAAAGCTACAGCTTCTCAAGCTAGAAATTCTCATGTCCCTAAAGGTCTGTCTCCTCCAAAATCCAGAAAAGCTGTTCACAAAGTAAAACAGGCTAAGGTAGCCAGGAAATACCTAAAACAACAGCCTTCCCATCTTCCAGCCAGCAATCGGCTGATGACTAGAGCGCTTAAGGCCTTGCAAGAGGTAGAGAAGAAGAAGCGTAGAAAAGCCCAGCAAGAGATTAAACAAAGTAAACGTTTCAACTCTCTGGAAAAAGATGAGGATGTTACATGGAACCCAGAGCTCAAACTTGATATGAGCACTAATGTACAACTTTTCAAACCTACTCATATTGATGATAGTCAGGGTGATCAAGTCGCCATTTCTAGATGCAACTCCCCTTCTCTGCTGTCCTCTGATTCAAATGATTTTGAACCTGCTGTTAAAAGAGAAGAAGACCTTACAGTTTCTTTAACCCCCCCAATGGACTTCATACCCCTTACTTCTAGAGTAAAAGCAAAGCATGAAGATCAATGTCCAACTATAAAGTCTTCTTCACCTCCCTCACCTTTTTCCTTCATGAAAGCCTTTAAGAATCTCAAGGAGGTTTCCTTTCAATCTGTAACAAATGGAAGCAATGGGAAACCAGTATCTTTCAAGCTGGACTCAAAATACCAGTTTAGCACTTTTCTTATGATGTTGAAGGACTTGCATGACACTAGAGAGCGAGAGGGTGCACCCCTAGAGTTAGAGATTGGGCCACCCAGTGCACATGTGAAGGAGGAGCCCCTGATCACGCCTTACAAGTCTCCACTTGAAGGACGCGGTAAAAAAATCGAATGCGCTCTTAGCAACCCCGATTCAATCCCAGACAAATGTTTGGTTGCAAAAAACAGATGTGGTGAAGGTCAGAAACCCAAAAGGCCCTACAACAGAAAGGGCAGCACCCGCTGGCTGAAAAGGAAACCCAATCGCAGACTGCCGTTTCATTCTGCAAGGTCCGGACCCGGTTTTCCAGGAGTTGAGCCAGAAAAAGGAACGAGTTCCTGGCCAACAGTGGGCCTGGATGGGCAAGAGGAAATTAAAGAGAGTTGGGAAAGTTTGACAGACAGTCAACAGATTACCACGTCTTTGGAAAGAAGGGAAGGTCCAACACTCATCCTGGAACAATCAACCAGTCTTGTAGAAGATGGCATAGATAATAAGAAACACTTGATTCATGAAGTTGGGGAACAAGACAAGGCTTCAGCAGGTAAGGAGAGTCTGATGTAGAGAAGACCGAAGGTTACCATTTTTACAGAACCTGGTGTTGCACTATGTGCGGTCTTTTATTGCTCTAGTCTCATTGACTAAAGTTTGACTGCAGGGGTTTGCTAACTCATACTGCCAGTTGTCTGGTGGAGCTTTTTTAAATAAACTTTTTTTTGACTATTCTTTGCAAACTTTAGAAATGACTGAAAGCAACAAGTTTTTGTTGCTGCTTGTCTTTATTATTCTGATACTTGGTTTGGGCTTCAGCAGTTTGTGTAATTGCCTAAAAGCATCAAGTTGGTCCTGTGTGATTTTTCTGAATAACTTTTTTGTTAAAAAACAGCTATTTAGGTACATAATAAACTTAAGTGTTTACCCGCATCCAAGGTTATCTTATCTATTTTTTAGACCGAAAGCGAGTACGAAAACCTAGCAAGAGACTGCTTGAATGGACGGAGGAGTACAACCAAATTTTCTGCACAAGAAAAAAACCTAAAAAGCCTCTCCAGTTGATTGGGAAGGTAAAGTGAACTCTGTGCTGTTTTTTTATCCTTATGTTGTAACATCTAGAATAGTATGTCTCCTATAAGGAAGTTAAGGTTATTTTATTCAAACATTGCAGTCATATTTTGTTTTTCTACCAGGCCAACGAATCTGTTACTTCCCTGTCTGAGCTTTCGGACTTGGACAAGAACATACCCAACAGTTCTTCTTCCTCTTTACTTCCTGAAATACTGACGCCGCCCCCTGAAGAATTTGCTCCAAGAACACCTTCCGAACTCCAGATTCCCAAAGCAGAACAGCCGTCAAGCCAAGACCCTCCTGTGCTTTCCATAGACTCTTTAACTCCTCCGCCTGAAGCTGAAGCCTCACCGTCAGAAGCCCTCGTCAAAGACAGCAGTAAGCCAACCGTAACGTTTCTTTTTTTTTACATTTCTGGACACATACAGAAGCGCTGCATGTACTAAGGTGTTCACAATTTATAATTGGTTAACTGGTTTGGTATATTCTGCAACACCTAGGTGTTAGTTAATATGGAAATAGTAGAGATGGAATATGACTTTATTGTCATATAACTTTGAAAATACTTCAGCATATTGATGTAGAAGCTCTTAAACTTGATGTAATTAGTTTTTAAGCCTGACTCTGGTAAGTTAAGATAGCTTGGTTAAATTTAGGTTGATGGACTGAACACTCATGTTTCCTGTGGCACCAGTTTGGTCTGTTATGGACCGTCCATCAGAAGCGTTTTGGTGGTTTCTGATGAGATGTCTTTATTGTTTTATTAAAAGCTGTCGCTCCTGGGCTTGAGAAGAAGCGGAAGAGGAAGCCCACTCAGAAGATCCTGGAGTACTGCTTGGAGGCCGAGGCGTCTACAGTCCCAAAGAAGAAGGTGCAGCAACTTATATCTGGCATATATCATATATAAATGTGTAAACATGTTTGGCTGTTCAATAATGGAATGACTAGTACTTCAACCATACATGATTTTAGTGACTGGTGGGTTTTGTTTCATCATCAATACTTCAGGGTATAAATAAACATCACCTAGACTTCCTTCCTTGAGACAAGGTAGTAGCTTTATTGCCATCCGACTCTCATGCAAGATTTAAGCAAACGTTTTAAACCCAATATAAAAAACAGACTCAGGGTTATTTTAATCTACTGGTTTGAAAATCAGCCACGCTACACAAGTCATAGTTTTTTCAGATGTTGACGTTACGCATGGCAGAAATAAACAGGAAGTAGTTGTAACTTATTTCCATCTCCTCCTTAGTTGGTGTATTAGGTCATTTTCGGAAAAGCCAAAACACAAAACGAAAGTATAAACTTTTTTTGTGAAATTGAGGAGGTGCGATCCTTGAAAAGACGCAAAAAAAAAAAAAGTAGGACACCCGGCTAGTAAGACAAGACAGATGTGTGATCTTCGAACAGGATATTTGTTTTAGATAAACCATCATACATATTTTTATCATCTGTTTCTTTAATATTGTCGTAGTTAGTCGCAGCAGGACTAGGGGTACAGCTGAGTTTAAAGGAAATGGAAAATTATTTCGTATTAAAATAGAAATTGTTTTGATTTTCTTGCTGCGCCAAGTTTCATTATTAAAGTGAGTTCAGGTTTAGATTAAATTAAAATTGTCTGTCACAAATAGCAGCCATGGTTATCAGAAAAGAATAAAGAAACTGCTGACAAATGTAAAAGGTTCTCATTAATACAAGCCTTCATTGGTAATTAAACACAATGAAGAGAGTTCTCATTTTGGGTTTATATTATATTAATTCACTACAATGCTGAATTATGGGATGCTGTCGGATTTGTTTTAGTATAGAACCCAAATGATCAGAAAATATATTATAATTTTATTTATCTGTTGTTGTAAATGTAGGTAATTAATTAAGACAAAAGTAAAAAATAAACATATTCGCAGAATTTTATTCTGTCCTTTAAAAATTTAGGCTATACATACAGACATATAAATGTTTCTTATTTTAGTTTTTCATCCTTTCTAAATATTTTTTTTTTTGGCATGCTATCAGCTTGTGAAAGTAAAATTTCATGTATGTGCACAAACCTAACCAATATAGCTGATTCTTATCATGTTTATGTTTCATTTCAGATTAAAGCACTGAAGTTGAATTCAAACGCTGCTCCTCAGTCAGGTCTGTAAAAGGTCCAATCCAATACAATTTGTTTAAAAAGCACATTTAAAAAAATGGTTGACCAAAGTGCTGAACTAGAGGAGTACAAGTAAACATAGTAGATAAGGTAAAATTAGATATTAAACAATATTAGACAACAGAAAAACTTAGAAAAGAGCAAAATACCCTTGCTTTCTTGAAAGCTAGGATTAAAACATCAATACTGTGAAATAACTTGCCTAATATGTAGAGACGACATGTTTTAAAAACTTAACAGATCATGAAGGAGAGAAAATGTGAAGCAAGTCCCAGAGAAACTGTGAAGTGAGGCCATTAAGACTTAAAAAGTAATAAGACCGTTTACCATAATTCTGTAGAACACAGAGTCAGTGAATAGCCAGTAGAGCAGAAATTATGTTTTATCACCTTTATGATCTAGTCAGAAGAAGAGCAACTGCATTTTTGACAAATTAAAGGTGGGAGACGGCCGCTTGTCTTGAAAAAGAAAGCGTTATAACAATCAAGGTAATAAAACAAAAGCATTAATAATCTCTCCAAAATCCTGCAGATCTACTACATCCAATATGGCGGACCCGTTGATGTGCAGCCGCTGCAGACCATAATGTGTTTTTTATGGTTGCTAGCCGGACTGTTCACTTTTGGCTAGTGGGGTTAGTATCAGTCAAAAGTGAGGAAATAATAAAATTCTAATTTCTGGGCAAAAATCTGTAAAATTAGGCTATTTTACATAATTCTGAGATTTCAGCGCTATTATTTATGCCGTAATTATGCAGCTTTTCTAAGACTTATGCGCACCCCCGCATGTTGTGCGCCCTTTCCTGGATTTTGCGTGATTTTCTGCGATCGCAGAATCGTGTTTTTCTGGAGGGAATGTTACACCCTTAGATAGGTGAGTGGATGCTAAATATGGCATCTAAACACCAAAAAATAATATGATCTCAGTCTTTTTATTAATGAAGCTCAAAAATATGTAAGGCCGTACAAGCTTTGTTTTTTTTATTGAGTTATTGGAAACAAGAATGAACAGATAGAGCATCAGGACTTGTACAGAAAGCATAACAATGAAAGGATAATCCAGGTTTATAAACTGTTTCAACTATAAATGAAACCCAAAGGCGGAAGAAACAAAGAGAACCAAGGGGGTTCGAGTATAGACCCCTGAGGAGAAACATGCTGGAGAAAACAAACTCTTTACATTGTTGTCTGATAGACTTGAGGTCATCAAGTCTCCATAATAATTTTATTTAGTTTACAACTTAATAAGGAATTCCAATAACGGTGCACGGTACAGAGTATTAGCTAAAGATCTAAAATGAATATATTTAATGTTTTAGCCTTGTCTGCCAAAAGAGTCAAGTTGCAGGTAAAACAAATATGACATTTTAGGTTTTGTAAATACAGGAAAAATATTTTGAAATTATATTGTTAAGATTTAAAGTCTGTTTTGTTGAAGCTTTTAAAAGTATTATGATAAATACATAAAAAGATGAGCTTCAAATTGACAAGAATTTTCACTATTTTGACTCTTTGGTTGCTTTACTTTATGTTTTGGTTTTGCTAAATTTTGTCTTCTACACAGATTCTGCGTCACCATCTTCTAAATCCAAGATCAAACCACTTCCAGCCTCCACAACAGTCTCTGAAGTCCCCGCCTGGACCCTCGAACCCCCAGTTCAGACCCAAACCCCTCCCGAACCTGCTGCTCCAGCGTCCAACCTGCCTGAACCTGAACGGGTAGACATATCGTCAGGAGCAGTTTCTCAGTGTGACGCCCACAGCGTCCAGGAGGACACGAAGGACTCTGTGGAGTCCGAGGTGAACCTACTTTTGTTTAAGCACAGGATCCTTCCTCTGTTTTAAAATTGGTAATTAAAAAATGGAATTTCTTTATGTGTATTTGCAGGATGATAAGTTTGGGCAGGAGCACAGGTTCTCCCCCATAAAGGATGACCTGTTGCTGTGTGACGATCCCGTTCTACCTGTGAGAAAGATCATAGGTGACCGGGGAGGGCCAGCCTCCATGAAGGAGAACGTGTGTCAAGTAAGCCAGAAAATGAGTTTATAGAACTTTATAAAGAACACATAAAGAAAGATGATGCATGGAAGAGTAAACTATTGAATTAAAAGACATTTACACTGGATAAAGACCTCTAAGCCTTCTCCTGGGAGGTGGATGGTGCATTCAGGGTCTGGGCGAGGCCTGATAAAATTAAGTTTAAAAAGCTTCTGTCTTTTTATCTATCAGGTGTGTGAGAAGACAGGGGAGCTGCTGCTTTGTGAGGGTCAGTGTTGTGGAGCTTTTCACTTGCCCTGCATCTCTCTGGCCGAGGCACCGAGAGGGAAATTCGTGTGCCCAGAGTGTAAATCAGGTGCGTTTCGTTTCCATATGCACAGATTGATGGTAAACGACTCAAAACCAAGACCTGGAAATTTTCCAGAGTTTCACAGTAACTGTTTTCACAGTAACAATCAAGATATTACAACAATATATTTGATAATCAACTGTAAATGCGTTTATTTTTTTATCTGTTGCTGATAACAGCAGTCATATAAAACACAATATAATAATTAATCAAATACAATAGGGCCACACTAACAATTGACATTTTAGATGAACAAACTGCAAATAATTACAGTATCAATGGTGGTAAACAATTGTCAGATAAACCTGACTACATCTGTTTGATGTTCATAACTGACCCTCTGTCAGCGTTAGCTTATCCTGTTAGCATGAATTGACCTTAGCACAAACATTGGTGCCAGTTTTGGCTAACTAAACGGAGTAACATCAGAAGCCGCCTTCAAAATGAAGGAAAGAAAACTGCTATTTGAAAATAAAAGCAATGTGTTTAGCTTTATACAGGGTTTCTCCAGGTCATTCAAAGTAATTGAAAAGATTTTAAGGCCTTAAATGGCATTAAAAAGCATTCATTTTAATGTCCAGTGGCATTAAAGAATACATACACTTGATGGAAAAAAAATATTGTTATTCACAATTTAGTTTGATTACATGAGCAGTATTTTGTTTAGAAGTATAGTGTGATAATCAGGTGGAACCTATAATTGACTATTGTGAACAGCCGGTGCACCAAGTCACAACCACTCGATGCTTAGAATGTAAAGATGAATGTAAAGATGGGAAAATGTAGCTTTCAGCTAAAGTGGTTGGACAATGAACGATTCAAAACCTGTTGATGTAAACCAGTAACAAGTATTTTGTAGCGCGTGTCGGGTAGTCACAAGTCGGCCATTAAAGGCAGGCAGCAGTTAACTGTGCTGTGGCCAGAAACCCAGCCTCTAGAATTGTTTTTAGATGAATTAAGAGTGTTTAAGACATCATTTTATGTTTTAATTGCAAATCTAAGACACAAGATATTTTTTTGCCATTTCTCTATGAATCTTATCGTTTGGAGATGATGCTTTAAACTGCTGCTTTTTTCTTCCAAATCATTTAAACAAAAGCCATATTTTTTTCCTAGATTTGCTAATATCTACAGAAACCCTGTTACATGTAATCTCAACTCTTTATATTTCTAAATTCAAAAGTACTTTAATAATCCCAAATAGAAATGTTAAGCACCCCTAACTCTCTAACTAAATGGTTCTGCTAAAAAAAAGCAAGAAAAAGTTTAGTTAGCTAAAGAGCTAAAATTAAGATAAAGTCAATACTAAATCACTGAAGCGCCATTGTGGTAAATGTGAAGTCAGAACCCAATACTTATATATATATATATATATATACACACTAAGATACACAGTGCTCATCACCATTTCTGATAGCATGAACTGCAATTTGCATTGATTACGTTGCTACTGACAAGTTTAACACACTGGAAATTTTGTTCCTTTTTTTTAACTCCAGTATTTTATTTTTGTTGTCTACATGTGTTAATACAAAAATTTACGGTTTTAGTTAGCTGTGTCTTCTGACCAAAGAAGTACAAAGCTCCAAACTGCATTTGTGCTCTATGATACACTTGCTCTGAACCAATTGTTCACATATGATCTTAAACTTTGTTGTGATGAAGTTGTGCTTTCTTAGTTAATTAAGCTGATGGGTAATAACTGTAATTTCTGCTCAGGGGTCCACACCTGCTTTGTGTGTAAAAAGCGCAGCGAAGATGTGCGTCGCTGCATGATTCCCGTATGTGGGAAGTTTTACCACACAGAGTGCATCGCAAACTACGCCGCCACCGCCCCGGTGAACCGAACTTTCCGGTGCTCCATCCACGTCTGCCTCACCTGCTTCATCGCCAGCCCCAACAGCTCGTCCATCTCCAAAGGTAAGCCCAGAATAGCGCGTGGGTGGCGCTGTAGCTGCAGCCCAGCTTTCATCGGGTGTGTTTCTCTGCAGGCCGTCTGGTGCGATGCGTTCGCTGCCCGGTCGCATATCACGCAACAGACGTGTGCATGGCAGCGGGCAGCGTGGTGCTTTCCAACAACAGCATCATCTGTCCGAACCATTTCGCCTCCCGGCGCGGCGTCAAAAACCACGAACACGTCAACGTCAGCTGGTGCTTTGTCTGCACTGAAGGTACCGCATCTCTTTACTGATTTGGGCCAGGTAGAAACACACAGGAAAGGTTTAGAGAAAACCCTTAACCCAAGAGTAATGCTTTTGAAATGTTGCTAAAAGCCGGAGTACCCGGGGAGAAGACACACATGCACTGGGAGAATATGCAAACTCCATGCAGACAGACCACAGGGTTGGATTCAGACCCACGACCTTGTTGCTGTACGGCAACAGCGCTATCAACCGTTCAAATGTGCCGTCCTAACTTGTCATACATAATCTTATAAGATTTTTTATAAAATCAAGCTAAATTTTTGTAATATTTTATTTTATATTTATTTTTTCCTGTTCTTTGAATTGATTACATTTTAGTTAGATTTTTATCATTTTGTGCTTCTGCTTTCTTTTTTACATCTTATTTAATTACTTTATTCTTTTTCATTCCAAATTTAATGTTTCGTTTTTTAAGCTTTTAAGCGTAAAAGTGAAGGGGATTTTCAGGGGATTTTTCATTTTTAAGGTTCCGTTTTTTATCCTAATTTTAGCTTTATGTGTTCTGACTTTATTTTTATTAGACCCTTTTAACTCATACCTACCATTTGTACCTACCAGTTCACAAATTGATGAAGAAGGACCAAAAACAATAAAAGAGTACGTCACAAAATCAAATTTAGGGAAAAGGTTCCTTAAATGTTTTAAATGTTTATCTCTCTCCTTGATTTAAAGTATTTCCGGTGCATTTGCTGCCAGTCTTTTGTAAGAAATGAAAATAAATTATTCAAGAACTTGCAATGTGTTTTTTTTTTTTAATCATTTTATTTTTTTAATAAACTAAAAAGGGATCACATAACAGTGTAAACTAAAATGTCCACATCATTTAGAACAAATTGTAATGTTAGTGTGTGAATTCATTTAAAAACAAAAACAATTCTTCATTACTCTATTTTTAGCTGTCTATAATACTTAATTCTCTACTGTAGCAGAATTATGTAGATATTGATGTATAGTTTGTGTGGTTTTAGCTGCAGACGTAGTCTTCTAAAACAGTAGATCATCAGTTTAAACCAGATACCTGAATATTTAGTCAAAGGTCTGCGATGTGCAACATGAGCCTAATATCAAAACCTTCTCCATCTTCACGTAAGACCAGTGCTTGAAAAGTTAGCTTTTTCTGTCGTCCTACAGGAGGAAGCCTCCTGTGCTGTGAGTCTTGCCCAGCTGCATTTCACAGGGAGTGTCTCAACATTGAGATGCCCAAAGGCAGCTGGTACTGCAATGACTGTAAGGCCGGGAAAAAACCTCGCTTCAAAGACATCCTGTGGGTGAAGGTCGGCCGCTATAGGTTAGTGACCGACCAGGAAGACTTCTGAGTGCTCTCAACATTCATTTTTATTTGCTTTTATTTTTTCAGAATTATTTATATTGCTCCTTGGTGACCTTCACTTATGCCCAAGTTGTTTTTATTATTAATTATCTGTTTTTGGACCACAAATAGTCAAATTAGAGCAGATTTATGAAGCTATTGTTTTTGTGAGAGTCATTTTTTCCTATAGGATAAGTGTGCGCCCACTTTCTTTGGTACACTTGTTCCAATTTCTTTTTTCTTGCTTGAATAAGTCATTTAACAGTACCTCATCAAGACTTGTTGAAGTTAAATATGAGCTTCAGAATGAGGAACAAATGATGCTAAAGTGTCCTTAAATATGTGACAGTGTTTTGGATTATTAGATAACAGCAACAAAAATCAAAGTGCTGGTTAAAAGGCAGGTCTGGGTGAAAATATGTGCAGTAGCTCCAGTCGTCTCGAATACCATCTCTGAAGGCAAAATCCATCAAACCTTATAGCAGAAGAAACACTGGAGCAGAAGATCACAACAGGTGTCAGTACGATCAGGTTAGAACAAAAACGTAAGGATCAGAAAGATTTGATAGTTTAGTTTATTTATTAATATGGCGCCACTAAAACAATACGTCGATCGTACATATGAAACATCCTGCCTTGTAAATTGGTGTGGGAAATGATTTTCCTTGCACACTTTAGGCCCCTAAGTACTATTTCAGCTATACTTAAAAGCTGCGATTGGTGACCATGTCCATTATGGCTGCAGAATATATCGTGACTATATCGTCATCACAATATCAGTGTGCGGAACATTCTTATCCAGTTATTGTTTCCTTATATTTTAAGAGTTCTGAAGTTTTATTTTAATGCCAATTAAATATATTTTTTTGTTTTTCTTGCGGCAATAAAATCTCACACCTGACAGAAGTGACATTAGCAAAACTGCTAAAGGCTAATTTTAGCGGAAAACACATATTAGAAAAAGAGGAAAGAAGAAAACAGGCGTATGTCGAGCCTGATATTGTCATTGCAATATTTACCAATATAGAATTGAATAGAACAGAATAGAATGCCTTTTATAGTCATCATACACATTGTACGATGAGATTACTATTACCAATGTAGGTTTTCTTAACATCGTGCAGTCCTGATTTCCATCCCTTTATAAACTCGTTTAGCCCATATCGTCATGCCTAGCTGCAGCAGAATAATACACTGGTTCAAAATGTCATAATTATGAGAAGGTAACTAGTTTTTGTTTTTTTTACATTAATTCCCGCTCCTGTAACTCAAATCACTAATTTATCTCACCTGTGCTGATGGCGTCCACTCTCATAAACACTCAGGCATCCCACCTGAATTCTAGTCTTTATAGCCAAACCGCAAACCGGTTAGCTTTGCCAGATTGTTGAAAGCATTTGTGTGAGTATTTATACAGCTGTCCATGGCTGACATTCTCTTTTATGACCTTAGTTATGGGTTCCACAAGTTTTTCTCATCTCACACCTATCGGATACCTCACGTCCTTTCTGATATTCTGGACATTGACCCGGATTCTGTTCCTGGACTCCTGCCTTTTGTCTGTCGTTTACCTTTCCCTGGTATTAACCCTGCATCTTTCTGCTAAACACCAGTCCTATCAAAGCACTCAATAAACTTTCAATTAAATATCATTAAACTGTGTCGTCTGAAATTCTGGCTTCTCGAATTTTAACATGAAAAGCTAAGCTGATCTGTTTTGGGGTTTTTTTGCCAAACAAATTAGTTTATTGTTCTTTGGGATGTGAAAGTTTACATCATGGATGAGGAATGTCTCCAGTATCTTTTTGAAATGAAAAATCGTTACCACAATAAATAAAAAACTCGAACATGTAGCTAAGAAAGCGATTTAGGAGTTTACTTGTTAAGTTTATATAATGTTTCTTTTGCTCTCTCAACAGTTGTTGGTTTTTTCATAAGGCATCAGATCTCTACTTTACTTCCTAATTATGGCCAGTGCTGAAACAAAATGGTCTCATCTGCTGTTGATTCCAAAGTTTTTAAACATTATTAGATTAGCAGTTCATCAGTATTTGCTGTAATGTACTTAGAAAAAATGAAAACAGTTCTGCAAACATTTTCCAATATTGGTATTGTATTAGTAATGTTCTACTCTTCCGGTGTTCCTTCACCTAAGGTGGTGGCCAGCGGAGGTTAGCCATCCCAAAACCATCCCAGACAACATCTTGCGGATGAGGCACGATGTTGGAGAGTTCCCAGTTCATTTCTTCGGCTCCAACGACTACCTGTGGACCTACCAGGCCAGGGTCTTCCCATACATGGATGTCGATGCAAACAGCAAAGAAAAAATGGGGAAAGGTGTTGATGCAATATACAAGAAAGGTAAAAACTGCTTCTAGCACCGAAGCTGTGTTCAATTTCTTGAATAACAAACATACTTAGGAGTGTAAGAGTGATGACTTTATTGTGATTCTCACTGTCAGCTTTGGAGGAGGCAGCTTTGCGATTTCGTGAGCTACAGGCAGAAAAGGAGCTTCGGCAGCTTCAAGAAGACAGAAAGAATGACAGAAAACCACCACCATACAAACACATTAAGGTCAGAAACAAAAAGGTTTTCTGTCTTTTTTTTTGCCAATGAACACATAGTGTTTAAGTAAAAACTGAACCATGAGTGAAAATACTACAGTTTTACTGCATTGTTGCATTTGCACAAAAAACATTTTTTTATGCCATGTTCTAATTGTTTTATTTAAAAGACAGAAAACAACAATAGTTCCTTTTGCAGCAAAAACATATTTATCATTACAATTTTGCAAGGAATTAAGTAAAAGTTGTTCTCTTATTTAATTTTGTTTTACTGAATAACACTAGTATAGCAAACTTAAAACTATCTGCTCCGGTAGTCAGGCTACAGATGTAGTGTGTTAAAAAGCAGCTGGACTCCTTTACCTTTTTACATTATCACAGTGCGAACAGAATGTTTTCAAACAGTGAAATCTGTCTTTCTTGTATGGGAGGGAAAAGTGTAATAGCCTCCTTTCAGCCAGCTGATCAGCAGTGAGCAGGAACAGATGGGGGGAGCATAGATGTCATTCTATGCTCTGTGCAACACTCAATCCAACTACACATTTTGACACCACTTAAGAGCCTCTGCTATAGGGTTAGCTTCTAAGTATCTAAACTGCTAACTAGATGCGTTAGTTTTTGCCTCGAAAACCATCAGAAGTTTGACATTTTTTTGACATTGCTATTACTTTTAAAAGTGGGCTTGTTGGCTTAGACCCCATCTGGTTGGTCTTACATCATCTATGCGGCTAATCCGTTAGCCTGCCAACATTAGCTCACTGCTCTAATATGTTACTCCTGTGCTACTTGTCTTCTTTGCTAAATCACTATTCATTCTCTAGCATGCCAAAGCGATATTAGCATCTAATAGAGCCGTAACAGAGCATGCTGAGGCTAAACTACTAAATGCTACTAGTCAGGACGCTAATGCTAGGCCACTTCTGTTTCTGCATGCTAACACTAAACTACTGCTTTTGTTTTTACACGTCAAAATCATGGTACTGTTCTGTTAGCATGCTTTCAGGATGCTATGGCTAAACTGGTGAATCTTACTGCTACTACTTTTTTGCATGGTAATGCAGCAAAATAGCACATGCATATGCTATTTTGCATATGCTATTTTGCTGTTAGTATGCTAATACTCTCTAATACTCTAATACTATCATTGGGTTAAGGGATTGTGTGTTTTTGGTAATACAAAAAATGATTTGTTGATTTTAACAAGAGCAAAACCATGATAACGAGTGTAATGGTCTTTCCTTTTTAGAGCTACCAGCTTTCGAGTGTTTTTACAGTGGAATTAGAAACGTGACGTCATTGTGTTGAATGCATTATTGATGATCATTAAATTTTTGCTGTTTTAAAAGCTTCTCTAACACTAACACTAGATGTCCTACTTGTAAAGGTTAATCGTCAAATCGGAAAAGTTCAGATCTTTACAGCCGACCTATCGGAGATCCCACGCTGCAACTGCAAGGCGACTGACGAGAGTCCATGTGGGATGGACTCCGAGTGCATCAACCGTATGCTGCTGTACGAATGCCATCCTCAGGTACCAACGCATCCCCACCCTTAATTTAAGACTCATTAACTTTGGACACATTAAATGGAGCATTTAAAAGTCTGTACACAAAATTGTATGTAACTTTTAGGTTTGCCCGGCCGGCGAAAGGTGCCTCAACCAGGCGTTCACCAAGCGTCAGTACAGCCAGGTGGAGATCTTCAGGACACTCTCTCGAGGTTGGGGCCTCCGATGTGTCCACGACATCAAAAAGGTATTCTTAGTTCTGCATCTGACTTGACTGGTGAAGCCTGGCATGCTGTTGACAGATCCTCGCCTCGTCTTGCTCGTAGGGCCAGTTTGTGACCGAGTACGTCGGCGAGGTGATCGGCGAGGAGGAGTGCAGGTCAAGGATCAGACACGCCCAGGAGAACGACATATGTAACTTCTACATGTTAACTCTAGACAAGGTATAGCGTTTCACAACATCCAAAAACACTTAAACTGTCATCATTGTTGAGGGTTATTAACATTAATGACTGCTACAAAATTTAAATAGTAGGTTCAAAAACTGGAATAAACATCTTTACGGCATTAATGCTGCAATCACACCAAAAGCGTCTGGAGCATCAAGAGCATCCAGATTAAATGCAAAGTCTATGTAAACCCCAGTCTTTGAGCGTCGAACAGTCTTGCGGCGCATAGGGCGCGTCGAGACAAGAGTGAACTTTCGCCGCTGGAGGCTTGAGCGTTGACCAATTAGAGATTCCTTCTTTCCAACCGGGCGGAAGATTCGGACTTGTTAATGGCAAATAAATTTATTGTGGCTGTTTTTGCTAATTCGAGTGAGACAAAACCACTGCGCCTTGTCAGCGCAGCTGCAGAAGTAGGTGGAGAAAATCACAGAACTCCGTACGCTGCTGAGTTTTTCCGGTAGTTGCAGATATGACGCAGAGGGAGCCGACAACGAAGTTCCCTTTCTTTTTTTATTAAATAAAGCCGAGCCGCTCTCTCTGTTTCATCCGCCATTATAAAAAATAGACATGATAGTCAGAGCGGAGAAAACCGGAAGTGGGGAGGCTCGACGCACATCAAGCGCGTTTTAAGGGTCTGACCTTAAAAAGTGAACAAAATGTATATGTGTCCAGCTTCAAGCTTTAGACGCTCCAGACGCGTTTGGTGTGAACGCAGCATTATTCAATTTGTTTTTTGACTAAATAATCCTCCAAAAACCATTTAAGGTCAATGTTTTAGCTTTATTGGATTAGCGTGTAGTTTATTTCCTGCTGGAATGGTTCAAATTAAAGATTAGCGCCAGACGAACTACAACCTGCAACGTTTGTGCACTATAGGACCGAATAATCGACGCCGGGCCAAAGGGGAACGAGGCTCGCTTCATGAACCACAGCTGCCAGCCGAACTGTGAGACGCAGAAGTGGACAGTTAGCGGAGACACTCGGGTGGGACTGTTTGCTCTGGTCGACGTCACTGCAGGTCCACTTCAGAAATTAAAGATCATGGTTTCACTGACCTGTAAAGGCTGCAGTTTTTGACATGCTGATGAATTTATTCTTTAGGCACAGAGCTCACTTTCAACTACAACCTGGAGTGCCTGGGGAACGGTAAAACAGTGTGTAAGTGCAGGTCACCAAACTGCAGCGGCTTCCTGGGTGTCAGGCCGAAGGTAAGGAGCTTAGATGGGGTTTGCTTCCCATGTGGAAATAAAGGCTTAACTTCAACTCTGTCCAAACAGAACAAACCTCCATCAGACGACAAGGGCCGCAAGCTGAGGAGGAAAGGCCACGGCAGAAAGAAGAAGAAGAAGGTGGTGTTGACCAAAGAGAGGGAGGACGAGTGTTTCAGCTGTGGAGATGGAGGTCAGATGGTGTCCTGCAAGAAGCCGGGATGCCCCAAAGTGTATCATGCAGACTGCTTGAACCTCACCAAGAGACCTGCAGGTCAGTCATGTTTGGGTATTACTGCTAACCTCAAAAAAATAAAACTGAATCCACGCTAGTGTTTACTAAGCAAATAAAACAACTAGATTGGAAATAAGCTTGTTGGTATTACAGGAGGTAAGGCGGAAAGAAGCATCCAGGCAACTTTGTAAAAGCTGGAGTTTTGACAATTTGCTGTTTTTGAGCTCAGAGGTTTGTTTTAGCACACTGTCAAGATAGAAAGACATCAGCAACAACTTTAAAGAGAAGCAACTGTTGTCATGCATCAATCTGGATGGCTATTTTTCATCTAACATAGGAGCCAATCGTCCCAGGATGGCGCAGATATAACCAATACACCCAGATTTGAAAATACAAAAAAGCTTAATCTCTGTCATGTGGCAAGTTAATCAAAGGGCAGTTAAAAAAGTAGATTGTCTGAAAGGGTTGCTTTTCTCTAAAGCAGGGGTGGGGTGCAACTCCAGTCTTCGAGGGCCAGTGTCCTACAAATTTTACATGTATCCCTGATCCACCACACCTGAATCGGATAGATGAAGTACTTCCCCAGTGTAAGTCAAGTTTTCTGGAGTCCTGCTACTGACCTGATTATTTGACTCAAGTGTGTTGAAGTAGAGACGCAACCAATAACCTGCCGGACACCGCCCTTTGAGGACTGGAATTGCCCACCCCTGCTTTAAAGGTTATAACAGAAAAGATTTTGTTTCGAGTTTGAATGAATGATTAGACATCTGGAACAATTTCCTTTCGAGAGATTAAAACAGAAATGAAGATGTTTGGCTGAAGTAAATCAACACAAAGACGGTTAACAATCTGGTAATTAGCTTATTTTTTTCTATGTTAGGTTTTGCAACATTTTTAAAGTAGCAGCTATTCCCAGCATTGTGGTCATTCTCTCAAGGTATCGCATCAGTGCTTCTAAATAAAAATATGGTTGAGTCTGCATTTGGTTGAGTCACGTTTTTCTGTTGCCTAATATGGTAAGCCTAATAACTCTAAAGGGATTTCTTTCTGATTACTTAATAAGATTTGAATCTAAAAGGAACAATAAAATTCAACAAAGATTGTAACTGCACGCCTGGATTGGTCCTCAGAAGTGAACAGGTGTTTTTTTGTCTCTCGAAGGTCGCTGGGAATGTCCGTGGCATCAGTGCGACCTCTGTGGGAAGGAGGCGGCCTCCTTCTGCGAGATTTGCCCCAGCTCCTACTGCTCCCAGCACAGCGACCGGCGGCTCTTCGCCTCCAAGCTGGACGGCAAAATGTGCTGCAGTGAGCACGATCCTTGCAGTTCGGATCCGCTGGAACCCGGTGAGATCCGAGAGTACAAGCCCGGACCGGGAGGCCTCGCCTCGGGGTTGGGCATGACCGTCATCCCGCCCAGTGCCGCCAGCACCACCGTACATCTCAGCCGGACAAGCTGCAGCGTCAGGAAGGGCGTTCCGGAGACGTTTCCTTTGTTTCCCATCACCATCCCGGTCGGCGGTGCCCCCACCTCTCCGTCTCGCTGCAGCTCCGGCGCCGCCTTCAGCCCGCACGTAATCGACCTCCCACAGTACTCGCCCATCTCCTCGTACGAAGAGGAGAGGGACATCCATGAGGAGGACGAGGAGGAGCTGCTGGGAGAGGAAGAAGACGAGGAGGAGGAAGAGGAGATGGAAGGGGAGGAGGAGGACGACGATGATGGCGTGGATCTGGAATACTTGGAGCTCAAAGAGGACGAGGACGATTAACACTCACACGTTATTCTAATTTGTAGCTCTTTGAGTCACTACAGCAAGACAGCACTTGAAGCTTAACGATCATTTGGAGGATTTCTGGGTTTTCGGGGACAAAATCATAAATAAAAAATAAATTGTAAACATATAAATAGAATACTCAAGAAGCATAAATACTTTATAGATTTCTAAACAAAGTGATGTTTATCCATCATCCTCACAGTTTATTTATGATTTTAAGTCCTAATAATCACCCTCTTACCTCATCATCTCACACTTGCACCTTCACACGAGGGATTTGATGTTAAAACGAAGTACTGTAGAGGAATCCAACACACATTTAATTAAAAGTGTTTTTGACTTTTAACTAAGATCATCTGCTGCTTGTTATCCTGGGGGATTTAAGTTTCGTCCCCTGAGAGAAGAAAGAAAAAAAAACGGTTGACTTGCTCCTAGTTCGGGACTTTGAGGTTACGATTAAATTCCACTTGAGACTGTTTCCATTCATTTTTAAAAGAGGAACTATCTCCTCAACAAGGCTTTACATCTGTGTTTGACTCGATCTCATCCTCGTGGAGTTCTTGTGATATTTAACTGGACTTTACTGCTGCCAAACGCTCCAATCCCATCCAGGATTCGGAGCGCTGGAGTCACATTTGTCCCCATTTCTTTCAGACTCATGTCGTCTGTTGGTGCTTTGTGATGAAGTGAAAACACTTGACAGCCAGAACCGTGCCCGGCTTTGTCATCGTTGGCCTTGACTGCTTAAAATAAATCATGCATCAATTTGATTTCATTTAAATGTTTAATAGATATAAATCTGTCAAAATGTACCATTTGACCATTTCACGAAGAAAAAAATAAACAAGCCAGGACTTGAATTCAATGCTCGAGTCCTGGAAGCAGTGACCATTTGGACTTTTACATAAGTTGTCACGTCACAGCCACAAACTTTTGTGTATTTCATTAGGATTGTGTCTAATAAACACAACTTCGTTCATAAATTTGAAGCTCCAACATACTTGATAATTATTTTTTATTTTCTAAAAATAATTTAAAAAGTGTAGCATGATTTTAAGTTCAGGTAGTGCTGTGCTGAACATTTGGCTGTGATTTCACCTACATTTCTTATGTTGTTCTCCTTATTGGCTAAAATGATCCCCATAACATGGAGATGGTTTTAATTTCCCACTAAACGTTGCCTTTTTATGCAACCAAAACATGGAAAACAGTTTTAAAGCATAACTTTTTTCCCCCACAACTTAACAACAGAACTGTCTGCTGTTTATTCTCTAATTCAATTAAAAGTTGAACAACTTTTTTTAATATTGCAAGGAAATTTGCTGTAAGAATAGGTATAATGCATCTGCTGTAGCTGTCTGTGTTGTAGCTTATCTGAAGAAAGCTCTGGGGACAATATTTTGAAATTATCATGTGATAAATAAAGTTTTCTTAAACTATCAAAAACACATTAAAATTATAAAATATATTGAGGTTTGTGGTTATAATGTGACAACATGCAAAAAAAATTAAATAAATAACTAGGACTGTAAAAGCTTATGCACGAGATTTTGGCACAAGGTGCTTTGAAGTAATTTAAATGCTGATCTGTGACGCACAAATGACCACGAGGGAGAGAGGCGAAGGTGTCGCTGCTTCCTCCTCTTGTTCTCGAATTCGCCCTCAGACAGAAGCTGGAACGTTGGACTAGAAGTGAGAGGTTGAAATCCGGACGCCTGCTTGCGTTCCCACCCAGATTTTGCTCCGTCTCTAAGCTTAATATTGTCTGTGTGTCATCTTCCAATGCCTTAGAGAGTATTTTGTCTGAGATGTTTTAAAAGAATGGTTTTGCATCTGTGAGTCACGTCCCCTTACAAATGCCTTTTTACAATTAGCCAACAAGTTAAGTTTCATTCCAGTGTAATTTTGACTTGTTGGAGCTCAACTGACATGTCAAAACTCCTATATAAACCTATATAAAAAAAGAAAGTTACTAAACTCATTGGTCTTGGTTTTGTTCTTGGAGATGTCGAGCAGAAATGCCAAGTGACTTGACATTTAGTAAACAAAATTTATTTAAACATATGTTCTCTTGGATAGAACCAAACGCTACTCATGAGCCAGATTGGTGAACTTTTTAATCAGCCAAAGTTCAGACTTTCAGAACTTCTGGTAATACTGTAAACTCCACAAAGCAAATGGTGTATATGTCAGGGTATTTTCTCCAATTGCTTGTCTAGCTATAGAAGAAAGTCAGTTTCTTGTTTCTCCTAAGGTATAAATTAGCATTAGCTTTAAAAATAACTGATGGACAGTTTAGGAAAAGTTGTTAAAATAATTTAACTAGTCACTTGCTGGGTTAACTTTGTTTAAGAAAGAAAAAAAAAATATTCTATAGCATTTTTTTGTATTAACGAGTTAGCATTAGACTTAGTCGTTAGCTTCTAAAACAAGACTGGAAGATAATTCTCCTGACTGACTTTCCTAAAAGTTATTTATTATTCGTAATTTTATAAGAATTACAGGGTTGTAAAAAAAAAAAAACTACTGAAAAGTAATCTCAATTTTTTTCTATATGTTAATGTGCACCTCATCACCGTTAGCTGCTAGAGAAAAAGCTGTTCAAACCTGCCATTGTATTAGATTTAATAGACTTGAGTCTTTGTTTTAGAACGGTCAATTCTTAACACAGATAAAACTTAATGTACATTTGCTGCTTTTAGCTTATCTCGAAATTAGCATTACAGCACAGCTAGTGGCTACATCAAAAGTCAGATTTAAAGATCTTGAAAATAAAGGGAAAGTGTAGAAATGGTCTTTACATATATAGTGCTTTTTTAATCAACCTAACCACTCTAAGCGCTTTATACATTGCCAATACATGCGTCAGTAGGCAACGTCAGGTCAAGTGCCTTAACCAGAGAAACATTGATATACAGCCAGAATTGAACCTGCAACCTGCCTAATCCAGACCTGCCAACACTCCCAAGTTTTGCTAGTCTCCCTTTTTTTAGCCCTTTCTCCTGCCCTGCTCCCAATTATCCCAATTTCAAAATAATGGGTCAAAAAAATGGGCATTTCATGTGTAATTGTACTTAATCTGGAAACCAGATCTAAATGATAAAAAGAACAAAAAAACCTTGTTTCCTGTTTATGTAGCGTTTCACTTTGGGATTATAGCACAGCTAGCTTTTACAGGAAGTAGGGAAAAAAATAATAATCAGATGACCCCTTTAGAAAGTCAGTGGATAATAATTGAATTTTTTGCTGAATAATATTATAAAAGCTCATCATTTAAACTGATCTATTGAGTGTTTAGTCTATGTTGGACCTTATTAGAATTCCAGAAAAAACCTTCAGAAATAAATGCTTTGTTTTCCTAGTGTTCATTTACGCATAGATTTGTGAATAAAATGTGCTAATAACACACCGAGGGAGTTAAAACTTAAATTATGTTTTTAATTTTCAAAACAGAACAAAGCAAACTGAACAAATTTAAGTTGAGCTCGGTCATAATTTGAAAACTCATTCAGGACGTTTTTTTCTTTTTTAAACTGAAAGAATCTAGGTAACTTCACCAGCCCTTAATAAAAAATACTGTGCATCAAAATATCATGAAGCACGAAACATGAACAAATATTTACCCTGCAGCACAACCTAAAAAGGCAATAACTTAGCAAACCCAAATTTAAACTCAGCTTTAAACGATAGGAGAACATTGAGCAAAAACAAAAAAAGTTTGTCATTCACCACAAGGCTTCTTTTTCTGTTCAGGGAAATCTGGATCATACCAACATAGGAGATCTTTGCTCGTCTTTGTACAGTGAAATGTCTTCTAAAGACCCGTCAGTCATATTTCAGAATCTGTAAAATGTCTTCAGACACGTATAACAGAACAGAAATCATCACTACTATTTCCTGTCAGGCAGCTTAGGTCATGCAGTTTCATCCATGTGCAGAAGTTTGCTTCTTGGTAACCAGCCCCTAAAATCAGCTTATTTTTCCCACCTTTTGACAATTATAAAGAGCTAAATAAGCCTTTACTGTGACGCACAATTTAAATGTGCATTAGTGTTTAGCTTGTCCGTCCACATGAAATGCCTTACGAAATCTTCATGTTTCAGACGTTACTTAAATTGTCATGGATATTTTGGGCTCATTTCTCATTCGATTACCACCATTTCACTTGGGTATTTCAACATTATAACAGACAAACCAAGCTGAAAAACAACAGTACAGTTGATTTCCTGTGTCAGAAGTTGCCGTTTTCCTGTCAGTAAATATGAATTTTGTAGCTTCATACATCCATGGCTGTCAACGATGTGAGGCTGTTGTATGTAAACACAAACCTTCCTCTTGTACCGTTCATATCGAGGCCTCAGTATTTATTTATTTATTTTTTTCATTTGAGTTAAACACCAGAGTATTCAGGGTTGATTGATGACACAGAATGTATGATCATTTCACTCAACATCTGAAGACAAAATCCGAAATATATCACCCTCCTGAACATTAACCTGCCCTCTTGTTATCTCCTCCATCGGTCCAGGTTGGGCTGTTTGAGCGTTTCCCGTCTCTTCGGTAACAGTTTCCAATTGTTTCAGACAGCAGCGTTGGGGAGGTTCGATTCCCTTTGAGCTACAGACAAGTGACCTTTTCTTGAAAACACGAGTTCAAGGTCTATAATTTCTGGTTTTAGAGCAGCAGATCTGCCTTCCTTTGCTCCTTATGGCACGAAAGAAATTAACACATTATAAAAGCTAGAGACAGCACAGTTTGGTTTTGTCCTTTGTGTGATTTGATGCGACCTTTCAGCAAATCCAAGTTAGTTTCCAGGCTATCTCCCCTCTTTCCGTTGAGCGGATCAGTTGTTATGGCAGCAGCTGTAAAAATACGAGTCCTTCTTCAGACCCAAGTCGACGCCCGTTTCCTCTGGAGAATCACAAAGAAGGCAAGTGAGGAATTTTATTTCATTCAATCTCTTACGTCATCTCTGATCTTTCTTTTGGGATACGGACACATCTTTCCTGGTCAGTGAGCACCGAACAGCTACGTCCCCCCTTCACATCAGATTAAGACCACACTACGATCACAACAAATTTCTCCTGGACCACAATAATCAAACATGTCCCTCTAACTTTACAATGTGAAGGCAATAATCATGCAAAAACTCTAAACTTGTTCACAATATCTCTAAGAACGGATACATGGAAGGTTTCCATATCTTGACCATCAGTTTCAGCGTTTCTAAGGGAGGAGGAAACACTATCAGCGTTTCTATCAGCCTAACAGCATGAGCCAATGCAGGGAAAGGGGTTTTCTGTATGTCAAACTCGAGCTTCAACTACTATTGTTATACTAATCAATTACTCAATTAATGCATCTGAACAGCAGCCTGAGGAAGTCCCAACATTGTTTAATTTTACAACACTCGTATGTGCAATTTGGAAGTGTGGGCGCATTTCACCAGCGAAGTGAAACGGTGATATTGAATCACGTAGTTTAGGTGTTTTTTTTCCTTCCAAATTCAGAGAAATATGAAACAAGGACGGAAAAGAACATCAGAACAGAAAACCCACACTGTCTGCTACTATTAGGTTTCTTCAATCTACACATACTGTCACCACTATAATAAACGCCCATGATCTCAGTATGTTATTTCTGTTCTTCAACAAGGCTAGGCGACGTATCTTCATCGGTACGTTCTCATGAGACCTCTCCAAGACTGCAGGAACAAGTCAGTCTGGCTGAATTGTAATTCTGTGATGTTGGCCTAATCCAGCGTGATGAGGCCCTAACAAGGTTATTTGTGCACAAAGCAACAGTTTTATACAGTAAATGAATTGAGTTTCATTTTTAAAACACATCAGCTAGAGTACTACTACTCATCCAGCAGGTCAGAACATCCCACCGGTCAGACATCATTTGTCTGCAAACTACCAAGTATATGAGAAAAATCTCACCTGTCATAAACTGGAAGGCAGTGCTGTTGTAATCCTCGGCTACTTTCTGAAAGAGCTCATCTGGAAAACAGGAGGCCAGAACAAGTCAAAAAACCATTTAGGTTTTAGATTTGGATTTAAAAGAGGGTTTTTCTAAACCTAATGTAAAATATAAAGCCAAACAATCCTGGCTTTGGCTTTTGATGTGTCGTAGACAAGAAACACTATTATTATTATTAGATTTTGGAGAAGTAAATCAGCTCTTATTTAAAATCCTAAAAATCTATATATTTGAAAGACCTGGTCTGAACTTCAAAAATTCACATTATAAAAAAAAAAACAGAATTTTTTTTATTTTGTGAAAATCAAACTATGTAAGTTGAGAGCTTTATTTAATGTGTAAGTCAGATTTAAGGTGACACATTTTGCTGATAGACCAATGGTTTAAATTGAACTTAAATAGATTCAAGAAGCACCGTCTATAAATAAAGTCTGGAAAGTCCAAAATCTTTCCATATCAAGTCCTTTTTTTTTTCCCTCCACACTTACGCGGACCAGGGAAGTAATTAAAGGAAACTCCAAACCTTTCCACACTGTGCAGCGTTTTAAAAATGATTCTCCTAGGCAGCTGCCACTTTAACTGGGACAATCTTTAGACAGCGGAGGCCATTTCCAAACTAAACATCCCTCCCTCATACTCATGACTTAAAACATCGAGTTAAACCACAGACGATGCCTTCAGCATCCTCTTGCCTCATACGTCCGCCACTCGTCTCTGCACAATTTCTGATGTTTTGAGGCTTTCATTGAGATTGATATCATTACAAATCTTTATTTATTTATTTTTTGCTTTGCATTGAAAAAACTCCGCATTAGTAATGATTGCCCTAAACTTTTCTGAGAAGCTACTTTGCTTAAATTAACTAACTTTTAATAAGTTGTCTAAAAAACCCTGAGGATTAAGCCGACCTAAAAAGATACTTTCACCTATTAGTAAAGGCCACAAGGTCTCTTTCGAGAAGCGAAATTAAACACAATGTTTTCATTCTTCATTCCAACAGCCAGTAAAAAGGCCTCCAATCAGACAGTAGAGCCGAACGGCAGCGCAAAGGAAAACTTACCCACATTCTTCCCTGTTTTACTCGAAGTCTCGAAATACTGCGCTCCGATCTCTGTGAACGGAAACAGAAACAGTTAGTCCAGAGACGGCGGTCATCCCTTCATCCTAAACCAATAAATACAGCTCAGCACTCCAAGTTCCTTAAGTTAAAAGCTGGAGTGGGCTGAAATGAAAGCTCTTTCACAAATCGTGTCGTGTTCAGGCAAAAAGGAAGGAAGTAAAGAAGCGAGAACAAGTTTTGGTCAGACGAATGAGATTATTACAATGGCACATTACATTTTAGGTAATGAAGTCTTTTTCCTGCTTCGTCTTCTATTTTTCTATTTTTACATGATCTAGAAAAGCCCGAAATCTCTAACATTTCTGTAGCTCCACAGATCACCTTCTGCGAAGTCCAGAGAGTCGTGGAAGTCGATCTGACGCAGACTCCGGTCTCCATCAATCAGATCGCCTTTGGTGCCGCACAGGTAGATCTTACATTGCTGCGGGACACCAGGCAGACAAAAAATACATCCCAGTTAGTCGACAAAGACGAGGAAGAAAAATAATAATGAAAAAAGTACAAAAAGGATTTTTTTAACTTCATCAAAAAAGCCATTATTATTTTCTGTATTTACAAAAATTACTCTGGAGTTTTTTTAGTTTTTGCTCCATAAACAGATTCATAAAATAGTAAAGTCAGCATTAAACACAGTAACAAGAATAACCTTTCTTACCTCCTCACAGTTCTGCAGCTCTTTCACCCAGAACTTTGCTCTCTGGAAGCTGCTGCTGTCAGTCAGATCTACGAGGCCAGAAATCAAGAGAAAACTTTAAGCTCCCAGATTCTCGTCAACTCATCTCTGACGGACAATCCTCAATATTACAGGGGAAATAAAAACATCCTCTGATATAAAATTGGTTTAAAGATTGAGAGGAATGTGAATGTCAGAGACAGAAGGAAATGGAAGGGGGAAACTATGTGAAATAAGAAGTGACAGCAATGTGAGTAATCCAGGGGGAAATTCCTCTGCATATTTGGGAAGTACAAAGTTCCTCCATCTGCAGTGGAGACCCAAAAGATGTCTTCGTTTTCGTCTTCTTCTTCTTCTTCTCTGCCGGAGCTGTGAACTCAAGATCAAACGCTTCGTCCCGGTTTTGCATTTCAAACAACACGCGACCGCTCCTCCTTCACGCCTCTGCAGAGTCACGCAGTTTTCATGCATCGAATCAGCAGCACATCAATTCCAACGTTTCAGGTCCAAATTAATAGTTACAACTGTGTGAAGCTGCCGTCCAGATGCCTTAACAGATAATCCAAACATGTTCATGCCGATTCGGATCCAACACTGACTAGAATAATAACAAAAGCAGCTTAAAGAAAAGGGGAAAAAGTGTCAAAAAAAGAAGTTAAAGCAAATATGATTTTTAACATTTTCATAATCCCACCATATTATCACAACCTGTGGTTTTGTCCTAGTTAAAGTCCCAGCATTTGAATGCCAATTACAAGACAGCGACTCTATAAAGTCTGACCAAATTCAAAGGCTTCACTGAACGCATTCTTCTGTTTCATGAATATGAAAAAAACGATCTGGTGCATAATTCCCAGCCAACTTATTCCCAAAATGCATTGCTAGTTTTCCGGGAGATGTTTGTAACTACGGTGGACAAATCGGGAACATTTTAAAAGGTTGTGCTGTTACGCTTTTTTTCATTTTCATTCAATCTTTTTAGATATTTACGTAAAAAAATATTCAAATCAATTTAATAAATTAAAAAAATATTAAATAGGTGATAAAAAAAAAAAGATTTCACGTTTGTGGTGCAGAGGTACAGTGAAAGGATATGAACACGGTGTCTTGGGTTCGATTGCCAGCCTTTGCTGAATATCCTCCCCCCATTTCACGTATCATCTGCAGTTAAACTCCACTGTTGCCAGAAAATAAAATAAAAATTCAGGCATTTTCGTTCTAGTTTCTGTGTCAGCACATATTTATACCCAGGAAAACAGGAACTAATTTGGTGAAATTAAACGTTCCTGGGAATTCTAACCGACTTAGGGAAAAAGTAGATTAAAATAGACATTCAGTGCAGCGCTTGTAATTTTGTAAACTGTTCGTGGATTATTTTCAGTTCTTCTAAGAAAGGAGAGCAATTTAAATTATTGACTAATACAATCTATAATGAAGCAGAAAAACAAAGACGAAGAGAAGGTGTGTTGAGTCTACTTTTATAGCTTTTTTTGGCATTAATGGCCTTTTTTCAGTGAGACTAACAGAAGAGAAAGGCCTCAGTATTCAGTGGTCCTTCAGTCCAAATTGAAATCCACAATCTACGCAACACAGAGCAACCTGCAGCAGGAAACTTTCCCATTTGCA
>JAVLVB010001306.1:1727131-1760599 GCA_032876305.1 Orestias chungarensis
TGCATTTACTCTATTTTAATGTGTGGCACAGAAGGTGGGGGGGGGGGGGGGGGGGTTGCAGAAATACCAAATAGAGCAACAATCCTGCAGTCACAGATTTTATCGTTTAGTATTAGGATGCTGTTCGGCTATCAGTGAACCGATTCTGATGGATTTACCGTAGCAGACCACGGCGCCACGAGCTCCTCTGTAATAGATCCGACTCATCGCCTCATAACGCTCCGATCCAGCCGTATCCTGAGAACAAGTGGGAGGAATTTAAAAAACAAACAAACATACCTGCTTTTTTTGTTGATTTTTTTACAAAAATTAAGTCATGCAGAATGATAGTTTGAGGGACTTCTTATGAAACTTCTCGGACTGACTCACCCATATCCCCAAAGTTATCACTTTCTCTCCGACTAGAATTGGTTTGGCAACAAAAGCAGCACCGATCGTCTGCAAGAGGGGAGAACAAAGGCAGTTAAGACTCAAAAACAATGACCGATGGAAACAGATCTGCTCGTTTTTAAAGCTCAGTCAGAACTCCTGCTAAATGGAGATTAATGTGAGCGCTGATCTAACTGGGCAGATATCAGTTAATCTGTCGAGAGACATCGGACCGCTAACAATCCCTCCAATCAGCTTGTTTAGTTGTTGTTTTTTTCCAATTAAGACCCGTTTAAAAACCCACGAACATCTAAATTGACTTGAATTCTTCATAGGCGTAGAAATCTTTAGGATTTCACATATTACTGATGACACCCACATCTACGTGCCGCTGACAGCAGGAGAACATGGGCATGTTGATTTATTGTGTCACTGTAATGAACAGACAACTTCTTCCAGTTAAACTCAGAAAAAACTGAAATCTTTGTCTGTGGCCAAGAGAACAAAAGAGAAAGTGTCATCAGTTACCTTCTGACGCTCTCTCTGGAACCTAAACATCAGTTCAAAAATCTTGGGGTAATACTCGATTCTGACCTGAACTTCAACAGCCACATTAAATCAGTAACATCAGCAGCCTTTTACAATCTTAAAAACATTGCCAGATTCGGAGGAATAGTCTCTAAACCAGACCTAGAAAGACTTATCCATGCTTTTATCTCTAGCAGGTTAGACTACTGTAACGGCCTGCTCACTGGGCTTTCTAACCGGGCCTTAAGACAGCTTCAGAACATCCAGAATGCTGCTGCTTGAGTTCTGACCAAAACCAGGAAATATGACCACATTACTCGAGCGCTCAAGTCTCTGCACTGGCTTCCTGTCACTCAAAGAATAGATTTTAAAACAGCCTTGCTTGTGTACAAGTCTCTACATGGTTTAGCCCCAAAGTACATATCTGACATGTTAGAGCCATATGAACCAGGCCGGACTCTGAGAACCTCAGGTAGTGGCCTCCTGCTGATGCCCAGAGTCAGGACCAAACAAGGGGAGGCTTCATTCCAGTTTTATGCTCCTAAAATCTGGAACAGTCCTCCTGAAGAGGTGAGACAGGTTTCAACTCTGCTGTTGTTTAAATCCAGGCTGAAAACAGCCTTATTTAACTGTGCATATAGCAACTGAGAATATTATTATTATTATTTTAAATTCAAAGTTGATTTTATTGTTTCATTTTCTGCTCTTTTTTCCTATGTAAAGCACTTTGAATTGTCTTGTATACTAAAATGTGCTATACAAATAAACTTGCCTTGCTTGTCTATTTGATGCAGGACATCAAACCTAGAGCTTTTTTGATTTATTTTTTTGCCACAAAATAATGTCCGGCTTGTTTCCGAGTTAGGACCGTCATTCTTTTTGAGGTTTTCACTTGATTTTAACTGTGAAGAAAGCAAAAAAAAAAATCAAACACTACCAAGCTTATATTTTTGCAAAGGTCAGACGTGAAGAAAGAGACCCAAAGTTAAGATCTGCACAAAAATGCTTCTCTAATGCTTAATGCGCCGTGACCCAACAGCAAGAGTTTCTGCTTGAGCTTTTGAGCGATGTGAAACAGCCACAGATCTGAGAAGCCACCTAACGCCAAACATTTCTATGCATGCGGCGCGAAGGAAAGAACAGCTGACACCCACATTCTGGTAGGGGCCGACCAAGAAGCGATGGTGAACGTATCTCTCCACCAGGCTCGTCTTGCCGACGCTGTCCTTCCCCAGCATCACCACCTTGGCGTCCACGCGCATGGCGCTCATGGCGATGCGTTAACTTATGAGGTTGAAGGCAGGCCGCTGAGTGTGCTGGATGAGGAAGAAGACGAGTAAACACAGTTAGGCCCATTCTCTAAGTGTTTAACGCGTGCTAAGGGAGAAGGGGTAAACATGAAGAAACCTAATGGTTAAATTTGCATTTCATCGACAAAAGCATCACATATATGTGACAAAGAGTATAAAAACTGTTGACTGTTCACCTTAAGCCCAAACCACGGGTTCCCCAGTTAAGATCTAGAGGTTTTTGTTGCTTCTACAGTAGGGAAATATGGATTTAAAATCTTGTGATAACGATTAACATAATGATAAACACGCAATTAAAAACAAAAAAATTCTGTGCAAATGCGTTTCTGTACAAAATAAAACATAATGGGTATTTTTGTAATTCTGCATAATAATGTAACAGTTTGTGCTACTACCAAAACTTAACTCCGGCAGAGAACTAAGAATTTGTGATTTCTGTCATTATGTTGTTTAAAGGGTTTATTACAGTAATCTGAAACGTTACCAGGAAAAACTATTTGGAAAAACCCCCTTTACTGTGACACTGCAGCTTTTTAAAGGTCACTTTTTCCTCAGCAAGTAGACGATAATAATCTGCACTCTGTGTTTTCCGCCTGGTTAATCCGTGAATAGATTACTTCAAAATTTCTTAGGACCAAATTTGTCTGGTTTGAAGAGATGGCTGTGACTCTTCTGACTCTGAGTAAAATTCACTGCATTTGAATGACATGGCCCCCCTCGTCAAAAGTTCGGTAGGTGGCCCAGTAATATACAACTTCGGACCTCTTGTGTTAGAGTGGCAATATCGGGGAAACTTTTAGAAGTTTGGCCGATACCATCCGATATTAACCTTTTTGGGCGATATCGGCCCGATATCCGATATCGTGAGGCAACTAAAGTAAACTGTTCAGAGCTTGACAAATACTTCTCATTGGCTTTGGAAGGAAAAAAAAGAATACAGGCAAACATTTTTCTACACCAATTCAGGCACAAAAAGCCAAATGTATACATTCTATAGAGCAATACATCTTATTTAAATCCATAACATAACATGGTTTCAGATTAAGCTTAAACAAAAGTCTAATCATAAATAAACAAGGTTTTAAAAACACTAATTACTAATCCTAGCATGTTCAGTATAAAGTAGTGAGACAACCTGTGTCCTGTTAGATCTGAGGTGTAAACAAACATGACACAGCAGCGCAAAGAGCAAACCTGACCCCGGTTACAGCTCACCTGCTTGTTAGCTTCGCTCCACCGTCCTCTCTCAGCGTCTGATCATGTCAGTCTTCCCAACACACGCCCAGCAGACCCGCCTAACGGCCGTCGCGGTTGTCGAGCAGCATCTCCGTCCGGCTGCGGGTGGAGGAGCCCTCCCCGGCTGGAGGTTGTTAGCTGAAGGCTGGAAACTAGCACAGCTGTTGCGCAGCGACCAGAAATCACGGACCAGCCAACAGAAAGCGAAGGTTAGCGAGACGGTTCAAGAGAGCGATGTGGGTCGAATGGATATCCGTTAACAGAGCGAGCTGGAGTGGGAACGACCTCGCGCTGAGCTTTGTTTGTTTAGGTAGGAACCAATGAGCGGACGGTACTAGTTTCCACAAACCGGAAGTCATCCAGTTGCTCGACACATTCACCGGATGTTACAAATATTTGTATTTATTTATTTTTACCCCCCCTTCCAAATCATTAAATTAAAAGTTTATTTTAAACATTTTTTGTAGAGTAGATACTAAATAGATAAATAAGAAACGATGCATGATTTTACACCACTTCTAATGATACAAAAACATACAAAAAATGTCCACGTTTGTCTCATCAGTCTATAGAATACTTTTCAAATAAATTATAATTAATTTATTTTTCATGATGCAGTTTTTGACTAATTTTGGTAGAACAAAATGTTAATCAGCATTGTATGTTTTTTTCTGTTTGTTCATAATGGCTCTTAGTGTGGTCATCTGTTCCTGATTTTCTTTAAATTGGAACAGCTCGGATGAATCTTTAATTTGGCCTTATTTTATCAGAAAAATTAAATTTATATTGGTATTTTTGAAATATTCTAGGTTAATCAGAGTCCTTACATAACTTAAGAATGTAGGCTATGAGTATAAACCAAAAGTAGAGCTCAACGTTTGATTTGGACAATTTGCTAAAATTAAAGGGTTACATTAGTCAAAACAATCTTACAAACAAAAAAACTAATAAACATTAAAGAAAAAAAAATAACTACTCCTAAAATTGAATTGAAATCTAGATATTATTGAATATTTTTTACCCATTTTAACTGTTTTTTTAATTTTTGATCTGTATCCATTAATTTTGTCCAATTATTTTAATCTTTAATAGGGAGAAATGTTCAGTATTTTCAACTCTATTAAAAAATACTTAGTTTAAATGAACTAACTTGCCACCATCAATATGGCAGACACTAGGACGTTTTTTCAGCCTAGCCTATTTGTAGCAACAAGTTTAAAGTGCCTAGGCTGTCGTCTAACAAAACCGTATTTGATTGGACTAGATGTGAACACGTGGGACAAATGCGGAATGATGATTGGACCATTGTTCGTCCTCTATTCCACCCAACTGACACTCACGCCAGCGAGACGACAGAAAGACTCCAACATGGCCGAAGCAGACGGCAACGAAGTAACTTCAGGAGGAATTTTTCAGGAAATCTTCACCTCCCCGCTGAACCTCACCCTGCTGAGCCTCTGCTTGTTCCTGCTATACAAAATCTTCCGCGGCGATAAGCCGCCGGAGCTGGGCGAGGTGGAGAAACCTTTGCCCAAAATGAAGAAACGGGACTTTACGCAGGCGGAGCTGAAGCCTTACGATGGAGTTCAGGACCCGAGGATTCTCATGGCCGTTAACGGGAAAGTGTTCGACGTGAGCAGAGGCAGCAAGTTCTACGGCCCCGGTAAATCCACATCAACAACGACCAGCCCGGTGTTGGCTTAAGTTAGAGTGTTTATTTCTTCTGTTTTGATTGTTTCTTAGACTTTTAGTTTTGCTGCTGGAATGTGTCACACCCCTTTTTACCCCCCTCCTCTTTTTAGTTAAAGGAGATTTTTTTTTTTAACGGTTGCTGTGGTAACTCTTAAATCAGAAATCCTTTAGAAATAAGTTATTTTTGTTAAATTTTAATCAATTAAGTTTAATTTTATTGAAGTAAAACGATTAACGCATTTCGCTCTAATTTCCAAATTAGTTTTAATTAATATTTGCGTAGCTAATTTTTCTGTTTTCGTATTAGTATTTTATTATTACATTAATGGTTGAATTGATTATAGACTGAATTTATAGTAATCTGAGCAAAATCTCAAATTTGTTAGTGTAACAGAAATTAAACACTAGATCAAGTTGCTATTGACTGAATGCAATATCCTCTCAGCTTATGTATTCAATTGATGTTATAGATTCATGTCGAACAGATAATAAAAAAACAATGAAAACAAAAATAAAACATGAGGTCATTCCAATTGACATGCAATTTTACACAATTTGTTCACAAAGGAGCAGATAAACCACATTTATAACACTTAACCTCACATTCTCATCATTGAATCCACAGTGTTTTACATATTTAATACCAAAAATAGACTTTTTGCCCTTTTGTACAGTTTTTTTTAGCTGGTTTATATTTGTAATGTCACACCATAGTGTGTCATGCAAAAAAAAACAATAGTATAGCATTTTTATTTTCATTAATTATTACAAGCAAGAGAAATAAAACAAAACCCTTCTTATAATTTTCTTTCTATTGTGTCACTACTTCACCCCGACTTGTAAACAGGATTTGTTTTCATTATTTCCTCTGCTGCAATCTTTGACTTTTTTCTTTTTATGTCCCAAATCTGACCCTACAAGCAGGAACAAAAAAACTTTTCAGACTACATGCCCCACATTTCTCACAAAGTAACCTTTGATTGTCAGATAATCATTTACATTGACTGACTATTGAAAAGTGTGTAAATATTTTTTTTCTTTAGAGTGCACTAAATGTTACCATGAATAAATATGTGGTAAGTTGGTACATATGATTATTATTTGTTGTTGTAGTAATGTTTTTTTATTTTTGTTAATTTCTTTTATTAATATTCGGTTGCTCGTTTTAGGAAAAAAATTTTAGCCAGGTTTCACAAGAGCGTTTATTTATTTTTAATCAGATCGTTGTTTAGCCTCATAGTTTTTTATCTTATCTCAGACCGTATCCTCTGCTGTTTGTAACCTCTCACCAACTTGATAACTGGCCGCTGTACAGCGTTCCTCAACGCAACATTTTTAACCTGGACTTTAGTTTCCAGTTCTAGCCGGGGATCGCTGCTTTTGCATAAGGTCAAATCTGAGCCTGAAAATATCTGTTAAAAGGTGCTCTGTTAAAGCTCTGATAAGAAATGATTTTTGTAAATTATTTTGCAGTGATGAGTGTCTTCCCTTGAGGCACTGTAAGGCACACATGCTACTTTTGGTAATTTCTACAAAGCAGGTTTAACCAGATCTGCATGTTAGGAATCTGAATAAAACCTATCAGATTTATCCCTGAGCTTGTCCTTCCTGTCGAACGGACCTCCTCGCTCGGTGAAGGTTTTTCAGTATCTGACGATGTAATAACCTCGTGTACAAATACTGTACTACTAGAGTTACTTAAAAACAAAGTATGCGACCTGGTGAATTTTCCTTAAGTTGAAACAAAAAACAACTCCTGCTAGAATATTATAAGATTGATTATATGTCATATTATTGAACATTAAAACCATGTTTTTGTTGTTTATTTTTTTCTACACATAATCAATTATATCAGAAATCAAGTAAAATCTTTTTAAAAATGTCAGGCACTAATGACACAGACTACATCCTTATTGCTGGTAACGTCATTAGAGATTAATAAAAGTAAACCAAGGTAACGTTAGCTGGGTAGTTAGTAGTGATATTTGCTCATGCAGCTGGAGGCCAGTCAGCTACTTAACAGACCTGCTGATTTAAGCTTTCTAGACCATCAATAGTGGAGCTCTTTTACTTTCCATTCTGTCAATATTTTTGTCCTTTTTAACTGGAGTCGCCGTTGAGTTTGTGTGTGTGTGTTTTTTTTTTTTTTTTTAAAGGTATAGGAGAGGATCTTCAGCTCATTCTCATTTTGGCAACACTGCACATGCGCCACCTCATCTCCAGTAACGCCCCCCTGATATCGGTAGCGTGCACGTCCTCAGCACATGCAGTCTGTTTACATCTGCGGGACCACGGCCTCTGGCATCGGACTTATTACAGAATTGATTGCTTTTACAGCAATGAATTAGTTACCAAAAGGTTATTTGTTTAGGAAAAGGCTTGTACAAGAACATTTGACAGTAATTTATGATTATCAGTGATAAATAATCACACCATTGGGTAGTAATTCCACATAAAGGCTGCACAGGTAGCGTTTTCTGATGGACCCTGCGTAGCGATTACAACACTTGTGTCAAATCAACACAAATCCTTCTAAATGAGCAGGTATGAGCACATTACCTGTCTAGCAGAAACTCTGCGACGAGTTGATCGGTTTTGAATCTGTTTTCGGCTTTAAATGCACGCCACCGCACAAAGCAGGAATCTCCAGGTCAAACTCGTGTTTTGTTCATCTCTGCAGCCGTCTTTCTTTTTTTCTCGGCGACTTCGAGCTTCCATTTTCGCTGAAGTACGGAGAGAACCTCTCTTCAATGGTGAATGATGCCTCCCGTTTTACTTCCTACACAACAATCTGCGCATGCTCGAATTCAAACATGAGCGCGCATTGTACGGGTCGGGTGGGTGGGAACATTAGTGATGTACGTCATCGTGTAAATTTTATTTCCGCATTGACAGCCAGTTATTTTTCACCACCGGTCGTGTTTGATTGGCTGTCATTTTCAATGGGATTTTCCATTGAAAATTTTCTACTGAAAAGATCCTCTCCTATACCTTTAAGCAAAAAAAGCATAGTAATTTTTTTTAACCAGCTCACCGGCAGTGTGTGGCACAAAAGGGGGCAGGGTCAGCAAATCTGTTCCCTGCCTGTTCATGTTTCAGTGTCTGCAGATTCACCTATTCAGTTTTTTCAGAGAACCGTAACCCTACATTTATATTTGGAGCAGTGTGGATTCAAAGTCTTATCACAATCTCTTGGGGTTCTGTCACGATTACAATAAAAGCAGCGATAAACACAAATGTAAAATGGGCTTTTTCATGACACCAGCTACACAAAGAAGTGGATTTTTATCACTAAACTGTAGCTGCAGTTAATTATATATTTTACTTCATCATTTTTTGGAGTTTTTAAACTTCCTTAATTTTAATTTATCAACGTAACGATAAATCCCAATTCACATCATACGATAAAAGCATACAAGAAATCACACCCCTATCTAAATTACTAATAAATAATTGGATTGGAAAATTTCTTTATGCAACATAAAAGAAATGAGCTGACAAGATGCAACGCTACTGTAGATGCTAATGGCTAATGTTAGCCATTCATTGATTCTTTGGCATGATTGGTTTTACTGATAGTAGATGCTAGCCCCTGCAACGTTTTCCATTGTGTGCATTGATTCATATTGACGTATATTTGTTGTTTGAACTATTAAAGTAGTTACAGATTCATATGAACGTTTGACTCACCTCCTGTCCTGCTGCTCTGCTGTAATGCAGATGGGCCGTACGGCGTGTTCGCCGGCAGGGATGCGTCCAGAGGGCTGGCGACCTTCTGCCTGGACAAGGAGGCCCTGAAGGACGAATACGACGACCTCTCCGACCTGAACTCCATGCAGCAGGAGAGCCTCTCTGAGTGGGAATCTCAGTTCATGGGTTGGTTTCAGATACACGACATATCAGTTGTTTTTCTATCTGCAGCTTTTTATACTCCTTAAATGTTTTCTTTATTTAAATGCCAATCACCTTTTTTTCATTTTCTGTGACATTCTGTTAAGAGTTGAACGCTTTTCAAATATGAAACATGCATTTTCTAATTACCCACGTCATCTCTAAAATAAACCTCAGCTCATGTTCTTCCTGGGGGTTCTTTCCTCAATATTAACCTAGCGATTTAGCTTTGTAGGTCAAGTTAATATAGTAACGTTAAACATTGAAATACCACAACTGCAGTGCTGGCCCTGATTGGCTCTGAGGCGTCAGGAGGCGTCTACAACGACGTAGGATGGTCGCTATCTTATCCTTAATAAGTCACTCAAGTCGCATCTCTGACATATTAAAATAAAGGATCACCACTTGTGCTTAGAAATGTCAACCTTTTGCAGTTTAAATCCTTAAAGAGCTGCACAAGACAACAGAGATGAACTCAACAAACTCCTGGCTAACCGTGCACGAACTGCGAGACGAATCTTAACATCGTGGTACTTCGCTTTGTTTTCTGTGTCGGTAAAACTAAAGAAAAAAATAACTTTTATGATAAAGTTTAAAAAGGCTTACTTCTCTTTTACGACAATTAGCTTAAAAAAAGAGAAAGAATAGTGTTGAAAGAAACTTTAAAGTCAATCCAGCCAATTAAAAATGGGTTTGATTAATTAGACTTCATAGTAAAGCACAGTTTCACTTCAGATTTCATCTTAAGAAACTTTATAAGACAAATTGCTTTTATAAAAACAAAGATTAATGGATTTCTTTCCAAAACAGTCCAGTGTTATTCAGTTGCAGCCCAGTTATATCCAAAGTATAAAACACAGTCCGCTTTGAATCATTGTAAAGTGCCAGCTGGTTAAAAGAGAGGAAATGCTGTTTTTTAGCTGCAAGAGGGTTCCATCAAAGCAGGACTTGGGATAAGACAGACAGAGTCGGGGTTAAAAGGTCAGATCAGGTCAGATAAAGACTCCACACTGACCTGCAGCTGATTATACTAAGCAACCTCCAGAAAATCCACGTGATCTGATTATTAAACCTTAAATTACGAGGGTTTTAATCTTACCTTAAAGCTAAAACACTAAGGCTGCAATTTGTTTTCTCGTTATTCTGTGTTGCAGTGAAGTACGACTACATCGGCAAGCTTCTGAAGCCGGGGGAGGAACCGACCGAATACACGGACGACGAGGAGGGAAAAGACAAGAAGACTGAGTGATGGTTGAAAGGGACATGGAGGAAAAAACGAGAGAGGCCTTAACGTTTGTATTCCGACACCTTCAGCCTGCAGAAAACATCTTTCCATTTGTTTTTTTTCCCTCACATTCCTTTGACATTTGGACCAATCATAGAGTTCAACTTATCTTCGTTCATCTTTCTTCAGGGCGTTAACGGTTAAACATGCGGCACTGCGACATCGAGTCCAGTCCCTGGAACGAACCGGGCCGTGGAGTACGATTATGTGCAGAAGGATCAGTACAATTAGAGTTTCTCAGATCACTTAAAAACCTCTTTAAAGTTTATATATTAAAAAAATAAATAAAAATAGACATAAAAAGCTTTAGGAAGCTGTTTGGAGTCGTTGGATAATTGCGGTTTTCAGAGTGCAGAACCTTGTTAAATGACTCTGCTTGTACATTTCCACTATTAACGGAGAATAAATATCCTGAAAGTCGACAGATGTAACCAATAAATAAAATCACGTTGTTAAAATATAGTGATAATCTGGATATTATTGTTTTTTTGTACATGATGACTTGATCGCTGCGCTATCTGAACTGAAACCTGGAGAGTAACTGTCGTCTTCTTCAAAGTTTCTGAAACATCACGAGTTTCTGCTGCCTTTTTTCTCTTTGTAATGTGAAACACGTTAAAATGCAAAACACTGTTTTCCTTTTATTTTGAAGCACTAAACAAGTTCAGCATCCTGATAAAATGGGCGTTTTAAGTTGCAGGAATCTTAATAGCAAAACTATCGCCTTGGATGTACTGCTTTAAAATGTCAAACTCTAAAGAATAAACTCATTCCTTCCGACTGCTGCGCTTATGTACTTGTTTACATTATTTTAACACAAAAAACCGCCTACAGACTTACAACCAGCCAGGTTTGCTGTTTTAATCTCCAGCTAACCAGCGGGGAAACTATGATCTAACTCCCACTAAGGTGGTTTCTCACAAGCTTCCTCGATTGAAATGGCAACGTTTTCGAGCCTAAGCAGCAACATTTGAAGTGCGAACATCAAATGTATGTTTCTGACTGAACTCTGTTTTGTTCTGTTATGCCTTAAATTTGTTGTAAAATGAAGGAACATTTGAGTCATACATAAATAAAGTGCTTAAGTCATCCTGTCATAATCTCTGAATTATATTTTGATTTAATAAAGAAAAGTACAAAATTTGTACTTTTATTGACTTTATTTGAAATCGTACACATAATGTCTCTAAGTTAATGCGAAGCCTCAACTATAACCAGGTCCTTGGAATTGTGAATATTTTAACATTTAATCGGTATTTTGGGAGATATACTAAGCCTTTCATTTTTTCCATATTATATATATAGCAGCCTAATTCCAAATTATAATAAATGTGACTTTTTTTCTCAGTTGTATTAAAAAAACAAAACAACAATTTGGAACATCTCAATTTATAATAGAAAACCATTTCATAACATTCTGGTAAGTGTTTGCAAACTCAAAGTTGAGCAGTTTCTACATCTTAAACGGAGTCAGCTTAGTAGATTGGACTTGATTTGGAAAGGCACGCGTATTTGTCTTTAATTTTAACTCTTCCCGAAAAAGACCAAGAATGAAATCCAAGTAATTGATTGACTGGATTGTTTTAAACGGCCTGGACTCTTCCTAGAGCCGGCTATCTAAACCCAGCGTTCGATGGAGAAGAACCTTTCTGGAGATCATCCATCTCTGCAGTAATCAACCAATCAGTTCTATCTGTCTGATCGAACAGAAGAAAGATGCTTCTTAATAAAAGCTACGACCATGAGAAACAAAATTCACTGGTCCATTTAGTGGAAGATTTGGTGCGAAGGCCGGGCGTCATGTTTGGATTAGACCAGCACAGAGCATCTCTACAGTGAAGCATGGTGGGGATGTTTTTCAGCAGCAGCGACTGGCAGACCAGTCAGGAGAGAAAGATGAATCTAGTGATGGCCTGTATGTGGTTTGAAATGTTAACTATTTTCCCAGTTCAGGCCAAATAAATGATAAATGAGTAAATATATAAGTAGTTAAGTTAAAAGGGAGATGAGCTGTGTTTAGGATGAAATATAAAATGGTTTCCAGATGAATTCTAATAAACATAATAAATATTACAGTTGGGTAAATAAGAAATTCTGTGAGATAGTGTATTTCTACGAGTATGCTTTAAAATTCTTCTCAAATCTCTCTCTGACCTGCCTGCTGTTCGGTCATTAGAACAGCTTTAATCAGAGTAATGTGTTTGTTTATTTTTTTTAAATGTTTATGTCTTGGACAAACAAAAAATACAAACAAGATACACTGATTATGGTTTTAAGACATATGTTTTAAAGATTTAGTGACTTTTCTGTGAAAGTTGTTGTATCACTACATGTGGATGTAATACTATGTTACATCAAAATCTTATTTATTTTCACAGGAAAAATTTGGGTGTCAGTATCTCGAAATAAGTTTAGAATCAAACCAATTAATTTATTTAATGTTTTAGGGAAATAAGAAAAGATATGTCAGAAGTGGGATTTGAACCCACGCCTCCATTCGGAGACCAGAATTCCCGTTTCTATGGAAGGAATCGATCCTTGAGTCTGGCGCCTTAGACCACTCGGCCATCCTGACAATACGAAAGAACTGAGAGATTTTAGATAATTGTAATCTGTTCACTTCCAAATTGATAAATGTATATCAATATATTATATGCAACGGTAACTACACTTTCAGGTTTTAAAGGCTTTTATTTATATATATATATATATATTTTGTTTTTTTACTTTTGTGTGCGCATGCGTATTACAGCTGTCATAGTCGTCCTGCATTGACGAAACAAGCGTTAACGAAGTGCAAAAAAACACGCAGATTTTTTTCTATAATTATATTTTTATATTATCGCTGCTTCCTTTATTTTAGCTTACGGGTGCGTTAAAGGGAGGTATATAAATATTCAACAGTGTAAATTTAAGATTGTGCCGTTAAGGTAAACCTAAACATGTTTTTCCGACGCTACTTGAACGTCTCAGTTTCCGGTTTATGTGCCTCCGACTGCCATATTGAACTTTTTCAAGGGTATCCGAAAAAGCCTGACCAGACAACATGTACCGGTTTGCGAAAGCTGCAGCTAACCTCGGTGGTAAGAAGACGTCTTTTATTCGTGAAGTATATATTGTTTGTGTCTTTAAACTAAATAACCATTCATTTTAAACCAGCAGGAGGAGCTGGAAAGCCTTTTTGGTAGCTTGACCGCCGCGGACGTGCTTGTCTTAGCTAGCTAGTGTTAGCATGCTTTCCTGATGCACTAACATATCTATCGAGACAACTTGCATTCATAAACAGCGCATGGTGTACTGAGCGTTTTCCAAGTTCGTGTAATTATAATAAATTCACAGTCAATTTAAAAATGTCAAGCTGTTTTGATTAAAACAGGCATTTTTGGGCACTGGAGAGGCAAATATGTTAGAATAGGTCATAGTTATTTGGTTTGTTTTTCCTACACAATTAATTTCCAAAGTTATTTGTACTTTTTCATACAAGACAGTAGGTGTCGCTTTAAAGAAATTCAGGTGTTCCTTCTTGAAAGGGAAAACTTTAGGATGTAATTAACACCAACATTCCCATCTAGCTGTGATTTTGAATTTTAGTTGAAGTGAGGTCGCATGTTTGTCTCTTTTCTATTTATTCTGGAGGTTCTTTCGTGTGTAAAATAATTTTCTGCCTGTATCTAAAGTTGAAGGCAACTTAAATAACCAAGAACTTTGTAAAAACAATTTAAATTAGTAATTTAAATTGTTTTTTTGTTGTGCTTTTTGTTTTATTTAGTCTTTGCTTGAATGAAATATTTTTTTTCTTTTACAAGAAACAAATCATTCTATTTTGCACACCCATTAAGTTTTTTAAGATAAAGATAAATCCAGATTATTTTACAGTAAATCAGTGTCTATTGTCTTATTGTCTGTGATATTTGATACTTCTATTTTTTTTTTATTCTGTCCTTATATATTATGCTTTTTTACTTTAAAAGACAAAACATCCAGGATTTTCAGGCGTTCTTACCATGGTTGTGTTTTTTATGCAGGCCAGGCGGTTCGGCAGGTGAGGCACGGATCCACAGCGTCTCAGGACTTTCACTCCAAGTATGGGACGGGTGTGCTGGTCAGTGGAACTGTCTTCTGCAGCGTCGTGTGGGGATATGTAAGTCAGAACACACTGTATTCATTATGTGAACAGACACACTTTTTTTCCCTTTCCAAGAACTTTCAAATTAAAACAGATTCAGACTGATTATGGAGTAAGATCACTGTCAAAAAGGTGTGTGCACAACTCTTAACAATCGTATTCGTGATGTCATTTCATGTATTTTATTACTCGTACCCACAAAGCTGGATTCGTGTCCTCAGAGAAGGGAAGAGTTTGTAGTCAAAGAAATTACATACTCGGACTCAATAATATTTTTGCAGAGTTTTGGGTACAAGAACTTTATTGACATATAAATATGAATACAAATGTTAGACTTGTGCATATACCTTTTTGACAGCAATCTTACTCCATAATTGATCCTCTAAATTAAAATAATGTTGTTTTAAGATTATTTGAACTGTCAGGAGATTGAGGTTGATATAGCTGGTAGATGGTCAAAGAAAAATCATAGTTTATTTGCAGTCTTTTTAAAACAAATGCAATCAGTTTTTCCCTGAGGATGCTCCATGTTATTCAGGAGTTTTATATCTCAAAGTAAGAGCAACTGTCTTAGTGTAATATTTTATGATGACTTTAATACTTTGACTTAATTGGCATCAACTATTCCTGTGGTATATATATATATATATATATATATATATATATATATATATATATATATATATATATATATATATATATATATATATATATATATATATATATATATATATATATATATATATATATATATATATATATATACATATATATATATATATATATATATATGTATATATATATGTATATATATATGTATATATATATGTATATATATATGTATATATATATGTATATATATATGTATATATATATGTATATATATATGTATATATATATGTATATATATATGTATATATATATATGTATATATATATATGTATATATATATATGTATATATATATGTGTATATGTGTATATGTGTATATGTGTATATGTATATGTATATATGTATATGTGTATATATACATGTGTATATGTATATGTATATATGTATATGTGTATATATACATGTGTATATATACATGTGTATATATATATGTATATATGTATATGTGTATATATACATGTGTATATATATATACGTGTATATGTGTGTATGTATATATGTGTATGTATATATGTGTATATATATATGTATATATATATATGTATATATATATATATATATATATATATATATATATATATATATATATATATATATATATATATATATGTGTGTACTCATAAAATATATATGCAAGTAAATAAATCTCTGCAGATAATATATAAGGTAGAATTAAACTTGCCAGGCTAGACATACTCATTCTGAAGACACTTAAGGAAAAGGTTTAGATGATTGGTCTGATTGACCTCCACATAACATGAAACTGCAGTTTCTCTACTAACTTTTTCACAGTCATGTATTTTTTTGTTTTACTCGGATTATGGAATTATGCTCACTTATTAATGCACCATACTGTATACGTGACTACAGTAAATAACCTCTAGGGGGCAGCAAACATTCAATTTTTCTCATGCCAAGTCTCCTAAAGTGTCTTAAAAGATTGAGATTTTATGAAATTTAGGTCTGGATAAGTGGGGGAAAAGTTAAGGATTTAAATGTGCAACTACCAAATCTGGAAGGTGTCACTTTACCATCAAGCGTAAATTTAAGAAATGCTGCTGGGCAGATGTAAGCTGTAAGCTTTTGACAAGTCCCATCCATGACCATCTTTCAGGTTTATTTATTTATTATGAACTTTGATTTTTAGAGCATACAAATGACACACAAATGGAAAATGGTACTGGCCCACAATGTTTTCAAGTTTCAATCTGTGAATTATATTTCAATTTTAGGTCGTAAGACATGACTTAAAGTGAAAATATAGCTCTTATTTAAGATTTTAGATCAAAGGTGGTAGCATTACTTTAGTAACATTTTATTTTTTTGTCATTGTGCAGGTAGTGACTCAGACAGGGATTGTCTGGAACCTGTCCCCAGTCAACAAGGTGACACCCAAACCATGGAGGCAGGCTGAGGAGTGAGGAGCCAGCACTATTCACCTGGATCCCATGCAGGAGACAGTCTACTTTTTTAGATGGAAACTCTTATCCGTCTGTTCAGATTGCAAATTTCTGTGTTTATTCCAACATAACATTTTGTCCAAATAAACTTATTCCACTGATCTGCTCTTTTATAATGTTTATATTCTGAACATTCAGGAAAAACAATACAGGAAAGAATACAATTTTAAATAATGGTTATTAAGACAGCCAGTTTTGTAGGGTTTAAGTATTTTTTTCTGCTTTATTGGAATGTTGTGTGTTCATTTGCTCAAGCACATCTAATTCAAATGAATGTTTAATATAAAGCACAAACTTATTAAAATCAATTGTCAGAATATTGGGAAATTCGATTGTAGAATTTGTGAGAATATTTCATTTGAGGCATGTTTCAAGAATCAGTTTATTTGTACAGCGCCAATTTACAAAAGGTGTCGTCTCAAGGCTCTTCACAGAAAATCAAATAAAATCAAAGGTTGCATCATAAACAAATCAATTTGAAAAAGTTTCCAATCTAAGGAACCCCAGCAGATTGCATCGAGTCATTGACTTGAAGCATTCACTCCTCTGGAATCATCAGACCAAAACAATGGCTTGTGTTGTTGTTGACTTTACAGCAATCCCTCGTAGAGCATGCATGTAGCGACAGTGGAGAGGAAAAACTCCCCTTTAACAGGAAGAAACCTGTCTCAATACAAGCAGCCGTCTGCCATGACGGACTGGGGGTTTGAAAAGGCAGTAAACTAAATTAGAAGCACAGGATACTGAAATAATAGAGTTTATAGCAGCAGTTGTAGAACGTCACTGGAAGCATCTCAGCCCATGTTCTCATCCAAGAAGCTGTCTCAGCTAACAGAACCAGCCCAGGTGTGGTTACTGTGGAGAGAAGAACACTAAGAGAAAACAAAAGGTTAACAAGGTTGAACTAACGGTAACTAAGCAGATTGGACAAAGGAAGAAAGTAGCAGAGAGAGAAGTGGTCAGATTGTCCTCCAGCAGTCTAAGCCTATAGCAGCATAACTATAGAAAAACTTAACCCTATAGAGAAATGAAGAAGGTATAGCAAAGGAGAACCGTCGGTCAAGACATGTTCTCCTCCAATACTGGAGTTTAATTATTAGCTGATATGTGGAAGCAGGAGTGATCTAGAAATCATTGGAACAGTGTTTTTAATAGGCTAAGTTAATGTTTATGAAACATTTAAAAAATGTAGAAATATCACAAGATTACATACAGTGTTTTGCGAAGGCCAATATCTGCAATATTTTAATTTAAAAGCAGAAATTGATTAGAAAATGCAGAGCATGTTTGCAGATTTAACAAACCACTTCCAAACATTAATTAGATTTCTTAATTCACTGCTACTACAAGTTTTAGGTTATTTTGGTTTGTTTTCTTGTATTTCTGATGTTCTGATGATAGAAAGGTTTAATTGTTATGCTGCTACCTCTGTTGCTATTTTTAGTTTAAACATAAAAGCTCAAACTGAGCATTGCGTTTACAAGAAGTTTTGCTTACTTATTTATTCACTATTTCATTTCTATAAGAACTATTTAAAGAAAAGTGTATAATAACAGTTTAAACATTTAATTTACGTCCAGAAATAAAGTGTTTTTAATTGTAAATGAACGTAAAGTGAAGTTCAACTGGTGCGGTTGCTCTGATCGCCATAACAACGTAAACCACGTCGGGGGACGTACATCCACCTAATCCAATCAGGATACAACAGTGTTAGCCGTGTTAGCCAATCAGATGCCGTATGTGACGATTGCCCCTCCCCGCGCAGTTTCCTCGCTGTTCTATAAGGTCAACGCTGACATTCAGTAGCCGACAGAAGCGTAGGAGACCCAACTAGGACCAGCAGACATGTCTCTTTCTAACAAACTCACTCTGGACAAGGTGGACGTCAATGGGAAGCGCGTCATTATGAGGTTGGTTGTTTCAATATGGCGGCTAACCGGAAATAGCTGACAGTTAGCTAGTGTTCTCTAATCACGGTAGCAGCCTGAGGCGGGTTGGGGAGTCAGGACTCACCGGTAACGGTTCAGGCCTTCGAGACAGGAAGTGAATCATCGGTTTCCGTCGGTGTTACGTGCTGTGGGGGAGATGCTGGGTGGATGGGAGCGCAGCATCGGTGTGTGCTGCTCGGCCTGCTGGTTAAAATAGACAGAGGCAGCGTGAAGGATACGGAATAGATCGAGGATCAAAAATCTGATTGTGGCTTGATTTTTGGAATTTAATGTCGGAATTTGGATTTTTAAGGATCACAAATCTGTCAAACAAGCCCGTCCACCAGTTTACATCCATAAACCTGTCCACTAGCAGCACCAGCCACTCCTTTTTAAGAGGGAAATGTAATAAAATCCAGATAGATTCGATCAAATTTATTGCTTTTCAGTTTTTCTCTTGTAAATATTCTTAAAAGATTGACATTATTTTATTATACAGACTGTATACAAGTGGCTGAGACAATTAAACATTCTTCAATGCTTTGCTCTAAGGTCTAAATGTTTCTCTCTACTTGTATAAACACGTAGAAACTATGTTGGGGGCTTTGAAACAGACACTATGTGTGGAAATGTCAGAGGGCCATGTGGGCTGGCAGGGTTTGGTGATGCAACCCCTCAGACTCCATGAGAAGAGGTTCACGAAAGGCCTTTCGCTCATCTGCGTTGGAAAGGTTGTTTCCAGTTGATTCAGAAATGTTTTTTTTTTTCTTTCACAATTGAAAGCTGAGGCCTGTTGCACCCTGGCGCATAGTTGGGGTGTTTTGTGGATTACAAGTGCAAGAAGGCTGGCTGCCACAACAGAAACCTGTAGTGTCAGACAAAAATATATTCATAAACATACTTCACTTTTTGAATGTTCTGAGGAAAAAATGGGAATTAAAATGTATATTTAGTTGTCAAGTTAGATAAAAGCCCAGATAAATTGTGGTACCCTCTAAACACGTATCTATGAAGCAAGAAATCCTTGATTCATTTTAGTTACGTTTAATGTTTTTATCAACCAGCTTCGATTACGTTATTTTTTGTCTCTCTGCTTTAAGGTCAGTGCAGATCTTTCCGACTTAAATTTTAGTTTTTTTTGTTACCAGTACAGCTTCCAGTTGCACCAGTGTAACTGCAGGCAGGATGCTGGTTTAAAACTGAGGCTACTGGTGTATTAAGGCAGCAGCTGCAGAGTCTGTGCAGGGTTAGGGTGTGGCTATAAATGTTTGGAGGGATGCATCGCATGCTTGTGACCTTGCCGACAGCGTTGCTACATAACTCTGTGGGCAAACTATGGATTTACTGGTTCTAGGGATGCACGATCAGTTATGATACATCTGCACATAAAGCCTCATGTAGAAGAAATGCAGCTAAATTTTACCTCGACTAACATTTTTGGTAATTTATTACAATCTATCATCCTTTTCTTTTCATTATTTTCATGCAAATTCAAATTGACCACTTGAACAGTTTAGTTTGATTGATCTTTGTAATTTTGCTTTGCCTTTAATTACATCAACCGTTCTGTTTCAGAGTCGACTTCAACGTCCCCATGAAGGACAAGCACATCACAAACAACCAGAGGTAGAGATTGTTTTTTTTTTTTTGTTCTTTCGATTCCTCAACGTAAAGCAAATGTTGATCTTAAACTAATGGCAAATACAAACACCTGTTCATCTCAACTGTTTCTTCAGGATCAAGGCGGCGGTTCCGAGCATCCAGCACTGCCTGGACCATGGCGCGAAGTCCGTGGTGCTGATGAGCCACCTGGGACGCCCCGATGGGAACGCCATGCCTGAGAAGTATTCGCTGAAGCCTGTCGCTGCTGAGCTCAAAACTCTTCTGGGGAAGTGAGTGGATGTCGGCTAATACCTGCCTCATTTTTATTTTAATTACCTTAATTAGACATTTGAGGTTTGTTTCAAAATGCTAAATACATTTGAACCAAATAATGTGAAAATGCCTTAAATTAATCGTGTCCCTCATCTACATGCATTTAGTTACTTCTCAAGTGGGAGAAATCCTTCTTTACTTTCTAAACATTCTGAACGGGTCGAGTTTACACACTGCAGGCCAGGAGGCTGCTTAATCTGTCATTATCCATTTTTGTCTGAATAAAATGGTCTTAAAATGTTCAGATCTTTTCTAAATAGTACGTCAGTCAGTGTTCTTTTCAAGATTCCTCCAAACCTGTTGAGGGCAAGGAAGGACCATCCACCATACCAGGTATTGCTTCCATGGGGAGAAAAACACTGAGAGAAAAAAGAAAATTACCCGCTGAAATAATTGCAAATGAAGCAGATTGGACAAAAGAAGAAAGTGTCAGACTGAGAAGTGTTCAGATTGTCCTTCAGCAGCCTCAACCTTTAGCAGCATAACTATAGAAATAGTTTAAGATAATCTAACCCTTATAAGTCATGAGAGAGGTAAAGCAAAGCAGAACTGTCCTTTAATAAAAAAAAAAAAAAATAGAAATAAAACCTCCAAGCCTGACTGTAGTTTGTGGGACTCTGCAGGGAAGTCACCTTCCTGAAGGACTGCGTGGGTACAGAGGTGGAGGCGGCCTGCGCCAACCCCGCCGCTGGATCCGTCATCCTGTTGGAGAACCTCCGCTTCCACGTCGCAGAGGAGGGGAAAGGCAAAGACCCTTCTGGAAACAAGGCGAGTCACGCTTTGTGTTGAGCGGCTTTAATGCGTCGTTAGTGAAACGTTGAACATCAAGAGAAACGAGGCAAACGCAATAGAACAGTCAAACAATTTGTACTGAGTTGCACTATTTGTTGGGAAACCTTAAGGGGCCAAGTTAATCTAAATTGTTAACAAACCTCATCTAATGATGTTTAAGTGTGTTAAAGTGAGGTTTTTGCTTCAAAGCCGAATACATATATGAACAACTGTCATTGTGCAAAAGATTTATTCAACTAAATGGAGAGAAAAAATATTTTCCCATCTCATTTCTTTATTTCCAAGTGAACTGAGACACACACTGGTCTAAAAATAAAATAATATCACCAGTTTCATAAAGCAGGGCTGTTCTTCTAAACAGGAGGCATAAATAAAGTTCTATAATATTAGAGACTGATCTTCTGATTTAACAGCTTTTTATTGCCGGTTAGTATCTTCTATCTATGGAGTAGAAATCCTCCTGAATCATAACAGTTTAAAGATTCAACTGGGGAACATTTGGGGCCCGTCTCCCTCCGGACGTTAAAACTGCCCCAGGTAGAAGAATTTTCCATGCACCTTAACCAAATCCTTTTTCTACAAACTTTCTACATTTATTTTGCACTGAAATAAGTTTTCCCTCCACTAGAAGCTTGCTAGACAGTCCTCCAACTTCCCTCCTGCCCTGAATCTAATCAGTTCTGACCTGCTGGCATTTATCCTGAAGGTCCCCAGCCTACGAGGCCTGGACGACATGCTGCTGTATTTCTGCAGCAGTGCTGGTCTATTTTTACTGCATGATTCTAAATCAGCCCGCTTGGAGACAGAGAGGCTCTCTGTCCACTCTGCTCGGTGTGGACAGAGAGCTGTGGTTAGGAAGGCTCTCCTGTAGTGGTCTGTTCCACAGTAAAACAATTAGGCATCTGACTGAACACTGTTGTTTTACGACCGCCTAATGAGGAAGTTGAGATTATAATTTTAGATGTTCTCCTAAAAAGGTAATGCCACCACCATGCCATGGTAGTTGAAAGATACGGTTTTAATTTTCAATGAATCTATAAAGTGGCAATTCAATTTGTTTAAACACACCAGTTGGTACTATTAATTAAACCTTAATAACATTAATTAATTTAGCCACCTCTTTTTTGTGTTATTTTATCAAATTATTGTAATAAAAAATAATCCAGGTGTGCTTTGTTTGTAGTTTTTTGTTTTGCTTCGTCCGACAAATGATAATATAATACATGATAATCTTACAACCAAGAAAAAACTAAGAACTTAAGCGAATTAGTTTTATACTCCTCTGGTTAACACTGGAAAAGGATTTTAATCCAGCTGAGTGACTGAGTCTGTTTTGGGAGTGACTTGATTGTAGAGTTGTAGAAAATCGTGTGACATTTGGGAGATGCTGAGGAACAGTCCTGACCTTTTTCCTCCCCTGTGGAGCAACTGTCGTGACCTTTGGATATAAGTGCAACAGGAACCTGATCCACAGCGAGCCGACCGCGTTGCGCCGCCCTTCACTGGGTTCAGGGGTCGAACAGACAGGCGTACCTGGTTAATGTTTCCTGTCCTTTTAAAGAACAGATTTTAGTTCTTTACAAGGACGACTAAACCGAACATAACTCACGCTGTAATTGCTTTAGTTGTAATCATCTGATTTGATGGTAGTTGGTTTATAACTTGTACTACAAAATTTACTTTGCTAATCTGGAAATTTAGATTACAGAAATTTTTTATATTGCGTTAAATAATAAAAGTTTAGACAGAAAGGTGTTTCGGTTTATTTGGTTCTTCCCTTTCTTTGTGTCCTTTCATCTTTTCTTCCTTCCTCCTCGTTTCTCTTTCCCTGTATTAACTCCTTCCTCTCTTTCCTTCCTTTTTCTCCCTACCTATCTTTCCTTCATGTCCACCCTTTCTTCCTACCTACCTACCTACCTACATGTCCTTCCTTCCTTTGAGTCCTCCCTCCCCCCAGCAGTCTGTGTAACGTATTTTCTGCACTATAAGGCGCACAGTTTTTTAGGAAATTTAGGGCTGGGAAGTGCTCCTTGTATTCCGTGAAATACGGTAGCTTCTGTTCTTGATGTTTCTTGCTGAAAGCTTCTCTCCTGCAGCAGCTCTCAAATGGACCATAGTTATTCTGTAGGGAATGGTTCAGTAATTATTTGCTTTCCTCTGTTCCTCCTTTGTTGTCTTCGTCATCTGCTGCCCTCTTCGTCCTCCAGACCAAGGCCAAACCAGAACAGACGAATTCCTTCAGGGCGTCTCTGTCCAAACTGGGGGATGTTTACATCAACGATGCCTTTGGGACCGCTCACAGAGCGCACAGGTGAGCCGGATGCTAGCCCGATGCTAGCTGGTTATCTCTGCTTAGCTGTAAATTATTTACCCTGATTCAGTCACGCCGTAAAATGTGCTGTTCAAACACTGCAGCCCCACAGTGTCTTGGTATTTTTACAGAGTTTAGTGATGTAAACACTGTTCTGGATGTGAAAACAAGTTTTGTTTATTGTTGGTGAGATGGTCCAAAATACAGGCATGTTGAAGGTCAGTGGGGGACGTTTCCCCGTGTTGCTTTACGGCTCAAATAGTTGCTTCAGTTCGTTTAACCATTCAGAAACGGAATCGGGAAAACCTTTATTGCGAAGAACATTAGTGGACATACAAGGAATTTGTTTTGGTGTAGTTGGTGCATAAAAAATAACAAAAATATGGACATGAGGAGTAAGTATTCACTTAACAAAATATTACTAGGTATGTATACATAAGTGTTGGAGCAACAAAATTTTAATTTATTGGGATGTCTGAGGAATAACAGAGACGACTGTCTCCTAGGAATAAACTGTTAACTGGTGGTGGCAGCATCATGTTGTGGGGAGACTTTTCTATATAGACTGAACAGTCGGTCAGAGTGAACTGGGAATTGCATGTAGAGGCCTTTGGATGGGTTTGCTGGTGCAGTTTTCTACAGAGATGTTAAATCTGATCCACTCTGCGTGATAACGGTAAGTGTGTTTCTCTCTCCTCCAGCTCCATGGTGGGAGTTAATCTGCCCCAGAAGGCGGCAGGTTTCCTCATGAAGAAGGAGTTGGACTACTTTGCCATGGCTTTGGAGAAACCTCAGAAACCCTTCCTGGCCATCCTCGGAGGGTGAGAGGAACAGTCCGCTCGTGCTACTGTTCTCCAGTTGTTTCTGCTTTCTTCAAGCCTCTTAGATCGTTCCTTCTTTCATTCCCTTCATTCTTTCCTTCTTCCCTTATGGCCTTTCCTCTTAACGGTATTGTTTTCTCTCTTCATGCTCTCTTCTACTTTCCTTCCTTTTTTTAATTTTTTTTTTTTTTCAATTATATATTAAGCTTATTTATAAAGCTTTAACATGTTAGATACAATATGAATGTAAAGAACTGCAGCTTCTTTAAATGGAAAAACAGAAATATAGGACCAGGTCAAAAGAGTCCTTAACTTCTAATGGTGATTTTCACATGTCCTCTTTTCCTTTTGTTTCGTGTTTCTTTAAATTATTTAAAAACACATTTTTAAAGTCACTATGTTGTGAGAGTATAATATAATAATAATGACAACTTTTTGACTTCTGAGCCTTTTGCAAAAATACAACAGTCACAGTCAAAAACAACCAATCAGAGCAAGGAGGAGGGGCATAGCTCTGTTTACTCAAGATTATAGAAGAGCATCGTTTACCGTCAGGATAAAGTTCCCGTCTTATCAAGCATGTAGAAACCATTTTGTTATGAAACTTACTATTGTTTTAAGGTTCAGCCCAGGAATAAGGAGAAGTGAAGGTTACTGCGTAAAATTCCGTAGCATACGTCAGGGTTAGGGGGTTAGCGTAAGATGAGGACTGCATGAGTAAGGGGCTTAAAGTACTCTTCAGTGAATAGTATTTTAATTAATTGTGGCGGTTGTTATGTTCTGTAAATCAAGTGAAAGTTATCGCCATTTTAAGAAAGTCCTAAAAAGTTCTGTAATCAGTTTTCAACTTTCTGCATAGCTCAAGATTCAACTCCAGCATTTTCTGTGTTCCAATGGTGCATTTTTTTTTTTGCTTAAAAGGGATTCACGAACAGACTTTTATCAAATGTTGCTGTAGAAAACATTTTGAGTGGTTCGTTTTGCTGTGTTTCCGTACTGACCGGTTTCTCCCTCATCAGAGCGAAGGTGAAGGATAAGATCCAGCTGATCAACAACATGCTGGATAAGGTGGACGAGATGATCATTGGTGGCGGCATGGCCTTCACGTTCCTCAAAGTTCTCAACAACATGGAGGTGAGAAACTTGTAAATGACACCACTTCTTTTGACAAAATTAAAGCAATTTCCTTTGGTAAACGAGATAAACTCTGGTTTAAGAGTGAAAGGAGATCGTTTGAAGCAGAAGACGAGGATGAATTTCTCCTATGGGAGACTAAAAAATTATCTTATCTTATTTAAAGAGTTGTCATTAAGCTTCGTTTAAAGGGATTTAAGTTGGTGTTTTTTGTAGTTAAAAATATCTAGTTTCAATTTAGATTTTTGAAAATCTTACCAGCTTAAAAATATGCTAAGTAATATTAATTAGAGCCCCATGATTTTCTGATTTATAAAATATGAATAAGTGTGATTGTAACTGACCTTAAGCTTGATAAGTTTGGCCTGACTAGTTTTAACTCTTACATGTCCAGCTCTGTATCTGATGCAATAGGAAGAATAATTAAATCTTTATTCTCAAAAAAATCTTGTAAATACCCCTTTTTAAAATGGCTCAAACATTAATTAAACCTGAGCTTCAAGATGCCTCGAGGTTAAAAACGGTTTAATCTTCCTAAATGCTGGACAGCAACAGAAATCTGTTGATCTAACAAATAAGAGTTTGAGTAGGATGGATTAGATTATTTGTTTGATTGGGTTAAATGCTCTTTAGACTGAGGTCTGAAACTTATTACAGGTGTTTGAGTTTTCTGCTAGCCTACAGGACTGTGACGTGTGTCTCTTTTTGCCACAGTAGTTCATAACCCCAGTTCAGCCTTTCGATCGAAGGATGTCGTAAAACGAACTCTGTGTTCAACCTCAGATTTTTATTTGCCAAGTTTAAGCAGCGACCGTTTCCACCACGATCCCCAAACACAGAGCTCAGTGATATCAGGGGTAAACAAACGTGGAGCAGGTTACTGCAATTGAAAGTTTGGCTAAGACAAGTAAAAAAAACAAGGAAGTGTTTTGTAAGAAGTTTCAAAATGTTGCTCCTTCAAGGAAGGAGCCTTTGCTGTTGGGAGTCCTGCAAGGTTTGGTCTTCAGACCTGTTTTTGTTGTTGTTCTTTTGTCTTTACCAGCTCCTTTTGTTGGGGTTTTTAAATTTTTAGTCATGTTTACTGCATTCACTACCTTCAAGACATATAATTCATACTCCATCTAGTTTTGTTTAGAAAAAAAAAAAGACGTAAATTATATCGTAGGAAAGATTAACATAAAAAATAATGGAGAGTTTTGCGAGAAAGCAGCAGCTTCACATCTTTAATTTTTTATTTTAGATTGGTACTTCTCTGTACGACGAGGAGGGCGCCGGTATCGTCAAAGACTTGATGGCCAAAGCCGAGAAGAACGGAGTCAAGATCACGCTGCCCGTCGACTTTGTGACCGCAGACAAATTCGACGAGAAGGCGTCCACCGGCACCGCAACCGTTGCTGCCGGCATTCCCGCCGGCTGGATGGTGAGCAGACGACTTAACCTTTGTAATCGGGTTTTAGACGCTTGCTCTGTCCTATCGGTCAGTGCTTGCTGACTTCTCGCCGTTTGACTGACCGTCTTTGCGCCTTTTAGGGTCTGGATTGCGGACCAGAGAGCTCCAAGCAGTACGCTGAAGCGGTGGGCCGGGCCAAGCAGATCGTGTGGAACGGTCCGGTCGGTGTGTTTGAGTGGGACAACTTCGCCAAGGGAACAAAGAACCTGATGGACAAAGTGGTGGAGGTGACCAAATCAGGCTGCATCACAATCATCGGTAAGGCGGACGAGAGGTCGTGTTTTTGCTTATTGTTTACTACCAGGAGACGTCTACTCCTAAAAAAGACTGAAACTGAGCAACTCTGCAGTCATTCCTCACAGTCTTCCTATTATCTGCTGAAAGTTTCACTCTCTCCTACCCTGAATGAGCTACCGACTTGTCACCATGCGCTTCCTTTTGTCCAGCTTCTTACCACGCTCTGCTTTCTATCATGATTTCTTTGTGACAGGAAGCACAACTGTGCACATTTTGAAGTATCTCTACAGAAAAAAGGTTGACAGACACGTCAAAATTAGTGAAATTCTTAAAAAAAGGTTTGGTTTGCTCTATACTACTTGGGTGGAAACATGCCTGATTTGCATTTTTTTCTTCTTTTGTGCAACATTTTTAAACTTCACTCAAAATTCTCAGAATATTTGGATAGAAACATGACTACGGATTGTTTTCATAGCAACCTGTTTAATCTGCCGTTCCTTGAGCTTATTAGTTTGTTGTTCTGATTCATTTTTCAGTTTTACCTTTAAATATTAAATAAAAAAAATATTTCTCTATTTATTATGTGGTTGAAGCACAAGTTGAGTGTTTTTGTTGTTGCCTGTCTAGTTCATCATACCCTGGTGTGATTGTCTCTTTAAATCCTGTGCAGGACTCTGTGTTAGACTTTATTTTCCTAGACTTACAGTATGAATATAATCTGAGCTAGGCAGTTACAAAGTCATGGTTAACAGCTGGTTTCTTATTTCGATGTCCTTAAACCTGGTTCAACACATCCGATGAGCTGATTATTTAACTGCGTTGAAGCAGAAATGCATCTAAAAGCTGCAGGACTCTGGACGTAAAGGAGCTTGTTGCAGATTGACGGCATGCTTAGCATGGCTACAGGACATGACTAAACAGATTTTCTCCTCCTTTTTGAAAAGCTGTTGGCTTCTGTTTTTTCTCCAGGCGGGGGCGACACCGCTACCTGCTGCGCTAAGTGGAACACAGAGGACAAAGTTAGCCACGTGAGCACGGGAGGAGGCGCCAGTCTGGAGCTGCTGGAGGGTGAGTGGCTCAAACACGGCGGGCTGCTAACAGGAAGCTGACGAAATAAAGCATCCAAATTATCTGAAACATCTCAGCAGTTCAGTGATTCAGGTCTCCCTTTGTTTATTTATTTTTTAAAGAAAGCTGAACCCCAATCTCTTGAACATGTGTTGCTCCATAAATGCCAATTTATGAAGCTTTTTGGGTTTTCTTTTGCCATTTGTTTTTAAGAGTTTCATATTTGATTTAGCTAAAGAAATGGGATTATTTCAACATATCAATGATGAAAAAGGATTGTAACAGTTGTGTATTCGGTAAATCAGTCTTACTTGCATAAATGTTGAAAAAATAGATGTAAAAAGCAAAGCTAACACCAAAGGCACCCACAGAGGTTAATGTTTCCTGTTCGTGTCCTCAGGTAAAGTCCTGCCCGGCGTGGACGCCCTCACCAGCGTCTAAACCCCCCTGGTCTGTGTGAGAAGTGGAAGCATCATAACCCCCCTCTGATCCTCACAGCGTCTTCTCCCTCGTCTGTGGCTATGAGGAGATCTGCTGTCATCTACAAATGGAGCGCTCCACCTTACGTCGATGTGTTGCTTCAAGACAAACCGCCGAGACCGAGAGCCTTTTTTCTTCCCCCACACTTTTAGGTTTTGACCTTGTTTAACTTGGAAAGATACTGCAAGTCATCAGCTTGGTTCACGTGTGAATGTTTGAGATCAATGCTGCAGCACCGTGAGAGTATACTGTATATGTAGAGCTTCTATAGGAGATTTTAATGCCGTGTTTGTAGATGTTACCTTTAGTCCGTTGGCACTGACCTCACCTGTCTGATCTGTTCTGGCTAATAATAAAAATGTATTTGTGTTTAAACACTGATCATCTCTTTGAGCCTGAAGATCTTATGAGAATCTCATGGTGTGAAAGAAACTCCGTCTTTGAGTAAAACAGAATAAGAAACGGAAACCAGTTGGACACAAAAAAAAACCTTCATAGATGTTTTTTATTCTCTTGATTTATTAATTCAAATGTCTTGTCCTAAAATATCTGAGGTTGCAACAAAGGGGTTCTTCTTAAAATTCATAAATTAGTTGCTTAAAGCAACACAAAGTAACTTTTTTCAACCTTCATAAAATATTTTCATAACTTTTGTGACTATACATCGACATACAGCTCGTTGAATGACACCTCTGTCATGGCCTGAGCAACTTTGAGGAGGGTGGCAGGAACCCTGCCACACAAAACGTCCGCAAATGTTCTGACTGCTTTACGGCATACCTCACTCCTATCCCCCCGCCTTTTCAACATCATCATATGACATCGTTTCACCACAATTGGATTCATGACCTCATCGCTATTTATCCTTCACACAGCCACTGGAAACAGAAATGTACTTCAATCCAACTGTAGCAGACCGGGAGATCAGGATTCAGGCAAAATACTACTGCTTTTGTCCACTGGTGGCCAAAATCAACCAAACCTGAAACATCTTTAGTGTTGCTTTAAATAGACAAACGCAGCTATTTACTTTTGGAAAACTAAAGAAACAAACAAATTCATTTTTTTAAAAACAACTGATTTCATACAGAAAGTTTTTGCCCTGAACTTAATTTACCCCTAAATAAATTCAGGTTTTGGCAATTTATTTAAAAAGTAATCCAGGATTTATTTATTTTTTCACACACTTACATTTTCAGAAAACTTGTAAATGTTTCTTTTGAATTTTCATTTCCTTAAATTAACAGATTTTATCCAATTAGCATTAGGCGTTAACCTGAAAAAGCTAATTACAGTGGTGGAGTGTTTTCAGTTTGTCAGAACTGGCTTAACTGGGCCCAGTTTGAAGGCCGCCTTGCTGACGCAAACCTTTCAGACTCGTAACAGTCGATCTAAAACGCGTTTCTTTAAACCACCTTGTAGCTAACTAGCGATATACTTAGGGTTTTTCTCGTTAATTTGGAAGATCCAGTTATACCTGAGCTTTTAACTTCCTGGTCTTGATATGTTGCATCAAACATTTCAAGAGGATTTGCCTCCAAAAATAAAAAGACGTTAGTCTTTGTGTCTATTTTCAAAGGGCAATCAGGTCTTTATATGTTTTTATATTGCTTTAGGAGTGATGCTTATTCCTTGCTGGATGGCTTTTCAGTCCTCATTAGAACAAAGCTCTTTTTATTGGTAATTATTTAACTGCTAACCAGTTTCTGTCAGCATCTTGTTTTTTTTATCACTTGGACACAGAAATTAGAAATTTTAATTTGTTTTTTTAATCATTTCTAGAAGAATCATTCTTTTTAAGTCTAATAATTCTGACTCAGGAACCAACATTAAGTTATATTATATATTCTATCAAAGCAAAAAATTTGGTTCTCATTGAGCATAAATGGTTGCAACGTAAAAACAGTAACTGTAAAATGGGACTAAATGACTTTATTAGGCAAATAAAACCAGGACTGTATGATAAAATGTTTGACATGAATGTTCTGGTACATTTGCTCACAGCTCCACATGCAACATTTAGACAAGTTTGACATAAAGTTTGATAGATTAAAACCTCCCGAGTCGTGCTGCGTTCAGGACTCGCCATTTTCATTCACATAATCTGGCTCATCTGTTGAGGAAAAATAGCATAACAAAGTAGATTATTTTTTAAATAACCTGAAATTGAAAGACAGTAAAAGCAGATCCAATAACAAGTACAGTATTAGTAGCTTCATTTCTCTTCACTTATGTATTTTCTGATAAATGTCTAGCTAAAAATGTTATTTTGTGCACACTACAAACATTTTAATTTAATTATTTTCTTCTATGTCTATTGCAGATAAATATGTTTTATTCACCAAGTAGCCTACCTCTGTTTTTCTTTTTTGTTTTTGAAACCTTTTTAATATTTACCCGCTTTCAAAAGAAACGTCACAGAAAATTTCTCTCCTTAACTGTCTGCTTCAGTTCAGCATCAAATGATTAAACTCAGAGCAGATGTTTTGTCTAAAGGTGAGAGCTCACCGCTGTCTTGCCGTTCCAGGAACTCTGTGTTTTCGTAATCGTCATCTGCTTTGATAAAAAAAATCGGTCTAAGTGAGTCACCAAAACATGCCACGACTACAACCTTAAAGCAACTTGAAGAAGAGACCCGGGCTTTTTACCTTCGGTTATCGACAGTGACGGGAGAAAGTTCTCGTAAACTTCAGGATTCTGGTCACGCTCTGGAAACACATTAAATCAACAGATCAGGAGAAGTTATAATACTTTTGATTTCTCATAGATTCAGCTGTGATTAAACTATTACCTGCCAGAATAAGACTTTTTTCTTCACTTTTTTCTTTCGTTTGTCCAGTGTTTTGTAAAATTAATATTAAACTGCACAAGCTTGTTAGAGTAGTTTGCTGGAGTTTTGGCCAGTTCCTCCTGACAGAACTGGGTCCGGTAGTTTCTGGATTACCTACATCTTTACAGTTAACGATGGTTGCTCTAAAACGTTGACCAATTAGCGTTTAATTACCAGTACAATCAACTTCGGAAACCCTTTTGTGCCCAAACTTTAGCTTCCTAGAAAGACAACCCTTTAATTTTTCTTCATAATGAGTATTTTATGGAGCGCTACCATTCCTCATGACTCCCACAAAGCATAATGCTGCCGCTGTCGTACTCCACAGTCAACATGGTGTTACCAGGCTTTCTAACGTTGGTCGTTTTTTGCCAAATAATTCGTTGTTAGTTCTTTAAATGACCAGACATTTCTCCAAAAGTACAGGTATTTGTTGTTTGAGGAGTACTGGCCTCTTCCTTACTGAATGGCTTTTCAGCCACACATGTTTTAACTCTGGACAATGACTCCTACTAACCAGTTTCTGGTTAGTCATGTATCAGATGAACGCTCTGATGACATTCCCACTATGTTTATACTTGTTTGAACAGATGATAGTCGCACCTTCAAGGATCTGGAAATTGTTCCAACAACTGTTTTACTCTATCTTGAATGAACCTGTAGGATGTTTACAAAGCAATGACGTCAATATTATCTTGGGTTTCTGAATTTAAAGAAAGAAACAAAATAAATCTCTAATTATTCTGGCATTTAGCAAACTTGAAGCTGAGGTACCCACCTGGTAATGTGTGCTTTTCATTTTCATATAACAACACGGCGATCGGCGCTCTGTGAAACAAGGAAGACATTCATTCGTCACGGAGAAACTGATCAATTTGTCTCGCTGTCGTCATTGGTTCTCGTTGTTGAATTTGCTGCATGGGTTTGCTCAGGGTTCAAATTACAACTACATTTAAAATAAACAGGGTATTTCCCAGGTATACAATGGTATTGTATTAGAGAAAATTTTCCCATAAATAAGATAATAAACACCTGTAAGCTTAAGTTGCGGTCCGTGGGCCTCTCCTGTTTTCTCCTTATTTCTTCTATCAAACTGTTTCTCTCCAAATTATCATTAGGTTTTACATTTGGAGCAGATCCGGCCCAAAGTAGAAGTAAACTAAGCATTAGCTTACTGCTTCAAAGCCATCAAGGAAATCCTACAAGTTCTTACACAGACTTGTGGCCTAAAACCTAAAATGTATATTAAGAAATATAATAATATTGAGTGCGATTTTGATTTATTCTTAGATCCAAATTAAAAGCCAAATAAATTAAACTTCCCTGTCAGTGGTGGTGATGTTCTCCACAGGAAGAGGGGGCCAAAACCGCCTTCTACTTGAGGCCCTACTTGAGGTAAAACTTTGACCCAGCCCTGAAAAATGAATAAACTTTAAACTGGATCTTGTCTTTTTAACAGGACCATGGGGATCATAGCTTACTATTTGATTTGTTTACTGGCTTATTAAGCCCGTTTTGCTTCATTTACCTTAATTAGTCGTCCAGGTAACTGCAGTTCATAAAATACTAGATGTGATTTTTCTAAAACTGCTAAGCTTTTCATTCTTATTCTTTAAAAACGACATAATGTAAACACATTGCTCAGTTTTCTTTGAGAAGACAGGCGTTGATTTATTGTTAATGCCTAATTCTATTTCAACCTTGTTAACCTTTTGTATTTCAACCTTGTTAACCTTTTGTTTTCTCTTAGTGTTCTTCTCTCCACAGTAACCACACCTGGGCTGGCGTTCTGTTAGCTGAGACAGCTTCTTGGATGAGAACATGGGCTGAGATGCTTCCAGTGACGTTCTACAACTGCTGCTATAAAGTCTTTTATTTCAGTATCCTGTGCTTCTAATCTAATTTAGCTTTCTG
>JAVLVB010001306.1:1760699-1775492 GCA_032876305.1 Orestias chungarensis
TGATTCCAGAGGAGTGAATGCTGCAAGTCAATGACTCGATGCAATCTGCTGGGGTTCCTTAGATTGGAAACTTTTTCAAATTGATTTGTTAGAATGTATCCTTGATTTTAATTGATTTTTTGTAAAGTGCCTTGAGACGACACCTGTTGTAAATTGGCGCTATATAAATAAACTGATTCTTGATTCTTCTTGATTCAACAAGGTCACTGATTACTTTTGACACCGTAAAACATTTTCAGCTCAAACACGAGCAGGTTTCTTTGGTCTCGGTATGATGCTTTCGACCAAAGAATGATCCTAATAAGTGAGACTCACACGTAGTCATGATCCAGGCTGGAGCTGACGGTTTGCACTGCAAGAAGACGGCGGGAGGCGTTTATATAACAGAGGCGACAATCAAAAACAGAGCCGTCACACTACAGTGTAACTTACAACCTGATACGTTCTCGTAGTCCTGCTCTTCTGTTTGACCTGCAAAACACGACCATTAAAACCACCTGAGGACGGACGATGTCGGCACGCCGGCGCCGCTGAGCAGCAGCTTACCTTCTTGGAGTGTTGGATCCCCGGCAGTTTCTCTGGAAAACAGATTTAGGGTTCATTAGGAAGAAGCCGCTGGCTGCATTTAATCGTCCAATCAAAACTGAAGGTTCTCCAGCGAGATTTGAATTAAAAAAAAATCAAAGTTTCAGCGCCTCCGATCTGGCGATTTAGATTTTTTGTATCAGATTATGTGCATGTGCAGTCCATATTAATCGTTTTTGGGACATTGCTTCAGGTCTTTTAGGTTCTCACAACTGCCTCTCAATAAGGCTATGGTCTGGACTTTGACTAGGCCCTTTAGAGCGTTGTTGTTTGGAACAGTTTTACTGTTAATCACCCAGTTTTGGCAAGTTTACTTTTTCAGACTAGAGAGGAGGGGGATAGTGAGATTAATGACTACAAGTTGGTTTACTTCAGTAAACTGCAGCCGTCATCATTCTCCTCCCGAGTTTTGGAAACATTAACAAGGATTTCTTCTGGAAACCAATTCATATAGAACTTGACCAGTTGAGTCATCTTTTCTTTTTTTTCTGTCATTAGTTTGCACTCTTAAAATACTATTTACCACCTCCAGGATCTGACCTCGGGATTAATTTTAATTAGCTGGGCTAAAGGCCAGCAGAGGAATATAATCCCTCCTGAGGCGTCCAACAGGCATCCTAACCAGAACCACCTTAAATTGTCCCTCTCTGTGTTGAGGAGCAGCGTCTCTACTCTGAGCTCCTCCTGGAAGAACAAGCATCTCACCCTCTCTCTAAGTAAACTAATTTAATCTCCATGTATCTGGAATTTTGTTCTTTTGGCCACTAATCATATTTTAGGATGATAGATGAGATTAGGAGCGTAGATCGCCTGGTAAACTGAGATTATGATGGACCGGTACAGAGGCTGTAGAACAAGAACTTCACCTCTTGAATGGAAAAAAAGCAGAGGAAGTTTCATCTTTTCCCATCCATGTTTTTAAAATTAAATGCATTTACTATAACTCTTAGACAAATAAAACATCTTGTTACGCGCGTGGAACCTAAATAGGGACAAAAGACAATTTAGAAAGCCTGAAACTCTAAGATCTCATCCTCTTTTCATCCCAAGGGACTGGGCTTTGTTTTAACCATTTATAGTTGTCTTGATTTATTTTTATGCAGGCTTTCGGAACGTTTTCTAATAATTAATGTAAAGGTGTATCTGACACGTTTATGGTAATTGGGGTTTATGCTTTTATTTAGTTAACCTCCGGTCACTGACCGGAAATGTCACAAAACAAGGGTTAGCAACGGTTACCTTGACAGCGGAAAGACAACGGAAAGAAAAAGACTAAAAATAAATTAGCTAGCTTTGTATATCAACTGAAAAATACGGTCAAACAGAAAGGAAGAGAGATAATATCATTTAGCTTCAGTCGGAAAGAGGAACCAGGTTTGTTTTATTGATGAAAGTTTGATTTGATATTGTAATACGGTTATGCTAATGTTTAATATGGAAATTTCTGTTATTTGTTTAGCTCTTACGTTGGTTGAATGACTGTTTCATGGTTTATGGCAACAAGTGGCGATTAAAGACATTCAACTGTCAGTTCTGGCCTTCTCTAACTTTGGCTGGATGCTACAGTACGAGCTTGACCACCTGCTGCACCACGAGGGCTCAAGGTTTAGTTTAATTTGTGAACAAATCTCTTGTTTAAGAGAAGAAATAGCAGATTTAAAAGACTCGCTTCAAAATGAAAGTGAGGAGAGACAAGTCATAAAAGATTGAATCTCAAGCAGAGAAAAAATGTTAAGTGAATTACAAGAGCAAAACACATCAGCTACTCCAGGACTTTCTGTGAGGACAAAAGTGCCAACAGAAAAAATGTTAACTTATCAAAATGAGGAAATGGCAAAAGAGAGAAAAAACTATTAACTCTATATGAACTGTGGTAAATGCAACCGCGTGAGACAAGGCAAAGGCTAAAGCAGGACATCTCAGAAAAGGAAATGGAAGATCTTGCAGACATAATTTAGCAAAAATAGATCATCTGATAAAACAGTACAAGGACATTAGAAGTAACAGCACCTTCATCTGACATGAGGAGAAAAGCTGATGCATGTGAAGCAGTGACTTTTGACATTGTGAAAATCATACTAGAAAGAATAAGTGGGGTTGACGGAGATTTTGATGCAGAGCGGGAAAGAAAACTGTTAAAGGGACTATTAGAGCATGATTATGCCCAGTCCATCTATGGTTACACTGCAGGATCAAATCACAGCCAACAGTCCTCAGCCTCATTCCTCACTTCAAAACGACCTGATGCTGCAGCAGACCTAGCAGCCAAAGAAACAGAGTACAAAATAGTACAAAAGGAGCAAAGACAAAGAGAAAACATAAAGGCTCTAGAAGAGGAGAATAAGAAACAAATTGCAGTTCAAACATCAGAGTTAGAACATTTAAGAGCTGAGAAGGAAGTAGAAGCAGCACGTGCCAGGTTGAAAGCCTATGATAGAGAGTTGTTACAGCTTGGGCATGCACAGATAATAAAAAGCGAACAGGTGAGCCCAGAGCACTCACCCAGACATGCATCTCCCTACATTATACCTGAGCCAACTGCATCCCCTAGTGTTACTCAGCTTGCACGGGCTCTACAAAACAGCATAAGAATAAACAGACTCCCCACACCAGAGCCAACAATGTTTAGTGGTGAGCCAATAAAGTTCATTGAATGGAAATCCACATTCATGTCTCATTTAACAAAATGGAGTCTCGGCAGCAGACAGACTTTACTATTTGAAAAGATATGTCACTGGCCCAGCTCGCAAATGTCTCAAAGGAACTTTCTTCAGAAATGATGAAGAGGCTTCGTAGATGCCTGGAAAAACTGAATCAAAGGTACGGCCAGCCATTTATGATACAAAGAGCGTTTCGATAAAAGCTGTCTAACTGGCCAAAAATACAGTCAAAAGATGCTGATGTCTTAAGGAACTTTGCAGACTTTGTGCATTCATGCATGCTTGCTATGCCCCATGTAAAAGGACTAGAGATACTCAATGACTGTGAAGAAAACCAGAAATTGTTACACAAACTACCGGACTGGATAATTGGGAGATGGAACAGGCATGTTACTACAACACTCATAAAAAGGGGTGAGTTTCCCAGCTTCAGGGATTTCGCCTCATTCCTCTCAATCGAAGCAGAAGTTGCCTGCTACCCAGTCACCTCCATACATGCACTTCGCTGCACGGAGACGAATGGTGATAAGAGAAATACTAAGGACATCAAAAAGAAATAGAGCAAGTGTATTCAATACAAACACAACTGAGCAAGGTGACTGCAAGATAAAGGCTAAAACACACAGCAACTCTTCATGCATGTGCCAAGAGTCACATCCTCTACATAAGTGCCCAGACATTCTGAAAATGAGCCTAGAAAACAGAAAGAAACATGTGAAAGACAATAAACTTTGTTATGGCTGTTTAAAACAAGGACACAGTGCTAAAGACTGCAGATGCCGTCTCACTTGTGAAGCTTACTCAAAGAGACATCCAACTTGCCTCCATGATCAAGAATACATGAATCGTCTGCAAAGGGAAACACAAGGTCAAGTGAGTACAAACAACGGAAATCAAGGTAACTCACCTGAAACAGCTACAGCCATGACTCTAAATGTTGCCAGAGCAGAGCACACAGTCAGTACCTCAATGATTGTGCCAGTGTGGGTGTCAACTGCCAAAAACCCACAAAAAGAAGAACTAGTCTATGCGTTATTCGACACACAGAACGACACGGTCTTCATTGATCAAGATGTAACACTTCAACTTCAAGCAGACGTGTGCCCTGTAAAACTCAAACTCACTACTATGATGGGAAAAAAATGCAATTGTAAATAGTGGAAAGTTGTGTGATCTTCTTGTAAGAGGTTATAATTCAGCAACAGTGATGAAACTCCCTGCTGCTTACACCAAGGACTACAATCCTGCAAACAGAGAAAACATTCCAACATGTGAAAAAGCAAAACTGTGGAGTCATTTGTTACCCATTGCTGATGTGAAGTAAGTCTTCTAATTGGTTATACTTGTCCCAGAGCATTAGCACCTTAACAAGTACTCTTAGGTAAAGACAATGAGGCGTATGCTATCCAAACTGATTTAGGATGGAGCATAGTTAGTAACTCAGTGCCATGCAGTGAAACAGACACACCAGGAGGCCTCTGTCACAGAGTAGCGGTCAAAGAAATTCCTCCATCCACTCCAGCAGATGCAATATGTGCACTTGAAATGACTTTGAGTCAGACAGAAGTGAAAAAACAGTGTCTCAAGAGGATCTCATGTTTTAGCGGCTGGATAGCTCATTTGGAATGTCACTAGACTTCCAATCCAAAGCTCATGGGTTCAAATCCAGCCCAGGGCAAAAATACACCACAACAACCAGTGTGGGTCCTTAGGCAAGACCCTTTGCGCCACTGCCTACCTTGCACCTGCAAAATGGCAGCCTCTGTGTGGTTTACACCAAAAACAATTTCCATAATAAAGTATACATTATTATTATTATTATTCTCGATAAACTTCAACAAGGCATAACACAGACTGAAAGTGGATGTTATAAAATGCCATTGCTATTCAAACAAAGGCCACAATTGCCCAATAACAGACAACTCGCGGAAAGCAGACTCACTCAGCTCAAACGCAAAGTCATGCGTGATGAAAAATACAGAAAGGACTATATCACATATGTATGTGATATAGTCATATCATAACACATCATAAAAAGAGGTGATGCAGAAGAGACTGATGATAATGGACCTGAAGGTGAGACATGGTACATACCGCACTACGGCATCTATCATCCAAAAAAAACGGAACGACTGCGAGTAGTGTTTGACTCCTCCGCAAAACACAAAGGTACCAGTCTTATTGAACGGTCCAGACATGATTAACAATCTCACTGGTGTACTCGTGCGCTTTAGACAACATCCAATAGCTCTAATGTGCGACATAGAAAAGATGTTTCACCAGTTCAAAGTTGACTCAAGTGATCGCAACTACTTACGGTTCTAATGGTGGAAAGATGGTGACTTTACTAAACCACTTCAACTATACAGGATGACAGTACACCTGTTCGGCGCTGTTTGGTCACCTAGTTGTGCGAATTATGGACTCAAACATTTGGCTAAAGAGAGCAAACTTGAGTATTCTGTAGGTTCACAGTTTATTTCTAGAGACTTTTATGTAGATGACGGAGTCACAAGTGCAGAAACAGTAAAAGATGCTGTACTACTGGGAAAGGAAGCACGAGAATTATGTGCAAAAGATGGACTAAGGCTACAAAAATTTATGTCTAACAACAGCAATGTTCTCAACAGCATCCCAGCATCAGAGTGTGCAATAGACATGAAAACAAAAGACTTGACATTCAGTGAAACACATACAGAAAAAGCACTTGGCATTCCATGGAACATTGAAAAGGACTCTTTCACTTTCAACATAGCAAATAAAGACCAACCCCCAACCAGACGTGGCATCTTGTCTACAGCCGCTGCAATATACGACCCTTTGGGATTCGCCGATCCGTACACTCTCAATGGTAAAAGAATCCTCCAAGAAATGTGTCGCCAAGGAACAGACTGGGACGATGTGTTACTTGAGCATCCTAAGCCACGGTGGGAGAGCTGGAAAGGAGATCTGAAAGATGGAAATAAACAGATGTTTTGTTCCAACATCATTTGGGCAAGTGGTGAGAAGAGAATTGCATAATTTTTCTGATGCGAGCACCACAGGATATGGACAATGGTCGTACTTAAGACTGAGCAACAAAAAGAAAGACATTCACTGTAGCTTCATAATGGGCAAAGCACGCGTCTCTCCAACAACGGTCACCACTATTCCAAGGTTAGAGCTGATCGTAGCTACAGTGTCAGTCATAGTCAGTAACATGCTCAAAGAAGACCTTCTTCTTGACAATGTGAAAGAATATTATTGGACAGACTCAAAAGTAATTCTGGGGTACATCAGTAATGAAGCAAGGCGCTTCCACACGTTCATTGCCAATAGAGTTCAAAAGACTACACCACAGTAATGGTTCTATGTACCTACTAGTGAAACTGTCTTCCAACTGGCTCACAGGGCCCCAGTTTTTGTGGGAAAAAGAAACCAATCTACCAACAAAGGAAACTATTGAACTCCAAATAGGAGACCCAGAAGTGAAAAAAGTACAGACTCTAAACACGCAAACCTCAGAACACAAATGTCTCAGAGACCCCCTCACCAAGTTCTCATCTTGAGCAGTCAGCGCAGTAGCATGTCTCAAACGATATCTACTCAAGGACAAGTCAAGGTCACTCAGTACAGTGAATGAAAGACAAAATGCTGAAATTGTAATCATCAAAGACTTACAAAGACAAACGTTTGAAAATGAAATATCAGCTCTAAGTAACGGAAAGGCCTTGCCAAACAACAACAAAATGCACAACTTGAATCTCTTCTTGGATAAGGACAAAGTGCTCAAGGTGGGAGGAAGACTTCTTCATTCTACACTTCCAAACTCTTTCAAACATCCAACAGTCATCCCAAGAGATCATCACATCACCAAACTCATAATCGCTCATTGTCATGAAAAAGTCAATCATCAAGGAAAAGGCTTCACAATGAATGAAATACGCTCAAGTGGATATTGGATCCCAAATCTAAGTCAAACAGTATCATCCTTCATTCGTCGGTGTGTGTTTTGTCGGAGATTGAGGAGACCAGTTGAAGGACAAAAAAGGGAGATCTCCCCATAGAAAGGATTGAACATTCTCCACCTTTCAAATACTGTGGAATGGACTTTTTTGGCCCATTCCTCACCAAACAAGCGAGGAAAGAAAACAAAACGTACGGTCTTCTCTTTTCATGTTTCTTTTCAGGAGCTGTACATGTAGAGATGTTAGAGGACCTGTCTACGGACACGTTCATTAATAGACTAAGATGTTTCATTGCTTTGAGAGGCTCTGTCAGACAAATAAAATGTGATCAAGGTACTAACTTTGTTGGTGCCAAAAATGAAATTAATGCTGCACTAAAGGAAATAGACACTGATAAGCTGACATCCTTTCTTGCTGAAAAACAGTGTGATTTTGTTCTAAACACACCTCATGCAAGTCACACAGGTGGAGTATGGGAGTGGCAAATACGGACTGTAAGAAACGTTCTCAACGCAACTCTTGCTCTCAGTAAAGGACGGTTCACAGACTCTTCACTCTGAACCTTTCTGTATGAAGCAACTGCAATTGTCAACAGTCGCCCGCTGACCATGGACACTCTTAACGACCCAAAAAATTTGGAACCAATAACTCAAAATCATTTTGTCATAATGAAAAGTACAACAGCGTTGCCACCATCAGAACATTTCGTCAAAGAGGACTTTTATGCACAAAAACGATGGCGTCAAGTGCAAAATTTAGCTGAACAATTTTGGAGCAGATGGAAGAAAGAATATCTGCACAACATTATGGTCTGGCAAAGATGGCACAAACCCAAAAGAAATATGGAAACAGGTGACATTGTCTTAGAAAAAGAGCACACTCAACCACGATCCCAATGGAAACTCGGACAAGTCTTGGATACTGTAACAGATTCAGATGGACTTGTGAGAAAAGTCAAAATAGCCTTTGCAGACAGAAATCTTAGTGATAAGGGTGTACGTTTGCATAAAATGTCTGTAGTGGAACGTCCAGTTCATAAGTTAGTTTTGCTATTTTAAAGCAGTTAAAGTGTTTGCTAAAGATAGTGAAATTTTGAATAATGTATGTTTTCAATGTTGTTATGGTTATGTAAATCTGAAAAAAAAAATTCGTTTTATTTGGAGATTTAGACAGAAAATAATTTGTGTGTAAAGGTGTATATGACAGGTTTCTGGTAAACAGGGTTTTATGCTTTTATTTTGTTAAACTCCTGTCCCTGACACAGAACAAGGGTTAGCAACGGTTAGCTTGACAAGAAAAGAAAAAGAGGAAAATAAGTCAGCTAGCTTTGTATTTCAACAGAAAAATACGGTCAAACAGAAAGGAAGAGAGATAATATTATTTAGCTTCGGTCGGAAAGAGGAACAAGGTTTGTTTTATTGATGAAAGTTTGATTTGATATTGTAATACGGTTATGCTAATGTATTAATATGGTAATTTCTGTTTGTTGTTTATCTCTTACGTTGGTTGAATGACTGTTTCATGGTTTATGGCAACAAGTGGCGATTAAAGACATTCAACTATCAGTTCTGGCCTTCTCTAACTTCGACTGACTGGATGCTACAATTAAATAAAAGAAAATCACTGAAATCAAGAATATATTATAATATAGAATAGTCTGTCGGGATTTTTTTGCATTAAATGCAATATAGGCCACAGCATAAAGAAATCATGTCAGGTTATACATACATTGAAGGCGAAGACATCTGATTTGATCTGGTGACTGAAAGATACAGGAGTAGAAAAAAAAATATCAGTAATGATCTTAAATTGTCATCATCATCAGAATCCATGATTGAAAACTTCTAAACTGAAGGGGATTAGGCTCACTAGAATAACTGTTCAGAATTTAATCTCAAGATTCACAGAATTGTCACTTTCACTTCAGAATACTAACTCTAATCTCCTAAATCTAGTGTCCTAAATCTAATCACAGAATTTTAACTTTAATCCCAGTATACAGATGGCAGTCTCAGGATTTTTACTTTCATCTTAGAAGTCTGATTTTAATCTCATAATTCAAAATTTTATTTAAGAATCCTGTTTCTAATCCCAAAACTAAAGTTTTAATAGCAGTTTTTTTACTTTCATTTCAGGTGTTTAACTTTCATCAAAGAGCACCAACTATAATCTCAGAGTTTTGATTAAGTATTCTGAAGTAAGTAATAGTCATTATTCTGAGATTAACATTTCAGAATAATGACTTTAATCTCAAAATTTAATTTATTTTTAAACCCTGTTTGAAATCCCCAAATTCACACCTTAATCTCAAAATTCCATTTATAATCTGGGAATTCTGATTTTTAACTCAGAATACTGACTAAAACCGCAAACTTTAAACTTGCACCCTGGTTTTAACCCAAAATTAAGACTCTTATCCCAGAATTTTTACTTTAATCCACGAATTCGTACCACAGAATACTGAAAAAAAGAACATATTTTTTACAGTACATTTCTGCTTTTATACCTGAAGAAGCAGAAGAAGTGCAGCAGTAAGACAGACTGTGAGAACTGGCTTCTGGTAATCTATTTATTGTCGGTGCAAAGCTACGTATCTGACAAAAATACGTCAGTTGTGATTTAAACAAATTAGTTTTACAGGAAACAAAACATAAGCTTTTGTCCACAAATTCTGAAAGTTTTAAAACCTAAATTTAACCACAGTCATAAGATTTATTACGAGTGAAAACATTTTCCAAACACAGAAGAACATTGTTTACCTGTTTTTGATCTCATAACTGCAAATTTACTCCCCCCACGCTGGCTGCCAACAAAGAATAACTACGTCAAAAATAAGTACTATAAATATGACAATTTCAGATTTTTCAGGCTTTTTTCACCCAATAAAAGGCTTTGGATCAGAAAAACACACAACTAATGGATAACAGCTGACAAGAGAAATTACTTAAACAGAAACCTGTTTTAAAATGTGACGTAGGTTTAAAGAAAGCGAGAAAAGACACAAATGATCCTCTGATGTAAAGATATAGAAACATGAACAGAAACAAAGGCTGGGATAATCTGGGAAAGGATAATGAAACCATTTCTAAGGTTTTGTGAATCATTGACAGGGACTAACCTCCCTAATCTAATCCAAGAGAAGACTAAGGGATCATCGGAGAACGATTACACCCACTTAAACAAATAAACAAAAAAGAATTGTGATTTAAAGCTATTTTAGGTCACTTTTATTTTATTTTATTTTTAACAAATCGTTTCTAACCATATTTGTTAATACTGTCTCTTTTCCTTAAAGAATAGACATGTAATCTATGAAAACAGCGAGAACCTCTATCTCCTCTCAGCGGTCTGCCTGATGACGACAGAAAAATGACCAAAGAAAAATGGTTTTCTGGAACAGGAAGTTGTTTCTCACAGCTGCAGCGAAAAAACAATCCTGCACAGAAAATAGATGAACATGATTGGCACTACGGAGAAATTCATCCTCCCTCTTGTTTCTGCAAACAGAATTTGGGCCATGGAGAAAAGGCTTGACTTTTTCGCAGATTATCTGCTTCATACAATTAGAAGAGAATGACAGGTTTATGAAATACATGGAAAAAAAGGCCTTCATTTATAAATGTTACCTATTTCAGCGTTAGATCTCAATATTCTGAGGTTATTGCATCAAAATTCTGAAAAATACAGCCATAATTCTACTTTAACTCTGTAATTTCCCTTCTGGGAATAATAAAGTATTTTTTATCTTATCTAAATCTAACTATTCTGACATTTTTCTCTGATGTGTTTTTGTGATTGGCACTAATTCTCTTCCGTGTTGCACAATTCGGCATGAACATATGTAATGGCTGATGTTAGTCCTTTTTTAAGATATCGGCATCGGTCTGATAAGTAAAATAGAGATGACATCATCCAGCCATTTCTGTTCGCTGTTTGTTTTTACATTTCTAGCTGGGAGCCAGGTTGGTCATATGGTATTTTCTTTGGTCAATAACAGTGATAGTGATGCCATGGACGCCAGGATGGTGAGATGTCTATTTGATGTATATTTGAAGCACAAATGCCATGTCAGTGGTGAGAAAAGTTTATTTTTAAAGAGATTGAAAGGAAAAGGAAATATATGTAATATCAGTAAATATCGGGTACAACAATATAATCATTTGTATCAACCCAAATTTTCACATCAGCGCATCATTATTACTCGTCCATTATGCCCTTGAAGAGGCCAGAACAGGATCTAAATCTCTGAAATATTCTGTGGACCGACGAGGTGAAAGTGGAGCTTTCTTTTCTTTTTGGTGCAAAACTGACTATAATAACAGCATACAGTCAAACATGGTGGTGGTAGTGTGATGGTCTGGGCCTGGACGCGTATTTAATTTCGTATTAGATTGGTTGTTTACGCTTTTTTTTCCCTCTGCTCTTGATGATGGCAGATGGTTTTTCTCTGTCTCATGTCCTCCCATTAATTTCCCCTATTCAGCTCTCAGTTTTTGTACCTTTCTCTTCTTTTTGTGTTCCTGATTCATTTCTCTTTGGGCGACCTTGACAATCTGCTATCCTCAACTACTCCTGGAAGTTATGTAAACAAGATGCTCTCCCCATGCCCTTCCCTTCCCAGTTACATCTGTGGAACTGTTCACAATGGACCGATTGATAACATCTTCAAGGACACCTCGTGCCAGTTCACAGACTTACACACACACATGAACTCATACCCATTTCACACTGCCTTCAACGCACCCCCTGCTCGATGTGTCTTCCGCCTTGTCATTGTGGTTTCTTTGGTGCTTTTTATTCAATTTCAAGCTGTATCCTGTCAAAGGATAAAGTGTGAAATGTCTTTTTTCCCTCACCTCTCCCTAATGTGTCATCTTCCTCTTCACGTAAAGGCAGTGCTTACAATGGATGCGTCTCAAGATGAGGCAGCGTCTTCAGATAGTGCATGGACTCAGTCACCTGTCTCCCCATGTAGGTACTGTGATGTTTGTCTCAATGGGTGTACTAGGACTGTAATTTCGTTCGTGCTCATGTACCCTCATTTGATGCAAATGACAATAAATGAGTCTTGAATGAATGGGTGTGTGGTTGATTTAAGAGAAATCAGCTAAGGAGAATGGACTATAACTCCACCAAGCTGATATGAAAGACATTACAACCCAAAAATGGTATCTTTTTTTGTCACAAAATTTTGGTTTGATGGACAATTTCAGTATGTTTTTTTTAACCAGTTTGAACTGGGCAGCTTTTTCTCCTTTAAAAATAAAAATAAATCAACTAAAACCAACTTTTTGTTTCTAATCAGGTTTTCTTTGCTTGACATTAAAATAAGTTTGTTGCTCTGAAACATTTGAATAAGTAAAACAAAAAAAGTCTACAAGATGGGAAATTATTATTAATAGCGTTGAACAATTTTTCTCACTTCTCTCCTAAATCTTGGTACTCACAATGTCTGTGGGTCGTATATTTGAGGTTCCTCATGTATGATAGCTGCAAAAGATAAAAACAACACTTATGAGCTCCCCTGGGTCTGTGGAGTTTAGAGAAGCGGAATTGAAAGATTATTTGGGATGTGAAAAACAACATATTTTCATAGAAATGTAACGTTTTGGAAATGATAAAAAATAGATCTTCATGCTAAAATGAAATAAAGCTTCCATAAATTTTATTTTGAATTTGAAAATATACCCCAAAAACATATCTCCATCTTTCTATTCTATTCTTTTCTATTTTATTCTATTCTATTATACAAAGGGTGGGTTTCAAATCGATGCCTAAATATACTTGGTATGTTACCTGTTGTTTACCATCTATTACTTAATTTTTTGGTATTTTAAGTGGTTAATATTGACCAACACCAAAATCCTTTTGTAGTTTGTGTTACCACTTCCTGATAAATTTGCTGCTTTCATGCTCAATGAGATTTTCCTTCGGTTATGCAGTCCCAGCCTCCTTTTCAGAAGTTTATTTTGAAAAATATGATTTTCCTGCTTGTTTTATTAAAAGAACCCCGACTGTAGTCCTGCAGTAAACACCTTGCTAAAATTAAAAGCGTCTTAAAACTGAACAAGAGGTGCAGATTGCAACAGCCTTGTCGAGACGACACTAATAACCACAGCAGACCTCGGGTTAAGACGGCTGTAGCAGTGAGTCCTGCCTGACCCACATACTATTGAATAGTGATGGTTTCCGGTGCTTTATCTTTTGTTTTTTGCTGCACAGAGCACAGGTTGATAAGAGAAGGACTCATTTACTCGACCACATAATACAGACAGGATTGAAGAAGTTTACTTCGAGCTGAATATTTAATGTTTTGAGCAACATGCTTAGTCTATCCTGCAGGATTATGCTAAAAAATACTAATTAATGTATTATTTGCATTATTTATAGTTTTTATTTTGATGGCGTGTGAAAGAGGATTAGAACCACTGGAAAAAAACAAACAAAACCAAAAAATTCCGATGTCAGTCTGAAAATGTCTAATTTAATCTACAATTGCTTATGTTTCTTTCTCAAAATTCAGAAAATTCAGACTAAAATTTTAGAAATATTATAAGAATTCTGACTTTGTATTCTGATGTTAAATCTCAAGATTCTGACACTGACATGAGAGTTTAAACTCAGAATTCCTATGTTTTTTTTTCAGAACTTGGATTAAAACCAAGAACTCAAACTATAATCACAGAATACTGACTTTAATCTCTCAATTTTTTTCTAAGAATTTAGGCTGATACATGAGAATGTTGACTTTAATCTATAAATTTGAACATTAATCCGAGAATTCTGATTTCAACTTCAGAATTCTGAGATTGACATGAGAATTTAAGAACTTGAATCACAAAATCCAGATTTTAATATTCAAATTCGGACTTTAATCTCAAAATTCAAGCTGCAATCGGGGACTTTAAAATATGATATTTCAATTAATTAATATAAAAATTCTGACTTTTTATTTAGATGTTAATCTCAGAATTGTCACTTTCACTTCAGAACACTAACTCTTATCTCCATTTAAATCTCAAGATTCTGACACTGACATTAATCTCATAATTCCTTTTTTTTTCCAGGAATTTAGAATTTAATCCCAGAATTCAATCTTTAATCACAGAATACATACTTTTATCTCTCAATTATGACTTCATTCTTAGAATTCAGGCTAAAATCTGAGAATGTTCATGAGGAGTTTAAGAGAATTTTGAATTAAATTCAGACTTTAATCTCAGAATACTAACTTTAGATTCTGACTTAAATCTAAGAAAACCAACTTCAATCTCAAATCTGAGATTTATAAATTGATCCTAAAAATTCTCAGATTTGTTTTTATTATTTGCCCCTTATCATTTTATAATAGACAAATCTGTTAACAAATAACAGATCTAATCTCCGAACTTGACTTTATGCAAATAGGCAACATGGTAGCTACATGCTTGGATGAAATGGATGTGATTTGTACAGGACACGAATTGAATTTTTAAAGAAATATGTTGTTTTTAGGGATTCTTTGCATGGCTGATGTTCCCAGAAGACATTTCTTTATTAGGAGAGCAAAAGGTAAGTAAAACAAGGTTTAAGTAATCGTTTTCTCCATTGCCCCCCCCCCC
>JAVLVB010001306.1:1775592-1797954 GCA_032876305.1 Orestias chungarensis
CAGACACAGAAGTGACAGCAGACTCAGCGACACAACTGAGACGACAGTCAGGGCTGCAGTCAGCGGACTGGGGTCACTGATCATACCTGAGGCACACAAACAATGGAAATTTAACAACCAAGATGCATTTCATTTTGTTCGATCCAAGTTGTTACTGGACAACAGCTTTTAAGACTGAAGGTGGCGTTTTCACGTTAACAAGGCAAAGCACCACAGGATGTGGTGGGCAGAAATAAAACTGAAACAAGGCGCTGTTCGCGCAGGACTCTCTCACATTACAATAGCTGCTGTTTAAAAGCATAAAACCTCATGGCAAGAGTTGGTCTGTGCAATGAGGACAAAATGTGATTTACTGAAGTAAACTGGACTTAGGCAACAGTTTCTGATGAAGCATCAGCTTTCAGCCTGTTTCTGAAGCATCTGCCCAAATAACAACCATCTTTAAAGCGCAGATAATGTAATTGTAATAGTTACCAACAGTTCAGGGTAAAAATAAATAAAAATAAAAAAACAGTTGCAAATTAGAGGTTTTTAAGAGCGGTAAGAGATGGTTTCATTGAACAAAGTCTTGATGATTGGATTTAAATTTAAAGCAAATTTATGATAGTGAACGATTACCTCTTAACAGATATTATTTGTATGGTTAGATTTACAGAACAGTAAACTTTGGCTTAAATGATGTTCGATTATACCACAAATTTGGGAAAAGAAAGTAATTTTGTCTTTATGTTATCAAATAAAAATGTCAAAACAACAACAAATCATTCATTATATAAAATAAAAAACTTTAATGTAATAGTTGAAGACGGGTTTTTTGCACACACTTTCTAGACTCACTTGAGTCTCGTAGCAACATGGGCTGAAAGGCCACTCAGAGAGGAAGAAGCCGACATGCCAAAAACAACATTAAATCAGGAGAAACTTTGTAAATGAGCACATTTTAGGCTTAAGGACACGTCTGATGATCCTGAGTAAGGCAGTAGCGGCATTATAATGTGGGGATTTTTGGCAGCAGGAACTGGTGCTCTTCACAAAATGGAAAAAAAACAGTGTGGAAATGCTCAAACGTCATTTTAGGACATCGGTGGGATAATTATACCACATAATCAGTTGTGAGAAGGAGAGTAAAATCAATGGTTTTACAAAAATAATAAGTTAACTAAAGGATAGTTAAATTTAAAACGCTTCTTTAATTGTTCTGAAATATAATTTTTTTTAGTGGTCCACAGTAAGTAACCTAAAACAAGACAAGATGCGTTTAATATAATGTATTTAGTGTAACAATATCTAAAATTCTATATTATTTCTTTGAAATAGGAAGCTAATAAAATCCTTACAAGCTAAAAGAGCTGCTTTAAAACTACTGTACTATAAGATAAGAATCATAGATAACTTACAAACTATTCATATTTTATATCCTGGAAACAGAATGATGGTGGACGCAATACGATACAAGTCACAAACAAAACACACAATGTAAAAGAACCAGCTCAGTAATTTTACATTAACTAGAATAGTTTAGCAGATTAGTCCATGACATTCAATGGGATAATTGCGGAAGAAATGTTGCTTCTTCTTCTGTTCAAGCTTGATTTACTGACATATTTATATATTTAACCAATGTAAATTATTAAGTGATGCATCAAGAGACTAAACACTAAACAAATATCATCTCAAAAGTTGTATAATACATATGCTTTTGTTCAATGAAATAACTCTACCCATGCGGAGTTTAGCTTCCCTGATTTAAGAGGTCTTTGCGATTTACCATTGCAGTTTAACTCTTTAATCGGATGTATTAACGTTAACTTACATTTTATTCTCCCCTTTTACCATGTTGTCACTAAACAGACTTTGTAATTGGGGTGAAAGGAAGCTGAACTAGATTGGGTAATCTTAATATCCTTAACTTGAACTACGTCCAATCTGCATATTGTATAAACAGGAAACTGTATAAGGGGATTAAAGTTACAGATATTTGTTTAAAAGGTAAATTTTTTTTGTTTTTGTTTGATTTTGTGAATAAACAGGGTTATTCATTTCAGTTTATTTATAGAGCACCTTTTACTAAACAAGGCAGTTTTATGTGCATAACGTTCACGTCTCTGATAGTGGTCTCACTGGAAAGTTGCTCTTTCCAGTGGGCGTACAGTTTTCCATCACAGACATGTAGCATCTCTAACCAAATTTAGCTCATTTAAATCATAGCCAGACATCGCTTGGTGTAAAGCTGTGAAACATTAAAATGAATACATATTTGACATTAATCAAATAATGTTTAGAGGCAACCCTACCCATTCTTATTCGGGAAACATCGACATTCCCTCCAGTTTTTAGTCAAATACAAAAACAAAGAAGAAGCATGAAGCTCAATCCTTAAGCCTCCATGTGAACAGTCTAAATTACACTTCATTATTGAAATTACATAGTTATGCTGTAAAATGTAAAAAATGACTGTTGTCGTCATTTATCAGGTTCTCATCTATTTTTTTGCATCGTAAATCTCTTATTTGTTTTATACTTTAGCTTCTGTAGTATTTGTCTGTAACCCAATTATTGCCCTTTTTGTTTTTTAATTGTTGTAAATAAAGCAGTCCAGCTTCCACGCTGCGTCTCTATTGGCTTTATTTTATGCATTTCGTTGCAAGAATTCTTCATTTTCCTCTATTAACACTGGAATGAACAATCAAAAGTATTAAAAATGTAAACTAAGATGTTTCTAATTTCGAATTAAAATACCCAGATGGCTCCTTAAACATATTTTGTACTAGTGCTTTCAGCTGAACTGAGATAATTTACTTAAATTCTAAGTATTGCATCTTTTCATATATATTGACCTGCGTCATTAACTAAGCTGCTTCCTTTGAGATGTTAAATGTTAACCTTGTCATTTATAGAGTAAAAGAATTACTTTAAAAGTAAAAAAGTCCTTGTTAGGAACATGCACTTTTAAGGTGTATAAATAGATTTACCTGGAATATTTTAAGGTTTAAGTATCACGACTGGCTGCTAATCTCGTAGAATCAAAGTCAGATTTCTTACCAATATCCTATCAGGTCATAAATAATAAATGGTCTGTATTTGTACAGCGTTTTATGTAGACCACAAGACCCCAACATGCTTTACACTTTATTCACTCATTCACTCACGCGACACATTCACACGCTGGATCCTAGATCAAAACCCTTTAAACAACACAAAGTCATCCAGATTGGCTTCAGTGTTGGTACAGAGCTGACACCAGTGAGACCATAACCTGTAAATGTAAAAGTCTTATATGCATTACCTTCAGAAATCCAGCCGCCTTCATTCTTTACTGCTTTCCTACAGCGGCAGCAACACCAGGTCGAGTGTCAGCTCTGCTTCCTCTTTCAGTGCCTCCCCACATCCGTCAAGCACTCTCGTCCGATACCACTGTGGTGTTTAGTGATCACAAAACGCCACTAATGAGCAGCTTGTTCAGTTTTAGAGTCAGGCCAAGTCGTTCCACAGGCGCCAACCTTTACCTTTTCTCTTTCAAACTAACGCAACAATCTAGCTATATAAAATGTTTGTTCTCAGACAGATGTATGTTAACTAGAAAAACCTCACTGACCACCTCAAAACTCGCCCAGGACAAAATAATGTTTGGATAATAAGCCACCAAAAATTCAGAAATAAATCCTCCAAAAATAGACGGGAAGGGAGAGGACACCGGAAAAATATTACATGAGGCGACTAGGAGGAGTCTTGAAAGAGAAATTGACTGATATGAGATGAGATGAGTAAAGTAAAAGAACATAAAGGTAAAAACAGTAAAGCTCATAAATCTGAGGATGAAAGCATAAAGACCCTTTAGAAAGAAACAAGTGGATTAAAATTTGAGGAAACCTCTTAACAAATCATGACTTGCAGGTTCAGATTATCCCATCAGAGCATACCAACCAATCAAAATTGCTATTGTGACCAGCTCTGGGAGAATAGTATCACGTTTTTTTCTGGCTTAAAAAAATTCACATCAACAAAGAACAATACGAAAAACTTGGCTCATTGACATGACTGTGGGGTAAATCACATTTAAAGACGTCCTGTTAATGGCAGCCGGAGTCAAAAGGTTCTTGTTTCAAATATTTCCATCTTTATTCTGCAAAAACAAGTTGCTTCTGGGCTGAATTTGTTCACTCATATATAAGAAGTAGAGACCAGCGACATCTCACTCAGGTTAAAGTTTTAAACGTAAAGATGACAGGAGGTGCTTTGTTGCTTTAACCTTTGCCCATACCATTGGTTTTTAAAATACATAATGGCATCCAAACAAAGGCATGATCATGTTGTTGGACAAGCAAAAACAATATGTATATATGTCACTTTCTTTCTCTTCTCTTCAGTAATAATTTCTTAGCTAGCTTCCTCTTGGCCTTAAAAAGTGCAACATTCCTTAATTTTAACCCCCAATAAAATCTCCAAATTTGTCTGAGATTTGTATGATAGCTCAGTCATTGCCTCAAATCTTGTTGTGACTGATTTATTTCTGCAGTTTATTTGGGTTCGGCTGGAAGATTTCATGTGTTATTTCACACCTTAGCAGAATTACAGAATTACAATATCCAAATTTCCTTTCCTTTACTCTTTTTCTCTCTCATAGAAGGTATGCATGGGCCTGCATTTCTGGTTAGATGCCTTCTTGGAAAAGGTAATCAGCTTGGTTATTGCTGGCAGCCATTTCTAACCCTATCTCTCTCCTTCTCTAAAACTACTATTGACACGTTCTGTATGTGATTGTAGCCTCGGCTCTGAGCTTATCACATTAGCACATTAAAATGGCCGTTTGCTCTGTGCCAGGTCCTGGTTCTCCTGCTACATGCTCAGAATGAGGGAATGCTGTGATGTTAAATACTTTTTTTTCTTTATTTTTTAATTTTTTATATGGAACATTTTTGATATACCTAAAAGGAACAAACAGTTTCATAACAAGGATAAGTTTAAAAGAATATACTTCACTTTGAATCTCTCAGCGTTCATATTTCTGTGCAAGAACATGGTCCGTTTGTAGGCGAGGAGACGACAGCTCAGCAGGTGGGGGTTTGTCTTGTAATCAGGAGCGTTTCCGCTTCTACAAAGTAGCTCACAACCATCAGTGGGCGAACGACTGAACGTAATCTCTGCGTTCAGAGAGAGTAGGTGTCAATAACAACTGGCTATAAATGTCAGGGGTCTTTCAACTGTCTGTAGGACATATTTATTTGTGTTTATTGGTAATTAGGTGAGATTCAGATTTTCTGAGATATTTAGGTTTATTTTTTGTGGTTTATTTTTGGGTCATGTATTTGCAACATTGTGGGGACCGTTTTTTATAGCACATACTATTCTTGTGTGGACCTATTGCTCCTTGTGGGGACTCAGACCTGGTCACAACAGGTACAACTGCTGTTTCTGGGTCAGGGGTCATGTTTAGGACACTAGTGTGAATCGAGTTAGGGAAAAACAAAGATTGTGTTTGTGTGAACATGGTTTTGTCCTGTTTGTCTCTACCTGTCCAGGTTGGAACCTGAAAGGATAAGCAGGTATAACCAGTGGATGTAGAAGAAAAAATGTTTAATGTTTCAAATGTATCACTCTTTGTTTAATTGTTCTAACTAATACATTTCAGTGTTACATCAGAATCAGAATCACTTTATTTTGCCAAGTATACCACATATACAAGGATTTTTTTCTTGGTGTGAGCAACACGTGTATCACATGTAACAACTACACAGCCTATTTGAATGTGTTAAACTGTGAGAGATTGGAAGAAGAAAAAATAGAATAAATTGTGAGTCAGATTCAGGGGTGCTATGATGGAGGAGTGTTACAGGTCTGGGGAAGAAGCTGTTGGCATGTCGGGTTGTGTTGGTTTTGATGGTCCGAAGCCTTTTAGCAGATGGGAGAGTTCGAGAGAGGTGATGTCCAGGATGTGAGGGGTCAGTTGTGAATCTGGCAGCACGCTTCCTCACCCTGCTGATGTAGATCTCCTGAAGTGTCGGGAGGTTACAACCGATGATCCTCTCTGCTGACCTGATGACACGTTGTGGTGTGGCTCGATCTTTTGAGGTGTAGGACCCAAAACCGAATGGATGAGGTGAGGACAGACTCGATAATCGAAGTGTAGAACAGGATTAGCAACACAACACACACTACTGTCTCGCTGTGTTGATCCAGGAGGAGGGAAAACAGCAACTCAATGACCCAATGCAATCTGCTAGGTGTTCTTAGATAATAGCATTTTTAAACTGATTTGTTTACCATGTATGAAAATATGTAAATTAGAATGAAATGGTTTTCTGGTAAAGTGGCTTGAGACAACATTCATTGTAAATTTGCACTATATAAACAAACTGAATAAATAAACTGAATGGAAATGTAAAGGTCATTGAAACTACAAACAGTAAAAGCGACCCACAGTGGCGGTTCTTGCAGATATGGTGCCTTGAGCGAGCTCCCAGACACCACCTACTCAATAAATCAATCAATACTGTGGATTGGTCACTGGAAAGTATTTTCCATAAACATGTTTTTGCACAAATCATTATAATCATTATGTTTAAAATACATAAACACCAGAAATTTGAAGGCAACTGTACATGAACTTCTTATGAAAAGATGTGTATATATACACTTTAATAAATATACACTTGTTTATATAAAAAAAAAAAAACTCTGGTGACTAATTTACAGTTACATGTCACTGCTTAAGTCATTGTTTTTTTATAATTATTAATAAACAAGATATGATTAAGACTGCTCCAATATCACATAGATCCTTATTTATTCGAAATAAAGTGATTCTTTATATAATAGGTAAATACAATTAAGTCAAATAAAACAAAATAAAATAAATAATCCCCATAATCGCCAGCTACATTCGTCTAAAACCCAGGTCTGCATGATAGTTTAGTAAACAGTGTTTTTAAACTGTACGTAACGACGTACCGCGCCCCCCCTCAACAAAATAAATACAAATAAAATAAATTATAAAATAGTAAATAAATAAAATAAAATAAGACAAAAAATAATGTAAAGTAAATATTACTCAGCTACTATCTTCTGGAGCCTGGGCCTGTATTCTAGCCGAGCGATGCAGATAGTAAACAAACACAACTTTGTAAACCTTACGTCGTGACGTCACTCTACGTACGTACGTTCCTCAGCGCGTCCAGCACCAGGCAGTCCAGCGTGCGGACCGTCGGCTCGGTTCCTCCGCAGTTCACATCCATGTCGTTGGGGTCTTCTTTTAGAGGAGGCGTCGTGTCGCTGCTGTCGCTTCGCCTCTCGTGGAAGGTGGGCTGACCCCCGGCCGCTGCTCCAGCCACACCCTCTCGCTGTCATTGTCGTCATCCCGTCGATTGCTCCGCAGCTGTCAAACCGTTGCCGGGTCCGGGTCCCGGTCGCGTGCATGCAGCAGAATGGCTCGAGCGGCTCCAACGGCTCCAACGGCGGCAGGGAGCGGCAGCCTCGGTCCTTCAGCCCGCTGCCCGCCGCCACCACGCGGGTTAGGCGGTTCATCCAGGAGAGACAGAGGACGCTGCCGCTCCCCAAAGTGATGGTGGTGTTGTCGGCCGTCGGCGACGCGGACAAACCGGGCGATGCCATGTCGAGCTCGGACCCCGCGGAGGAGGGTGACGGCGTCCGGAGGCCGCCCGCCTCCCCGTCGCCGAAGCGCGGCGCCCGGAGCAAGCCGCTCCGCTCAGCGCTGAACACCGCGGAGCAGCAGGAGGTGAGTAGGCCGCTGCGACCCAGACACGCTCCTCTCTCAAAATAAACATCATTTAACCAAACAGACAGAGTTCAATTCAAAAAACACGCATAGTTTGTGTATTCAGAAGAAAACTAAACATAGCACAACTATATGCAACCTTAGGGTTGAATTGTTTATTTATAATTACTCTGCCAAGCCGCCCGTTGATTGGCTAGAAGTCGTGTCACGTGGCTCTAAGTTTAATCGTCTTATTTCTAATCAAACTCGTTTTAACGACTTCTCTGCGAGGAGGCATCAACAACTCTCATTTGGGGAATGTTGTTCCCACAGACTGACCAAGAATCTGATGAACAGATGGATTATTCCCAGTAGGGAGATCCTCAGTCCCATTATATAAATGCTTTTCCTCTTTCTCTCCTGTCCTCTTCTGCTTCGGATCCAAACCTCCTTTTGAACTCTTTATGTTTTTGGGTTAAACCTCAGATGTTATGTTCAGCTTTCGTGATGTTAATTAGCTTCTCCAGCTGTAAACCAATGTGTTACCATGGTCATAATGCATCATGACAAAGGTCCAAAAGTAGGAAAATATCAGCAAGTGTTCCTCCAGCTGGACAGCGTCCAAAACTGGAGAGAATATTTGCCCAAATAGGTAATTTTTCTGTCAGAAACTGAGTTGTAAAAGTTTTTAGAAATGAAAAAAAAAAAATCATGGCAGAAGTAAGAAAGCTACTCTAACATGCTGGCAGTTTGAGCCACTCAATTACAAAATCACATGTCCTAATTGAATGGAGGAAATATTATTCTGATGGAATATTTTCCTAGATAATTTTTATGAATCTGCCCGCCTCCACCACACGGGTTAGGCGGTTCATCCAGGAGAGACAGAGGACGCTGCCGCTCCCCAAAGAGATGGTGGTGTTCTCGGCCGCCGGCGACGCGGACAAACCGGGCAATGCCACTGCTGTGTCGTCCGCAAACTTCACAATATGACAGCCTATCCATCCAGGCTGTCATATTGTGAAGTTTGCGGACGACAAAGCAGTGGTTGGATGCATCACAAACAGGTACAGGCAGGAGGTGGAACACCTGGAGGGCTGGTGCAGAGATAACAACCTCTGCATTAATGTAAAGAAAACCAAGGAGATGATTGTGGACTTCAGAAGAGGCAAGCATGCCCACCTCCCCGTGCACATGGGAGGAACTGCGGTGGAAGTGGTCAACGGCTACAGGTACTTGGGTGTGTACCTGAGTAACAAGCTCACCTGTAGCAACAACACTTCCACTCTGGTCAGGAAGGCACACCAGCGGCTCTACTTCCTCAGGAGGATGAGAAGAGCTGGACTCGGGAGCTCAGTTCTCAATTCCTTCTACAGATGTGTGGTGGAGAGCGTCTTGTGCTGCAGCATCAACGTGTGGCATGGAAGCTGCTCTTGCTACAGACAGGAAAGCTCTGCAGAGGGTGGTGAAGGCTGCGCAGAGGACTGTTGGAGTCAGCCTCCCCAGCACCACAGACATTTACACCTCCAGATGCAGGAAGAGGGCTTCCGGCATCATGAAGGACCCCACACACTCAGTACACTCACTTTTTGTCCCGCTCCCCTCAGGCAGGAGACTGCGGAGCATAAAGTGCAAAACCACCAGACTGAGAAACAGCTTCATTCCTGAAGCTGTGAGACTCTCAAACACAGAAGGACAATTACAAATGAAAAAAAAAATACTTTCTCATTTAACCGGCACTGTTCACTTTAATATCACACTTTAAAATGTCACTTTATTAACCATCCATGCTGCTACAGCAAATTTTGCCCTCCAAACTTTCATTGCTGCTATGTCCGAAGTCCCATATTGTAGATTTTGTGTAGTCAAAATCCTATTCTCTTATAATTCTTATATTTTATTATATTATTATTATTTTGTAGCTATTTTAAAATTGCTCTCAGGGTGTAAACTGGACCGTGGATTAAAGTTTCGTCCCACCTCATGTACCACATGTGATGTGATGACAAATAAAATTTCTTGATTCCTTGATGATATAAACTGATGAATGGATTATTATTCAAGTAAAATGGATTGATATGTTATTAACTTAGACACTTTAATGGATGGGTTATTGCCATAACATGGAGTTATATTTTAAGTATTTATCCGATGAGATAAACAAAATATTAATAGATGGATTAATCTCATGAAATATTTGGATGGATTACCGCAATGATGCAAATTGATTATGTGATGATTATTGCAGTGAAGTAGATGGATGGTTTGATGTAAGATTACCTTAATTTGGACTGTTATTCCACTGAGATGTTTGGATTATAAGGTAGTGAGATGGATGGATAGAATATTATTGCTTTAATATTGACTGATAAAATATGAATACTATGAGATTATTTATTAGTATTTAAAACATTGGTTCTTGTTTTATCAGTGAAAACTGGCGATATTAGCAAACTATTTACATCCCCATCATGCTGCTATTTGCTTTTCTAAAAGGGAACAGGTTTATCACCTAGTATTTTTATTATTTTTAGGTCAACAAAAGTAATAGTGATGCTACTGATGCCAGGATTGTGTTTTTTTTAAACCTATTTATTCTCAGTGTTGTGTTCTTTTTTTGTTTGTTAAGATGTTGAAAGAATAAGAAATATATATGATATTGATAAATATCACTTATCGGCCATAATTACTTTTATTATCGGATATATTGGTATCTGTGCATCCCTAATAAATAACATGCTCAATTGTGCTTCAATAGTACAACAATAACTTTAACAACCAAATAAACTGTTACAAAATGATAGATCTCTTTTCAAATAAATAAATAAAATGAAATATTTGTTCTGTATAACCTCTTCTATGTTGGAAAACCCAGATTCAGGAAAATGTCTCCTAACATAATAATATAAATAACAAAACGGCCTCGCAAATTGTCTAACTAAGAAAATTATCTCTACTTTCAATCTGTACTTTGGCTTCGGCGTTTTGTGTGCATCGCCGTTGCACGTCTGCTCAGCTCCGTTTGCTTAAGTCAGCGTTGGATAGCCGACCACAAGGCAGCCTCTCAGGAAGTACGTTGCGCAGCAAAGTAGTCTGTGCAAACGGCCAGTCAACTTACACACTGAACTGGACATTCATAAATGTGAATTAAAAAAAAATAAAACACAGAACAACTATTGGACATTTCTGAGCCAAAGAGGACGCTTGGTCACCCTAGAATAACACTTACTTATTCTTCACCACAGACCTGCGGCATAAAGTAGGAACCCGTGCAGATGGTGCGACTATTACAGAGCGAACACAAATGGGGACAGCATCCTCCCGTGTGGTGTTCCTCGTATCACTGATCACCACATCACACCAGATGCTCTCCAGCCAAACACACAAACATCGACCAGACTAGTAATCTTCACTGACATTGTAATACTGGAGTTTCTCCTCACCTTCCCAGCTCGACCCCTCTTATCTTGCTGTGTCCTCGTTTTCCTACCTTGTAGATTTCCAGAACTGCTGCAACTTGAAATGGTTTCTATGAACTTGTATTTTCATGTGTTTTAATAAGGACAAATTAGACTGTTTTAATGTAGAATGAAGCAAGTATATTTAGATTACCCCAAAATTTTTTATAGAAATAGAACAGTTTACATAAAATATTATTTTGTTGTAACTTTGGAGTTTTTGTTCCTTAGTTTACCGGGACTTCCTCCTCCACATAAAATTCACATCGTATCGTATGAATTTTAAACCTAAAAACAAAACCTGCCATGTTTCTTATAGATTCACAATGTATATCGGGATCAACATCGGAATCGTACGACATTGGCATTGTTTTTAACCACAGGCTGTTTATCAACACATTGGTATCAGTCTGATAAGTAAAACTCAACAGAAATTTGTTTCCGTTTTGTGGATTTTTTGTGTTTTAGACTGTGGAGCTGGTTGGTCACGTGGTATTTGGTTAGTCATGTTACTGATGCAGCGCAGGATTGTGGGATTTTAACTGGAGTGGAGAAGTAACGTACGGTACATATTGTGGTCAAGTTTATCGTGTTGAAACCTTAAGGAAATGTATATAGTACTGGTTATCAAACATAACAGTAGTAATATGATCGGATATCAATATTGGCCAGGATTTTGATATCGTTGCATCCCTAATGTTTTCAATGCAGCGTTTCTGGTCGCTGGACATTGGTTTTGAGTAAATGCTGATAGTTTTGGAGTTTAAGTGTCCGTATGATCTTTATGTTTGGTTAGAGAAATTTGTATTTGTGCCATGTTGTGTTTGAAATTATAAAAAAATCAGCATTACTCCTAGTTTATGTAAAAAAAATCAGGATTTACATGAAGGGTTAGAGTCTAATTCTACGTTTGAATATTTCTATAGATATTATGTGTTGAATTATAAAATACTAGGGAGGTCGATATTGTGCCGCCGTACTTTCATACTCATAATATCCCCCAAAAATTGTCCAAATTAGGTATTTAGGTTGGAAAGGGAGAAAAATTATATTTTGTGCTTTTTCTTAACTAAAAGTGAAACTTTATTGATGAAATCAACATTTAATGGGAAAAAATTTATAAAAAAATATAAAATATCGTATTTGAGTACTTGATACGCACAGTACCGATGCAAAAAAAAATAGAAAATGATATTTAATAAATAACATTTCTATTATTTGGTCCAAGGAATTAAGTCGTAAATAAAAAATATCACATTTTCAATTCTTTAAAATTCATAAATATGTCGGTTTGGTTTGTAAAGTCAGTTGTGGCATCCATAAATATCTTTAGAAAAAAATGTTGCTCCACGTTTCTGTTTAACTTTTAAGTACTTTTTTGTTCCCAAGGGAAACAAATGGCCAAAATAAAGTTACCGCCATATTTGACCTAAATAAAATTTTATAATCAGTCTTCGAACAGCAAAATGAAATTTCAGGCCAGATTTTGTGATGATTTTTCTTGTTTATTATCAGCTTTTTCTTAAACTCTGCCAAGTTTCCAGAGGTCATCTCCCTGAACGTCGGAGGCACGTGCTTCACCACACGCCTGTCCACGCTGCGGCGCTACGAGGACACAATGCTGGCCGCCATGTTCAGCGGGCGCCATTACATCCCTCGGGACGCAGAGGGACGCTACTTCATCGACCGGGACGGCGCGTTCTTTGGGTGAGCGAACGGAAATGCCAAACACGTACTATGATTGGATAAAACTGAAGACTGACAGTTATAATTATCCCAGCTGAAACCTGACTTGTAAATATAGAGAAAGCTTTTATGTTGATGCTTGCTTTCCCTTTTGTGAAAGGCAGTTTGGTGTTGAAGGAAGTTTTAGTTTCTACCCTGAGAGGTTTTCCTGCAGCTGAGAGCAGCTCATTATGTTCTGGCAGGGATTCATGAATGTATTATTCAGAGGAGCAAACAGGACTCCTCTGGCTGTTGCTCTAAACTGATTTCCATGTCTGTATCTGTGCTGCTGCCTCTTCGTATCTGTTACTTGTTAGCTGACACACATAAAACACACACACACACACACACACACACACACTTGGTATATAATACGAGGTCCACAAATTTACTTCCATTCATTTCCATCTATTTTAAACCCTTTTTATGGCCTAACCCTGACTTTACTCCTAACTATTACCTGTATGTACCTGAACGTAAACCTAACGCCTTATTTCTAAACCAATGAATTAGCCAAAAAAAAAGGAAAATGTCTCACTCTCCTGGTAAACTCCAAAATATGGTCCTCACGCTGATGCATGAACATCAGCAAACTTCCTCTGATTTATCCGAGGCTGTATAAGCTTTGTTTACAAATGTGGCTCGCTTGTTTTTGGTCTCACGTCACCGCTGTGTCATTCTCCATTAGGTTAGTGTGGAATATTTATGAATGAATCCAGCAAGAAAACATGAAAGGCTGCAATAAACCTGAGTTTAAAAAGTAAAATGTTTTTATGTAGATCTCTGCTGAGACAAAAACACACTTCTTAAATTTGTTCAAATTTTCCCTAAAGCTATTTACACATAAACTAAACTCACTGCTAAAAGAAATTATAAAATAAAGCTATAAAAAAGCACATTGCTTATCAGTTGAAAAATATGTTTTTGATTTAATTTTTGTTTTTATAACTGTTAAAATACTCTCAATTTAAGTATGTAATATTTATTTTCCCACTTAAACCTTTTGACAAAATGTTTTTTTCAAAAGTTTTTTTTTTGTTGTTGCAAGGTGTAACAAAGCAATCCCTTAGTTTTAGCCATTCTTCAAATAAGGATAGACAAGAGAACATATCATTCAAGCTAAGTAGAAGTGCATCTTCAGGGATCAGGATATGGTTTGAACAAAATTACTTCTTCCTCTTTTAATAATTTATGGATTGCCAATTTTCCATGCTACTAGTTTATTCATTATGCTTTTTTCAGGGCCTTTATTAATATGTAGCTGGACAGAAAGCTGGGGGGGGAAGCTGTAAGTTTTTTAAACAAAAACAGATCCAATAACCTTTAGCTGAAAGTAATTTGAAATATTTTGTGCCACAAATTGCAATCTACCAGCTTTGATCTATAATCAGCAGATCATAAGTTAAAAACATCTAATCTGTTCATTAAAAACGGAAAACTTTACTTTTATGGACTCTTAAAATTTTAAATAGCTTTAACTTTAATCACATTAATTGTTAAAAATCTCCTTTTTTTTCTTCTTGTCTTGTTTGTGGTGTTTCACAGCTATAAATTGATTAAAAAAAAGTTTAGCTATCAGTTGTTTTTAAGCTCCACTCTTCCTGTAATGTGTCGTTTCTACCACAGGGCGGCGCTTTGGCACCGGTTTAAAAAGCCCATTCTTAGATAAACGTGTTATACTATAAAACTCAAGTTTTTTTTGTGAATAACTGTTAAATATTTTCTGTCTTTCTTTTCTTTTTTTTACTTCTTTTTAAATGTTTAACTTTTGTCCTTATTTTAACATGTGTTGGTTTTATACCAAAATTATCATTTGGGCGGCTTTCAAGCTTTTTGAGAAAGCAAAGTAATATCTCAACGGTAAATGAAGATCTTTGTGTGCCAAGATGGCTTTTCACAATCACATTTTATTTTTGGTGTAATGGCTTCCACCTTGCTGATTGACCTTTCAGCCTATTGTCACATTTTACTGTGGATAATGACACTTTTCTACCAGGTGTTATAATTATGTCACAATCTCTTCATCTCTGAGGCACTAAACCCATCTGCTTCAAAAGGCACTTTGGAAATTGTTCCCAAGGATGAACCAGACACCTTCAAAACTCTCTTATCTGACCTCTTACTTGATTTGATTTGATTTGAATATTTGGATTGCGTATAGCTAGGTGTGATTTGAGTCGAAGCCTTAAAATATATCCACAGTTCTGCCTCCAATTACAGTAAATGTTTAAATCAAACGACTCTATAAGCCATGGAGGCTTCCTGCAATGTAACAGAATGTCATTATTCTGTACGTGAACGTCTGATTTTGAAGAGAGTAACACATTTCTGACGTGTTCTTCCCCTCATTATTACGGAATTAGCAAATATTAGTACTTTTGCTGATTTGTACTGACCTAAAACAAGAGAACTTTGCTCTTATTCAACTGCAAACATGGAGCAAAAAGAGGTTTGTGTTTTTTTAATTTGGTGTATTTAAACGTCTAATTTAAACTTTATAGGGAAAAGAAAAGAGAAACACAGACTAATTTAGATTTTAAAAAGACACAAACTTATCCCTTAACAGGTTGTGGTTAAAAAACCTGAGAATTTTATCAGAACGCCGTGTTAGCAAGCTTTCATTTATGTTTCTGCTCCATTTATCCTAACTGTGATCAGTTCTGTTCCTTTTTGTGTAATCTGTCTTTAATGTTTCCATCCAAAAGAGACATCCTGAACTTCCTGAGAGAAGGAGAGCTTCCCCACAGGGACAGAGTGCGAGCGGTGCACAGAGAGGCTCAGTATTACGCCATCGGCCCGCTGCTGGACACCCTGGAGGACATCCAGCCTCTTACCGGGGAGAAGGTCCGGCAAGCTTTCCTCGATCTGCTGCCTTATTACAGAGGTAGATGAGAAAACAAAAACCGTCTGAATGTTTTGTTTTTTCTTCTTATTTCTGTTCTATAGCACAGAAATCAACTTTTTCTGTCCTCTCCATCAGTCTTCCTGAGTTCTAATCATTTAATTTTTGAAAATATTTTAACAGATTTTATATATTTTGGAATCAAATTCAAACAAGTCAAGAATGTGTTTTGTGTTTTAATCTGAGACATGGGTAGAAAAATGGATGCAAGTTGTTCTGTTTGCAGGTTATTTGTAGTTCTTTTTAAGTTCGGCTTCCCTCTCAGAAAAAAAAGGATTGTGGCCTTTATTAATTAGTAGCAGGACAGAGGGCAGGGGAAGAAATGTTATCATTTTTTAAAACAAAAAAAAATCTAAAGTGGAAAAACAAATCCGATAACCTTTAGCTGAAAGTTTTTTTGAAAGTTTTTTAGGTCATTCAGCTTTCCTAAAATGATTTCTACTTTTGAAATGCTACAATAATGAAAGGACTAAAACAGAAATGTATATATATTTACCGGGATTATAATGAATTTACATTTTGGGGGGAGACGAAGTTTATTATTTAATAAGATTCAGATATTTTTAGTCACGTTTTAGTTAAGTAGGAGCCAGAGTTTAAGCATTGGTATGCATATATAAACAGCACTGAAATCCATTTTCTTGTTTTGTGTTAGATAGACAAACATGTTTGCTGCAAAAACTGTTTAGACCACAGAAAACAAGCAAAATACCTTTTGAAGAGTCTGGCTTAAGCTGATTAATAACACAAGTTATTATCCATGATCATGAAACAAGTCTTTTATAAGAATCGACTAAATGACAACTTAGAAAATCTAAGTCTGAACATGACGTCGGCTTCACCATCCAAAAGAGGTGGTTCACCTTGAGAAACAACGAAACTCGTGCTTTGTTGGGCTTTGATGTGTTCGACCAACACAAATGTGGTGCAAGATGTGAAGTAGAATGAAAATAATACAATAATAATAATGAAATATATTTGTAGGTGGATTCTTAAAGATTTTGTAACTTTGTTCAAGGATTTCTTCCATTTAAAAGGAAATTAAAACAAATGCATACCACACTTTTCAGATTTTTGTGGTTGAAAAATGTTTTTTAAATCATTGATAAATTTGTCTTTCCTTCATATTGATTTGATTTGATAAGCAAACACTAGTCAATGTTTGGATCCATCAGTATAAGAAGTATAGGATAAAAAAGCTCAAGCTTTAGGTTGCAACGTGACAAAAAACAATTTGTGGGAATATTTCTGCTTGGCACTAAGTTATTAATGAATAATTAAATCAGGATTTGACCTACGTTCAGTAAAACACACGCTTTTATGAACAGCTAAGAGTTCCTTTAGTTATAGAGCGCACATAAAATGTAAATGTACCGACCAGGAAGTGTAACGATTAGAGGCGATGACCCAGAGGAGCCAATAATGGGAAATGCAACATCAAATACTCAATATTGTTACATTGTGACATTTTGATTACCATCTAAGGTGAATATTAATGATAAATTACCCTATAATTAAGAGAAATTATATAATAATATTTTTTTTCAATGTTTAGCAAGAAGGATTTTTACTCTTTCTGTTTTACTTTACGGTTGTTTTAATGTGTGACTGTAGGAAAGGGAGGTTGTTTTTACAACTGGGAGCCTAGATTAGAGTCTCAAATGCTCAAAAAATACCTAAATTATGACCCCAAAATCCTGAAGTAGTGCATAGAGAGAAAGAGGATGTTCAAATAATCTCTTTAATGCATCATTACTGGACAACGATCCTATCCCCTACTCTAACATCTCTCAGATTAAAAGAGAAGCAGCAAACTCTGCCACTTCCATTAGCAGCGCTTGCCAACAACTGATGCTGTAATCCAGGAAATATTACCCTGGATTATCGGCTCTGCAGACCAGATATTGATTTGTTAACACGTCTTCATTCATTCTAAACAGATTTGTTCCGAGACTGACTGCTACCTAAGATCCTTTTTGCCCAAAGCATCACCATCCGTCTTAACTATACTCTGATGATATTATTGAAAACCTTTAATTTCCCTTTGGAAAAATTCTGCCATCGTTTACACAAAGGACTTAAAAAATGCTCCACAAGCTGAAAGAAGAAGGCCGGTTCTGTTCTGGGAGGAAAATAGACAACATTTAACTTCCTCTAATGAGATTTCTATAAAACGGGGTCAGGGTCAGTCAGGGTCTTAATGATTTGCTGTAACACAGACCGCTACAGGAAATCCTTTCTTCCAACAGGGATAAATAAACTATTTTTGAATTGAGCTGAACTAATTTTCCTCTAAATACCTAATGATAACTATTGCTGGTATGGTTCCAGACAATCTGGAGCACATTGTGGAGATCGCCAAACTCAGGGCCATGCAGAAGAAGGCTCGGTTCGCCAAGCTGAAGGTCTGCGTCTACAAAGAGGAGATGCCCATCACGCCGTACGAGCGTCCCCTCTTCAACTCGCTGCGGTTCGAGCGCTCGGACGGCGAGGCCAAGCTGTTTGAGCACCACTGCGAGGTGGACGTGTCCTTCGGGCCCTGGGAGGCGGTGGCCGACGTCTACGACCTGCTGCACTGCATCGTCAGCGACCTGGCGGAGCGTGGCATCGCCGCCGAGCAGCAGTGCATCGGCGTCTGTGACAAGCACCTCATCAACCACTACTACTGCAAGAGGCCCATCTACGAGTTCAAGATCACGTGGTGGTGAAGAAACGATAATGGCTGTTGAATTTTTACAAGAACTCTGTCAAAACTGAATTTTCTATTGAAACTGATGATATTTTTGTGCTGACGTCTTAGAATGTGACCCTTTAAATGCCGCTGTGAGTATTTTCTGTTTTGCTATAGCAACACTGGCATACAAGTTTTTATAAGGTTTTACCTCGTATCGTCGCTGCTGGGCGGCGCGACCCCGCCTTCACCATTAACAACACAAGATTTCAACATAGGGAGCTCAGGCCAAAGCTAATGTTTTAACAAGTTTATGGGGCTAACCATGCTTTTTCAGTTTTATACCTCATCTCAGCTCGTCACTCTTAACCAGTTCAGCTTTTAATTGCAAGTTATTTTCAGCCTGATCCAAATCAGTACTAATTTTATTTTTTTTATCCAAATATGTATGATTCGATTTTACGGTAAAGTCCAATCAGTGAAAGACTTTCTGATCCAATTAAATACAAAACAAATTTGCTTTCTAGTAGTTCAAGAGTTATCTAGGTGAGTAAGCTCCAGTCTGTGTCGCAGCAATTCCTCCTACTGAGCGAGCATGTGGTGACAGTGGGAACGAGCAACAAGTTTTTAACATTAATCTACCTTTAGTGAAATCAGCTGTCTGTGTGCTGGAACTGATTGGGATTGGAAAGGATATGACGCTGACACAGAAATCCTGGAGAAAAAGTATAGTATATAAACTAAGAAAGTACACCCATCCTATTGCAGCAACAGCTCTGCAGTTTGCTTTATCCTGAAAAGACACGGGGCTAAACAGAGACACGTTTCAAAAGCAGTACTTTCTGTTTGAAAGGTAACACAACGAAGGAACCAATAGCGAATGGCAGGAGTAGACAAAAAGCAAAGCAAGTAACAGACTTTCTATGTAATTCAGGTCACTGTTAAACATACATGGCTGTACTAAACCAGGTGTATAAAGTTAATAGAAGCAATTCCCAAGTCAATTGTGTTGTCCAGGAAACAGACGCAACTAAAAAAGACATTTACATTTAGTTGACACACATCATCTTCATTCCTTTCTATGTGACGTAGTTATTAAAAAGCGCGCAGGTGTGCTAACATTAAACCAGGGAAGCCAGCGGCCGTTTCGGACGTCTAATATTCCCAGACAGCCACTAATTGTGTTTCTGTAAGTTGAGGAAGCGTCCCGCTATCAAATTTAAACGCCTGATGAGATAATTGTCCCCTAATATCCCAGATGTGTTCTTTTCGCTTTTATTCTTTGTCAGATTTGTTCTGATTTAATCTCAACTCCACGACCAAACACGCAAAGTCGTTCTAGTGAGTGTGTCGAATTGATTGAGTATTGTCAGTAAGGTGATGTCGGATGTGTATATTTTCCTATAGGTTTAGTTAAATTTAACTGTGACGGAGTCTATATTTTTCTTACGCACTCGTTAAAAGTGCAAATGGAAAGGTTCGGCTGAGGCTTTCGTGCGTTTTCTTTCGTCGTACGCTATATTAAGGTTCTCTGTTTTAAGGGATTTCATGGTAGTGGTAGGTCCGAAGCACAGCGGTGAATTTGTGCAGTTGGTTTAGATGTTTTAATGTCATTGTTAGAAAATAGCGCCACCTTCAGGGATAGCTTTTAATCTAACTTTGTTTTTTTGTTAATCCATTGAAGAAGTTTCCAGTTATGAGTCCTATTGTACTTGACCAATTTTGAGCACCATGTGATTGTAACAAAAATATCTTATGTTAATCAAAACTATCAATTTTAAAGCGTTAAATAACAACAAAAAGCATCGGATTTTATTGATTTGCCCCTGAAACATGACACTAACTGACTTCCAGTGTTTTTAAAGTTTTTATATATTGAGTTTGTTTTAGCTTCTAGGAAGCTCCTGATCTGTAGATGTCTTTTATTTGTATTAAAATAAAAAAATTATAATAAATTTATGTTGTGGTAAAATAAATCTGGTAAACTGAAACTAGATTTCTTTGTTTCTTATTTCCAAATATTTGTGGAAAACATGATTTATCTTTTAGGTATTTTATTTTTTTTTACCTTCTCACCTTCACTGATGCATAACCATGACTACTTGGTGTCTACTTAATTAGTCAATTAATTACAGGACAAAATTAAATTAAGAGCATTATCCTGTAAAGTCAGCATACTTGTGTAGTTTAAATCACATTTCAGTCATGGTTTTTCAACGTGTTCAAAACATCTTTAGAAGGGTTAAGGGCTTGACATACTTCTCAAACTGCTTTCACCTTGTGGAGAATCACTATTTGTGATATTTTTAGCTCAGCTGAACAACCGTGTGCATCATGACTGCCACTTTCCAAACATGAACACCAGCAAAAGGCAGATCCTGTCATGTATGCTGGTGTTGGGCTCGGACCAAAGTGGAGACGGAAACTCTGTAGGGCCATTGAACCGATGAGAAACGATGAGAATGGAGACCTAAATTTACACCGAGGTGATGGTGAAAATGAATAGGCGACCTGATAATATGATCACATGTAAGTGGGTACCGCTGAGGCAACTGGGAACAGCCCAGAAACCTGAAACTAACATAAACAGAGAACAAAAAGGAACACTTTTAAGCTGCCCAACTTTAATTCACAAATAATGTTAATCCAAGAATAAATAATAAGAGTAATAAGAATAAGAGTAATAAACAGAGGCAAAATCTAAATGATTAAGATATAATCAAAACCAGAAACACAGATGAAATTTACTTTCAAAGACCTACAAGTCTATGCACTGTTAATATAAACACAATGAAAATAAGGTTGTGGAAACAACTAAAAAGCAGCATGTCAGTGAAATACCAGCAACATCAGTTTGTTGTTCTACTTGTTTGTTAAAGTAAAAGTTAAATGTTAACACAAGTGGACCAAAGGGTAACATTCATATTTCCCAAACACTCACCTGTATCTGCATTGAGTGGCTTTTTCCTGCTTATATGCACTTGGTGGTGATGGTTTTCATTAGCAGTCAATAAAATAAAAAGTTAAAACCATAGTTAAAGATTTATATTAGGACTTTAAAACAGGAAAGATAAGAGAAATAAGACAGATAAAACAAGAAACACAGAAGAAAGGATATAATTTGTAGCACTGTTTGTTGGCTTAGCTACAGTAGCTTAGCTACAGACTGCTATTAGCTTCCATGTCGCCAGTATTTGATCAGTGATGAGAAAAGTTTACAAAGATATATATATATATATATATATATATATATTTACTTTTCTCTGGATATTTTTTGGACATATATCAACAGATAAGTCAGAGTCAGCAATAGCTCTACCTCCCAATATAATCCCCAAAATAATTTATCCTGTTTCAGTAAAGAATGTGAGCGACGGTTCAGTCTATAGCGATGTATCTGTGTGTCCTGCTCTTTTTACCATAATTATTTATTATGGATTAAAATTCTAAGAATGATTATAAAATAATAATTAAATAACAGCCTCCTGTCTCTTCTGGAGGCTAGATGGTAGGAAACTGTGTAAATTACAGTGCTGCCATTTTCCTTCGTGACCCGTCCTTTCCTGGACAAGTCACGTAATGTAATTAACGAAAATCAACTACAAAGCAAGTCGATTTTTTGGCACCCCTGATGTTAGACGGCCGTCACATATTTTTTGACAGGGGTTGTTTCCCCTTTCTGCCCCCCTTTTAGATCCGCCCCTGTTGCTACTGGAATACACATTTTGATCTACAGGAATCATTATAACATTATCATACTTGATCATATTTAATCCAATATGCTATTTTCTTTTTACTTCTGATACTTCAGCCAACAGTGTCTTCTGCATGCGCAGTGTGTGGCTGCTATGGTGGATCCAGTCTTATCACATTTCCCCCCCCCCCCCCCCCCCCC
>JAVLVB010001306.1:1800092-1887243 GCA_032876305.1 Orestias chungarensis
GCTACTGGCCGATAGTCATTCAGACCTGTCACTGCGGAGCTCTTTGGGACCGGGATGATGGTGGCGGTCTTCATGCAGGTGGGTACAGCTGCCTGTGTGAGGGAGGCGTTGAATATGTCCGCCAGCACGTCTGAGAGCTGGTCCGCGCACTCTCTCAGCACCCGTCCGGGGATGTTGTCTGGGCCAGCAGCTTTCCGGGCAAGCTCCAGCAAGCTAATCTGTTGCACAAAGCTTGAAAATCTGCAATTTCAAGCTAATTCTATATATTAGGGCTTTTTAATATTGTCTATATTTCTTTTTGTTTGTTTATTTATAAAATATCTAAATGAAAAAATACACGGCCTATGTCCAACTTTTATAACTGTTTACATAGACACTAGTGTTAGCATTGCAATACAGCTGGCACCAAACTGACATTAGAATAGATCACAGTTTCCATGTATTAGCATACCTGCCAACATCGGGCTGTGAAAAAGAGGGAGATTTTCTAGGGTAGAATGAGATTACTGAAACAGATTACTGTAAATTACTGATAATCAGTAATTTACATTCATGCAGTGTGGTACATTTGTTTAGTTTTAAAACCATCAAAACATTAAAAAAAACATATGGAGGAATGCTTGAGGGCAAAGTCCAAACCTAGTGTAAGACCTAATCACAAAAGCAATCAGGTCACATGGAAATTGTTCCATTATACATTTATATGAGAAAAAAATAAAAATAAAGTAATTTAAAAATAAGACAGACTCAAATCAGATTAGATTTAAATGTTACCATTTCTTTTATGATTTTTGTCATCAAATCATATTCAGGTGCCTATTCTTTATTTTCTTTGGCTAAGGTCAGTTTTGCTGTTTTAAAGTCACCAGCTGCCTGTGTTTTAATTAACCACTTAAAGGTAATGTGTACAACTCAGATTATATGTGCAAATCAAATAATAACGCTTGTGAACTCTGCTGCCCTCCTCCCCTTGTGCCTGTGTTCAGTTGCGTTCAGTAGTTTTACAGATTAAGCTTGTATGTGTGTCTCTTTGACACATAAGCAAGAAAAAGAAACGTCTACCATCTTCAACTTGGTCCCAGCTGTTGCTTTCAACAAGTATACCAATATTTCAAAATGTCACAATACTTGTTACTGTTTACTTTTAGGCAACTACTAGCTCTCAACCACAGATATATGCTTAAAAAGTGAATCTCTACTTTAACCTAACCTAGCAATACAGTACAGCTTGCTGCAACAAGAAGTTAGAAAGTAAGCTGTTTAAAACTAATAATGATTATGTTAAGGCAAAAACTTGCATGTATTTATTTATTATTTTTCCAGTATTATTGTACCTAAATGAACACAAATCAATGACATAAACTGAATCTACTCCTTTTTTAATACATAAGCTAGTGTTGGGAATGCAGCAAAGCTGCAACAATACACTGTTCCTCTGGAAGTAGCTACTTAAAGCTCCTGTGAATCACTGTTCAAAAGCTGTGAGATTCATTTGATCTGTTTATTGATTTTTGGCTATTTGGCAACCATTTAGGCTCAGAACAATATCGGTGAGGTCAGTGGTTTTTAGTATTGGTGTCGCTGAGGATGCTACTTTGAATGTTGATTAATTACTCGCCACACTGATCAAAGTTTCTTAGGCAATGAGTCATATGCTGCTGGTGTTTAAGAGATGGCAAACATGTGAGGAACAACAGCTGAAGATTTTCTTTATTAACATATGTATTGGCAGTAATACGTAATAATATCAAACAAATTTAGCATTAATGTTAAAGTTTTTGCTTACAAAACTAAAAAAAAAGAGTTTTAAGCTGTAAACAACTTAGCTATGCTGAATAATATAGGATGTAAATGATGGGAACAAAATGCAGAACTCAATCTAACTAATTATGTTGAATGAATGCAATATCCAACAAATCTCTCAAACTGATTATGATAATCAAATCAGTAAATCTGTGGACTGCGTTATATTCTATTCAATCCTCATTATTGAAGAAAGCATCAGCAATCTGAACTCAGGTTATTTCTTCCAGATAATTAAGTACTCCACCTTTTCATCCTCCAAAGGATAGAATCTGCTTCTAACCTGCTCTGTTGAGCAGGGAAGTCTGTTACCTGGAGCTGGAGTTCCTGTAAGTTCAGGTGTATTTCACAGAAGCTCGTTTCCAGGAGGTAAAAAGGTTTTGCATCAGCTCACCTGGGCCACGTTTCCTGTTGATTCACATGTTGTTTCTGTTGATTACAAGTTAGCAGCAGCAGTTTTATGTTTCAATGGCAAAATAAAAAAGATCACAGAAAGCATTTGTTTCAGGGGTGAAAATTATGCATGATGGCTTCAGGCCTGTATTTTCCACTCCCCCACGTCCCTCTTTAAAAGGGCTATTTTTGTCCTCATCACTTTCCCAGTTTTTGGCTGATTCTTGCCTTGCTCCTCAAATCAGCATGAAGCCCTTTACTTCAACCCTTGGTTTTTGGGTTCTATTATTAGCATTAACAGTATCTGTTAATGCTAATAATATTTCAAACTGACTTTCCAACAATCTTTCTATGAAATTTGCCGGATGTGAGCCTCTCCATCAATGTCTTGTTAAAGTGTCACTTTAATCAACATAAGCTCTAGAGAAACACTCTGAAAAACTGAGAATTATATCTGACGTCTGTCGTGCTCAGCTGTCGGACGCCTTAAAAAAGCTTGGTTTCCCATGTGCTCCCTCCTTCTGATTTTTGCCACATCTGGTCATAGCTCCCTCCCCCAATACTAGAGATAATAAAAAAGCAAACTGAAGAGCAAAACAATTGGAGTCCAATGATCTTCCTTTCCATTCCCTTCGAATTGAGGCTTCAGCCCACACATCGGGTCTGGATTCACCACTTCCTGCTGCAGGCCAAATGCGTTTTTCAGCACAGTTGAGTTTGTACCACCATATGCTGTCTGTGAAAACCTCTGGTTTATTCTGACAGTGACTTAATGAGGAGATATAATGCGCTACAAAGTGAAAGACCCATTTATTGTACCCTTACTTTGCTCAAGGTTGAGAGAGCTGCTGGTGAACTGCAGCTCAGAGTAATTTGTTATTTTGCAGATGAAATCATACGTAGTAATAAAAGGTTAAAAATTTCCTAGCAAATGGTGGAAATAGACCGTTAGTTAATCCAGACTGGAATCAGCTAAAGCAAAAGTCTTAAGAAAAAATTTATTTTTATTTTTTTCTGAAAGACAGGGTTACTCTTGTTTAATCTTTTTTTAAGGACAACCTTTATGTTATTTTACCTCCTGGGCACATAAAAACTGAACGGGAGATAAGATAGGCACCTTTTACATACTAATCACTATTATTTATCTTTTTTCTGTGAGTTGCTGCATGATCTCAAAGGATGGATGCACTGATGGATGCTTAGTGGCATAGATGGAAGAACACCTGGTTTAAACAATGGAGGCGTAGTTGGATGGATGAATGCATGCTTCTAAATTTTCAACCTCATTTTACCCAGCCTTGTTTTCTACAGTTTAAAATAATAATACGGAAATATCACCCTAAAAAAAGTCCATTGGTTTTGCTATTAAATTTTACGTATCTGCACGCCTAGACTCTTTTCCAGCATATGATACGTACTGAGATTGTTACATCCTTCTGTGTTTCAGACCCCTGCAGCACAGAGCAGTTAATATTTCAGAAAAGAGATAATATTAATAAAGTATCATGTGTTTGTTGATGTCTTACCTAAAATTTAAAATTAATGTACTTTACAAAAGGGATCTTTGATAGTAAATAGACCTTTACAAAATCTGTTGCACTTAAATCTGTTGCACTATTTGTGTAAAGCTGCGCATGTCATATTACGTAACCTTCAAACCTCTGACAGTCCATCCCACCTTTCATGTGTTCCAGATTAAACCAGTTCAAACCAGCACTTTGTGCCCTCCAGCCATCACCCGCTCCTCAGGACCGTAGCCCTCCCAGTTGACGAGATACTGGTGTCCCCGACCTCGTCGACGGAAAGCCACGATCCTGTGGACGTCGTAGGCAGGTTGCCCATCAATGATATGGGTGGGTGGAGGGGTGCTGGCTGGAGGGCACAAAGTGCTAGCTTGAACTGGTTTAATCTGGGACACATGAAAGGTGGGATGGACTGGGAGGCCAGAGGGGAGACAGAGACGAACTGTGGAAGGACTGATGACTGAGTCCATAGGGAAAGGACCAATGAAACAGGGGGCCAGTTTTCTAGGGACGGACTTGAGAGGGATATCTCTGGATGAAATCCAGACCTGTTGACCGGGAGTATAGACGGGGGCTGGAGAGCGTCTGCGATTGGCGTACCTCTTATTTTGATCCGCCATGCGTTGGAGGGCAGCAATGGTTTGAGTCCAGTAGCGACGGGTTCGGCGGATGTGGTGTCGAACAGAGATTGCAGAGATATACCCCTCATCAGGTGGTAACAGTGGTGGCTGGTAACCTACGGAGATCTCGAAATGTGAAAGGCCAATAGCTGTGGAGACGTGAGAGTTATGAGCATATTCGACTCAGGGGAGAAACTGGTTCCAGTCAGACTGATTAGAGGCGGCGAGGCAACGTAGGGTAGCCTCGATCTGTTGATTTAGACGCTCTGTCTGACCGTTGGTCTGAGGGTGGAATCCAGACAATAGACTGACTTTGGCCCCCAGTGCTAAACAGAACTGTTTCCGGACTTGCGAGATGAACTCGGGGCCACGGTCAGACAGAATGTCCACCGGGATGCCATGAAGACGAAAAACGTGTTTAACAAGGAGTTGTGCTGTCTGGTTAGCAGAGGGTAGTTTGAGTAGAGAGACAAGATGGCAGGCTTTGGAGAAACGGTCAACAATAGTGAGTATAGTGGTCATACCTTGAGAAGGTGTCAATCCAGTGACAAAGTTGAGAGCGATGTGGGACCAGGGATGCTTAGGGATCTCGAGTGGTTGAAGAAGGCCGGAGGGAGGTTTAGGGGAGGACTTGTTGCGAGACCAGGTGGGACAGGCTTTGATGTAGCTGTGGATGTCTCGTTGCATGTCCGGCCACCAGAAACGTCGGGAGATGAGTGCGGTGGTCCGACTGGATCCAGGATGACCAGAGAATCTTGCTGTGTGGAACCAATGAATAACTCGTGAATGGACGGATGAAGGAACGAAGATGGTCCTCTGTGGAAGTGGACGAGGGTCAGGTTCAAGGTGGAGAGCATTGGTTATGATGTCTTCGATCTCCCAGGTCACCGAGCAAACCACGCAGTATGAAAGAATGATGGGAGCCGGGTCCTGCGGATCATCATATAGGGACAACTGATGAGAAAGAGCATCTGGTTCGACTTTCTTAGAGCCAGGCCTGTAGGAGATAGAAATTTTGAATCATGAGAAAAATAGGGACCAACGAGACTGTCTGGGGTTGAGGCGTTTTGCAGCTTGAATTTAGGCTAGATTTTTGTGATCTATCCAAACCAACACCAGGGAGTTGTCGTCTTTAGAACTTTGAGAGAGAACAGCCCCGACCCCTGTGTCTGACACATCGACCTCTAAAATAAACTGTCTCTAGGGATCGGGCTGAACAAGAACAGGGGCTTTGGAAAACTAGAGTTTGGGGTTTTTGAAAGGGGTTTCTGCTTCGGGAGTCCAGGTAAAGGAGCGTTTAATTGAGGTAAGAGCGGTTACCGGAGAGATTAGTTGGCTGTAGTTTCAAATGAGCAACTGTAAAAATTAGCGAAACCCAGAAAGCGTTGGAGCTGCTTGCAGGATTCCGGTGTGGGCCAATCTTGAACGGCTTGGATCTTAACAGGGGGTCTGCTCAAATCTGCCCGCCCTCGAAAATTAATCCTAAAAAGGTTATGGATGATTTGTGGAATTCACAATTTCTGCTTTAACTATGAGACGATTTAGGAGCAAGTGTTGGAGGACCTGACAAACGTGTTGTTTGTGCTCGGATGGGTCTTTAGAGAAGACTAGAATGTCGTCGAGATAAACAAAAACGATGTTGAGGAAGTCGCGGAGAACGTTTTTAATTAAGGCTTGGAAAACTGATGGAGCGTTACATAGGCCGAATGGCATTACCAGATATCAAAGTGTCCTAGGGGAGTTTTGAAAGCTGTCTTCCACTCGTCCCCCTGAGGTATACGGACTAAATGATAAGCATTTCTTAAATCCAGTTTGTTAAAAATGGTTGTGTTGTGTAGTGATTCGAAGGCGGCTGTGATTAGAGGAAGAGGGTACCTGTTCTTGATGGTGACGTTATTGAGTGCCCGGTAATCTATGCAAGGCCGGAGCGAACCATCCTTCTTTGAAACCAAAAAGAAGCCCGCCCCGAGGGGAGATGAGCAGGTCCTGATGATCTCGGCTACTAGAGACCCATTGATGTATGTCTCCATCGACTCTCGCTCTTTGTGGGAGATGTTGTAGAGGCAGCTCGAAGGAAGAGGGGCTCCAGGAAGGAGGTCTATGGCACAATCATACGGACGGTGAGTTGGAAGGGAACAGGCCTTACTTTTGCTGAATACTTGTCTGAGGTCGATGTATTCCTCCGACACGTTGCTGAGATCCTGAGAGTCAATGGAGATCTCCTCCTGAGGTGGGCTAGAGGGAACAGCAGCCTGAAGGCAGGAGGAGAGGCAGTTAGAAGACCATGAGGTAATGTTATTGTCCCTCCAGTCTATGGTGGGATTGTGAAATTGTTACCAGTCGTAACTGAGAGTGATATTGGGTTGCGCAGAAGGAAACACAAAAAAGGACCGAAACTCCTTATGATTTCCGGTAGTAATAAACTCAACGGGATTGGTGATGTGTGTTACTTGGGTCGGAGGGGAATATCTAGAGGTTTGGTGGAGATCTGGAGCTGATCGACCAAGGATTGAGCCATGAGGGACTGCTCGCACCCAGAGTCGACCAGGGCTGTAAGTTGGACTGAGTTATTGTTGTGAGTAAGCGTAGCTGGTAGAACGAGCCGAGGCTGTTGTTCGTTATCTTTCTGGTCCGTCTGTGGCCTCGTGCTCACAGACGGACCCTCTCGGGGAGCTTCTCCTTCTTTAAGAGCGGGCAATGAGCAATGTAGTGTGAAGAGTTGCCACAATAAAGACACTCACGGGACTGCATCCTCTGCTACCGTTCCTCGGGTGTGAGCCTGGTTCGTCCAATCTGCATGGGCTCCGGTCTGGGTGAAGATGACCTGTGGGACTCCGGTACCGGTCTGGGCTCTGTCTCGTCTGGCGGTGGGGGAGAGGACTGGGTAGCAGCAGGAGTCTGGCTAACACAAGCTTGCCGATAAGCCCTCATCCTATTCCTCTCTCTCAGACGACCATCTATTCTGATGACTAGCGCAATCATCTCGTCAAGAGAGGGAGGCTCATCAAGTAAGGTCAAGTTTCCAAATGCCGCGGCTTGTCTTGGGAACCCTGAAAATCCAACCCGAACTCAGGGAACCTACGGAAACAAGCCTCCGCCCATCTGACAGCCTACCAGCTGGCCGATTACATACGCTATTTTGGCGTCATCATCGACAAAGGGCTGCGGAGATAAGGCGAAAACTAGCGAGCATTGAAGCAGAAACCCACCGCAACCGCCAGCCTATCTCTCCAGAACACACAATGGCTGAAGCAAGCAGCGCCGACTACAGTGCTTTGCCTTTTTTTTTTAACTTCCTTCATCTTGTTATGATGAGAATACGGTTGGTTCTAATTGCTCAACAAATTTAAAGTCTGTCCACAGACGGTGGCGTCCATTGTTACTTTTGAAAACATTATGCATCAGTAGTTTCATGTGTACGCAGCCTTTGTTCCATTTGTGTTTCTGTTTTTATAATTTCTTCAGTTCTTAGTTTAATATCTGGTATTTCTTTAGTTTTTTGTTTGTTTTTGTATTGCTTTATTGATTAGGCTTTGGATTTGTTTCCTGTGATATGTGTTTCTTTTTGTTTACGTTAGATTTAATTATTTTCCCTTTAGTCTTTGTTTGCTATAATTTCACCTTTTTCCCTTCACCTGTGAGGTTGTTTCCATTCCAGCTGTTTCTCTTGTCTTAATTTCTCTCTACCTGACTCTACTTAGCCCTGATTAGTTTTTTCTTCTGCTTTAACATTTGTAACCTTCTTGGTTTGCATTTTTGTCCACTGGTTCCCCTGTTTTTTCTTCCTTTTTTTCCAGAGCTCCATGTTTGATTCTTGATTTCAAGCTTTTCTTAGTTAATTCTTATCAAAGTCTCTAAGTTTCATCTGATGCTCTCTGTACTTGAACCCTAAAGGGTTAAACAAAAGATTTAGAACTGGTTAGCTTGATCTTTTTTTTCAGATAGTGTGGAAGAAAACACAAATTATTAAAAAAAAAGTAGAGTTTTGTATTTACTCAGGCTACATTTGTCTAAAATTACAATTACTTTCATTTAAAATATAAAAATTTCTTTTTTCCCCCATTGCACTGTACAAAATGGGCCTTAAGCAAGCTAAATGGGGATTAAATTCGGTGTTTATGACAAACTGATACTAGGAAAGTTCCCATTTAAATCAGGATCTGTGCTAAACTGCTGAAGTGTTGATACAAAACTGTTTAAACTCATTTAGTGGTCAAAATAAATAAACATTACAAACAAAATGAAGGAAACAATCTTCTCATGAAATGATAAAATGTGGGTGTGAAACGAGGTAAAGTCTAAAGAAGACAAAGCCATCAGTGTTGAAATGTAAAAAAGACTTTTGAGCAGCAAAGTATATAATGTCGTTACATTTTCTGAGATGATACTAAAGACTTTTTTTATAATTTTGGTTTCCAATAATATCCTAACTGTGAGCTTGTTGGTGCACCATAAGCAGCGTAATTGGTTACCAATGTTTTCCCTTTTGTTGTATCTTTGGAGCACCCTTACAGCGAGCCTCTTCTAAATGGGCTTTCATAGTTGCAATTATTTCTTTTTATTTATTTATTTTTATTCACAAACATACAACAGGACAAAAAAGAAAAAAAAAAGAAAACCCCTAACAGATGTTACTTGAATGGCAGCTCCGTGCACAAAAGCAGATCTCAGGACATTGTTCAGGCGAGAAACGAGATGAAACAGACAAATGTTATCCAACGCCTCATCCAGCTCGCATTCCTGCTGCTCTCCGAGCAGCTCTGGGTGTTGTCATGGAAACCGGCTCCCAATATTCCGGCGGGGAGCAAGCAGCCTCGCCGGGGCCCATTTGTTCCAGCGGTGGAGGCACTGATGGGTGGGCTTATGAGGGCCAAGATGTGCTGAGCAGGGCTGGTCTGCTCTGGTCTCAGGTCAGCCCTGCTGTTCAGCAGGAGCTGAGGGAGGCTGTCGCTCTCCTGCCATCTTAATTTGTCTTTTTCCTCCTTCTGCTTTCTGCTGACAGAGCAGCTGAAAATCAACTCTTGACAGTAATGCAAGCTGCGGGTCTCTGGTGATGCGAGAGTTGTCTCATTTGGGATGTTACGTAAAAAGGAAATTTGGAGAGGTTTTAAAAGGAAAAAGATGGCAAGTTTAACAGCATTTCAAACCTGGAGTATATCTTCTTTTTTGTTATAACCTTCTTTTACTTCATGGTTATTTTATAAGGCTTTGTAATGTATGCTCATTTATTTAACTGTCTTGACTGCCTTCTTGTTGTTTCTATAATGCACAAAAGAGTGGGTTGGAATAAAATCAATTTAAGAGCCAGATGAGGTTGGTTGATAAACTGAGGTGGGTAATAACTAGTTATATTTACTCAGTTACATTTAATTGAGTATGTTTTTAAAGAAATAAAAAATATTACTTTTATTGCACCATACCTTTTACTTCAGTATTATCATTACGAATAATTCCAACCCTTACATTTTAACCAAACATGCAGCACACATAAACATTCAGTTTATGTTTAAATTAGATTTTTTGTTGTTTTTTGTTCTTCTGATGTTATTTTATATTTGCATTTGGAGGTCAATCAAATATACAGTAAAATCTATATATATTGTACTGGAATATCTTTACCCTGTTGTGATTTGCAAGAGTGTTTCTTCTGCTTTAAAATAGTTATTTTAAATTATGCTACTTATAGGTGTTAATTTTTTTTACAAGTATTTGCACATATCTTTACATCTTTGTCTGTTAATGAGATGACATCATTTAAAAAAAATCAGTCATCTGATTTTAGGGTCAGTTACTCAGTACTTAAAAAGTCATTTTTACAAATTACTTTTTAACTCTTTTGTAATTTCTTAGTTTTTACTTTTACTTAATTAATATTTTATAGTAGTGCTACTCTTACTTGAGTGCAAATTTTACAACATTAAACCCTCTCATGAAAAATAGAACAAATATTTAAAAATAGATATTATTGGAAAAGTATTTTTTTAATAAAACATAAAAGCAATAACTCATATTGATAAAGTCCAAATGATCAACTGAAATATTCTTGGACAATTGCTTTTGAGTTTTATAGTTTTGAACAAATATATTATAGAAAAGTAAATTTATTCCAGTAACACATTATAAAGATCATGATTTATAGTTTATAGAAACACAAAATTTAAGATTACAATGTTAGATCAAACCAATATAAAAACATTTTTAAAACTAAATGTGGGTTTAATGACACCTTCTTTTAAAAGCTGAGTAAAAGGTTGTTGTTTTCCACCTTTGCTTTCTTTTCATCTGAAAAACAACAAGCCTTATTGTGGCAGGTTTAGAAGCACACATATTTTTAATTAACTCAGAATTACCCACGGGCAATTCTAGACAGGGGTCAACGGGGGCAAGTGCCCTTGTAGAACTCTTCCTGTCCCATGTTATGCACCCTGTAATAATGCTTAATGAACTTATGAGAATTTATACTCACCCATAAATCTTAACTAATTGTTCCCTTGAAAGGATTTCATGCTTAATTTCACAAATTTAATAATGACTTAAAAATTAAGGATTTACCAGTTTAGCTTCAGCTATAATGAGATTAAATCATTTATAAATATAACCTGCAGCTTTGGAGCTACCAGGGGTTCTTTGGCTCTCTTAATTTATTAAATAAATAATTACTGCCCTGTTTTTTTGGTTTGTTTGTTTCATTCTTTTGTTTTGTGCCACCATAAAACACTGGCACCACCCTGGTATGATAAATCCTAAACCGCCACTCGACCGTTCCTCTTTTTCCTCCTCATTTTCAGTCTCACTGCTGCAACAGATCAGCTCAGACAAAATACCAGCTTTTTTACTAAATGTAATATCTTTAAAAAACTGTAAAGAGCCCCAGCAGTAATTTAAAATACATTTCCCGTGGGCGGTGGAGAGAAAACAGCGCTCAAAAGCTGCAGTGATGGATGTTGTACTGAACTTTGCTGAACTCTTCCTTAGGCTGGATCGACTCTAAAAAACACGTCAATTTTCAGCGAACCTCTTGTTGCTCTCATAATAATAGCAGGTCCTAAAACTCAGCTCTAAGCCTGTTTTTACTCATCATTAGTGCATCACTGCTCGGTCTGAGCAACATAAACATCTTAAGTGTTTTCTTTTTGGATGTGTGGGTGATGACACGTTTCCCTCTGGCGTACTATTAGCTAATACGAGGATACTGGACTTTAAACAAATATGAGTAGGTGGTCTTTTGTTTACAATACTGTCTTCACACATGCGTTTTCTGTGTAGCTGCCACTCATTCTTAGAGTATACCCAGATTAGGATTATCTAATGAGTTTTCAGACCCCTTTTTTTACCACCAGTGGAGCATACTGGAAACAGGCCTAATTCCTTATTGTGTACACTGTGTTTGCATTATTTACATCAATTTCAGTATGGCCTGAGATTCCCATGTATAGCGAAGGGTAAACAACAAAAAACAAACAAACAAACGAAAATCGCAGGGTTTTCACAAGAAAGTAATAAACAAAAGCAGGAACTTTCTGTCATATTAAAGCTAAATTAATAATTTTCAACTTTTAGTTCTTCTGATTTTAAATTAGAGCTAAATGTGGAGAACAATGGTGTAAAAAAATGTGTCCCAAAAGGGTCATACTGGGGCGTGGGCTTTTTCCACATGAAATTATTTCCAAAAAAGCTAAAATTATTACCTTTACATTGCTTAAGAATTTAGAAAATATGTTATAAATTATATTTAGAAAAATTTACCGCTGGTAAATAAAAAATAAAAAAGTGATCTAAAGAGAGCTACCGATTGCTAGCAGGCTTTCTGGACTTACAAACAGCTTTTAAAGTTGCTTTTTCTGTTCGATAAAATCTCTGATTTCTTAATTTTGGTCCTTTTATTTTATAATTTCCAAAAATAGCTTCTTTTTTTTTTTAAAGCAGCAAAGCAGATTTAAATGATGTCACCTAAAATACATGCGGGTGGTAACATGTTTGCTAATCTTAGCATTTTATGATAGCATTAGCTTCCTTTAGCCTATTTATTCAGTGTTAGCATAATATTGTTTGGAACTGGAAAACTATTAACAAGGACAACGCTATTAGCAACTATAACCTCACATCTTGATTTTAGCTTAGTTATTTGTTGATGAAGTTGATGAAGGCACGTTGGAAAGCTTTTACATGGTAGTTAGGCTGCATACTACATTAGTATCTTACATTATCTTTGCATCATAATGCTCATGATGGCATTTAATCCTGAGTTCCATTTGTACTTGGCAAATTTTATTTCCAGATCAGAAAAACCTTGGAACACCCCCCAGATTTTTATAGACAACAACTTTGGTTTCCAATATGGCTGCTACTGGCATGTAAACCGTAATTGAAACATGTTTATTTTACTAGACACAAAGTCAAAAGTGGTGCTTGCATGTTGAAAGTATAAATTAAAAAAATGTCCGTTAAAAGTACAATAAACAATGGATACATATCTAACAATGTTACCTAAAATGGTGTTAACTTGGGAATGGCATTGTTCCTACTAATGATGACATATTAAAGATTGCTGGCCTATTACCAAATTTCAGAATAATATTTGAGATCCAGCAATGATAGAAAACATGTTGATGGTATTTTACCTAATGTTATTATATTATGGTGCTATTACCATAAAACGTACAGTGTCACCTACTTTTAGCTAACATTCAATTTCTATTAGTTATTTGTTTACTGATTGAATATTATGTAAAAGTAGTGTAGATATGTTTGCTAACTATATCGATAACCAGATTAATGATACCCTGTTCATCATCCGGATGTTACCATGTTAGCACCTTTTCCTAATAAAGTCCATTAGGTTATTACATTTGTAGTTTTTTCTCTTTTCACACCTAGGTTTTGTTGGTCTGTAAGTCTATTCATTGAAGAATTTTTTTATGCATCTTAGGTTATGTGGAAAACATCTATCTACACCAATCTCCAGAGTAGTTTTTGTCTAGGTCAATGATAAAAAATCTCTCATTTGTTATAAAAACCACAAGAAAATTTCCTTGACCTCTTCTGATTTTGGTGAATGTACATTGATTTTAAATAATTCTATGCAAATCCATCCTGGTTTTTGTGACTTTTTGTGAACTGTTTCTTTGTACATAAACTTGAATTGTAGATGAACCAATAAAAAATGTTTAAATTAGAAATTATTATTGTAAATAACCTAGACACATTTTTACATTGTAGAATAAGATTTAAAGTCTGCCACCATTCTAAACTGTTGTAAAGTCTCATCTGGATGATTTTACCATTGTGTCTATGGATAACCAGACCTTCTGCAGTTGCTATCTCATAACTGTTTCAGTGTTTCCCTTGTCATAGGCTTGAATCCACCCAAAAACCCCATGGAGCAGGATGTGGAGAGCCCAGCCGCCCCCAGGAAGCCCAAGCTGCCGAAGCAGGCCAGAGAGGACCTGCCTAAGCAGCTGGCAGAAATAGACAGAACGAAGAGGATCCAGCGCTACGTGCAGAAAGACGGGAAGTGCAACGTCCATCACGGAAATGTCCGAGAGACATACCGTTACCTGACGGACATTTTCACCACTCTGGTAGATCTGAAATGGCGGTTTAACCTCTTCATCTTCGTACTGGTGTACACAGTGACATGGCTCTTCTTCGGCCTAATGTGGTGGCTCATCGCTTATGTCCGTGGTGACCTGGACCATTTAGCTGATGGCCAGTGGACTCCATGTGTCAACAACCTCAATGGCTTCGTATCAGCCTTCCTGTTCTCCATCGAGACAGAGACCACCATTGGTTATGGATACAGAGTTATCACGGACAAATGCCCCGAGGGAATAGTTCTGCTTTTAGTCCAGTCGGTGCTGGGATCCATCGTGAACGCCTTTATGGTGGGCTGCATGTTTGTTAAAATCTCCCAGCCCAAGAAACGAGCTGAGACTCTAGTGTTTTCCACCAACGCGGTCATCTCGATGAGAGATGGCCGGCTGTGCCTGATGTTCAGAGTTGGAGACCTCAGAAACTCGCACATTGTTGAGGCTTCAATCAGAGCCAAGCTTATCAAGTCTAAGCAGACCAAGGAGGGGGAGTTTATTCCCCTCAACCAGACGGACATGAATGTTGGTTACAACACAGGAGATGACAGGCTCTTCCTCGTGTCGCCGCTCATCATCTGCCACGAGATAAACCAGCACAGTCCCTTCTGGGAGATCTCCCAGGCTCATCTGGCCAAGGAGGGGGTGGAAATTGTTGTGATCCTGGAGGGAATGGTGGAGGCCACAGGTGAGCAGTAATTAAGAGCTTTTAATTTAGGGTTTTAAAGAAGTGATTACACTAACTGAAAGGTCTTGTTATTGTTTAGGTTCCACAAAAGCTCTAATTTTTAGGAAGCACAATTGTTTGTTTTAATATATCAATAACAAATGCAGTATTTTTGTTTATTTTTGGTTAACATAACAACTACTAATTGCCATTGACTGCCAGGACTAAAACAAATGTTTTTTGCATCTTTAAGTAATTTTTACCACTTTGGTCTCAACCAACATTGGAATATGATGAGCTGGTATTATTGTATGAACACGCACTAAAATGCTTCGGTCAATTTTAATACGGGCTAATATAATTTTTTATTATTTAACCTTAAATTAATCACGAAATATCACATTGAGATTAAAACCTCTTTTTCAAGGGAGTCCTGGCCAAGAGCAGCAGCAAACACAAAATGCAGTTACAAATTAACACAGTAAAGACACAAAAATTATAAACTCCATATGAAAAACAACTGCATATTGTGGAATTGGCCTCATTAACTCTCTATTTGGATTTATATAAAATATATTATAATATAATATATTAAACTTGTTTAATTGTCAAATGTTTATGATAAAATCTGAAGTTGTACAATATTTTCAACATGTAAAATAAAAATTTCTACCTCTAATATATTTGTTTGACATAAATCCTATTGAATACCAGCATTGTAAATAAAAACAGATGTCAAAAAATTATGTTCTCTTAGTTTAAAGAATTGGGATGTGTCCATTTCATTTAACATTCATTTTTTTCACTTAAGTAAGGACATTTTAAGAAAGATTTGTTAAGAGACCGGACAAAGGTTCAATAACTTTTACACAATTATAGAACTTTATATTTAGCCCATGATTATTAATTTCCCTGATAGGATAAGGTTTAAAATGATCTGTGAATTTAACCAACGTCTTTCCTTAGGCTACAAGTGAAACAAGGATTTTGGAGTTAACAAGTCTTGTTTTAATCTGATAGGGAGGGGTAGCGATTAGGGTGATTGCAAAGAGACTGTCTAGTCTCAAAGTGTTGGACCACATCAACAGGATGAGTTGACAAAATACCAGAGATAACATGAAAAAAATAGCGCCAGCAATTATATCAAGGAATTATGAGCTGTAAGGCCAATGAAGATATATTTTCTTTTTCTATTAAGAGCAAGGAAGCATTTTGGTGTTAGTATTATAACCTTGTTGTAATAAGGGTCAGGGTTCAGATCCTTTTGTTTCTGCACATTCTCCCTGTGCATGCATGGATGCTCTCTGGAGAGGCTGCATGCATAGGTGGGTATAGAAGATGGATAAATGATTATTAGAAAATATTAGGTTGTGCCTAACCTTGTAAGGTTGGAGTCTGAACCCCAACATTTTTGATTGAACACAATGTAGTTTACCACCATCAGTGGGTAGACGTAGTTCTCTGGGGCACATGCCTCCGTTACAGGAAACTAAGAAAAGTATGCAAACACATTTTTTAGTGGTCTTAGTTACTTTTGATACAGGTAATTGCTAATCTTTACATTGAAAGCAAATCGTTATAGTTCTCTTTGCTGCACAAGGAGTTCAGTGGTTCCCACTGAGCTTAAAATCAGATTGATTTAGAAACAATCTAGCATATTTAATAATTAGGAAATCAGTAAAAAAAAAATAATACAAATAATAAAACTGGATATTTTTCATCATTGAGAGTGTAATTCCTTAAAGACTAGTTAACCAGGTCGGATTCTGTTATGTGCTCTTAAAAAATGGCAGTTATTGCAAATTATAAATTTTTTACTCAGTTTCACAAAATTCATTCTTTATAGCTTTTATGATGACTCCAGAAGTCAATTACTACCATGTGTGTTTTTTCTGGTTGTCCAGATTAGTGCTCTCCTGACTCAGTTAGATTTAATCCCCTGTTTTTATTGTATTTAGTCCAAAAATGTAGCTTTTATGGACCTTTTCGCAGTTAATGTTTAATACAAACCCAGATAACACATTAACAGTCTGCATTTTTCTGCTTTGTTTGAAGCTTTTAGGCACAACATTATAGGCTACACAGACATGTCTAAATCTATCCTTGTCATATTCTAATAATACACACTTTTATCATTAGTATCATAAATAGAAATTGCATAACCAATGATTACTACTCAAAAACACATTGTTTTATATGGTATTAAACAGCTTGATGTTAGTTTTTAGATGAAATGCAGATGTGTGTGTAAATCTCACCCTCAATATAACAAAAAACTGTTACATAACAATCGCCGTGTTTTGAAACAGATGCCTGATCTTCACGGAGCGCACAGTTTTCTGCAGACAGCCGTAGCTATGAGAACACTAATTAATGTCAAAATATGGAAATGCTGCTGGAAAATGACTATACAGTTCAACACCTGTGGGAGAAATGTATGTTTTTCTTTAAGTTACTGACACTTGAAGAAATTAACTCAGTATTGTTGAACTTTTAGACTGCATTTAAATGATTAGTTATGGCCAATGTTTGTTTAATTTGTTTGTGCAGGGTAACCAACAGTATTGAAAAAGTTTCTTTAGGGTTCCATATTCAGACTATTTAATCAGTCTCATCCTTTAATCCCTCTTTGTATGTAATCTAACCTTAGTTTTAAATGAGAAATAAAAAACATCTAGGGGCTAAGTTAGTTAAAAAACAAACAAAAAAACAAGACAAAAACATACAGTCTGTGATATATTTATGTATTGAGATTTATTTCTAAAGGTAATCTAAAGATTTCAGAAATCAGATCAATCTGGCTGATTGTGATGATGGAACTAATCCTTTTAACATGAAAATGGATGCAAGACAGACCATAAAATCAGCCGTCGGTTCGGCGAGGCTTCAGCCGTGTTTAAAACCACACCTGCTCTTTAAAGCCTGCTTGGACGCCGTGTTGCTTCTACCTAAAGGCTAACATCGGCGTGACAGCATGCTCATACTGAGATGGTGACAAGGGAGTGGAATTTCCCCCTTATTCCTGGAAGAACACCTCCCCATTCCATTCCTCTGTTGTTCAACACACATCCCTGTGAGCCAGTGGACAGATCAGATTGTTTTAAAATTTTCCTGGAATCCTTCTCTTGTGTCACCTGGGCTTCTGCCGGGGTTTCGTTTGTTTGCACTATGTTTTGCTAAATTAATAAATGTCTTTCTGAAAAAATCATCTTTGCTGCACCTGTCTGCAGTCGCACTGGTTAAACCAATAACAATACAGACCTCTAACATCCCGTCGTGCTTTACAAATAAAGAATACAGATCAAAAATAGTTCACTGCTATAATTAAACTTTTTTTGTGCTGCTGCAGTGATTTTAACAAATGTTATTCTAGCAAATCAAAGATTGTCTTATCACAAGGCAAGAACTAAGATTCTTTATTCTAAGCTAATTTTTCCTGTTTCTAATTATATTGGCTCCATAAATTAACATAAATAAACAAACCAACCTAATACATGGGGAAAATTGCTGTCCAAACAAATCTCAGTTCAGGGAATCAAGAAGAAATAATGAGAAATAGAGATTAAAGCTAATTTCTAAATCAACATATCTAAAAACTCAAATATTCTTCAACATTGTCCATTAATATACTTCTTTAAATATTTATTATTTTTTTGTTTGCCCTTGAAACACAAATGCAAATGGCAGCAAGATGCAAACAAACATTTGGTTGTTAATATTTGCCAAGATCTATTCATTAGAATGAACTAATCTGTTTAAAAATGCCTAATGTCACGCAATACTCGTGTTATTGCCGATAATGCTTGCATCCCTAAATTTAACAACAAACATTTTGCAGAAGAAGATCATAAAAGGAGGTATATTATGACAAAACATGATGTTCAAACAAAAAATCTGAATAATTAGTCAATGTTAGGTACAATAAGTTTACTTTTAGACATCTCATTAACATCTATGGCGGCATAAGAAAGTTCACTTTTGCAATAAATATCTTTCAAATTTAGCTCAAATGTCTGTGGACCATTTTATGTATTTTTTACATGAATTTACTTCAAAATGCCAAAAATGCTGACTCGTGTTTGTGATATGATTTTTTTGGGGCGTATTAGGAGCACCTTAGAAAGATGCAAGACTTAGTTCTGGGAAAATATTGTAATCAAAGGTAATAAAGCTGCAGTAACACAGACTGCTACAGGAGATCCTTGCCCACCACCCTCAATATCTACAAAAACTCTTTAAACAAACATGCGTTATGGCAACGTTTAATTTTCTTTTGAGATATGATTTTCCTGATAAAACTATTTCACTTCCAATACCAAACCGATATTTCGGTTTTTCGTGTTGCCCAATATTGATATAAGCATGAATGCAGACTTTAATTATCTTTTTTTGTGTAAAATGTTACAAAAGACTTGAGGAACAGTAGTTTGCAAATATAGGCATCAGAAATTTTTTTACAATTAATTGATGAATAACAGATGAGTTAGTAAATGTGAAACTAAAACATAAGAATGTTCTACATATTAGAAAGCCTAAACTGTTTATGGCCAGTTCAAAGCTTATAGTGTTATTTTTTTGAGCATTCGTGTGTTTTGCTCTCAGCCAAAATAAATTGGAAATTAGAAAACTACTTCTACACTGGCAGCATTGTTTCTAGTCACTGCTACTTGTTAACAAACGCTGCTTTAATAATCCCAGCTCTCCATGTTGGATAGAAGGTGTGCTAAAATAAAAATGATGGTGCAAGTTAAAGGCTGGAAGCGACTGCTAGTGTTGGACTGCTCAAATTGGTGGTTTTAGATGCAGCCTTATATTGGACCGATATCTGATATTGATATCAGAGTGGGACACCCCTAGTTTTAGATTTATAAAGTAATTTAGATTTTAGTTTGAATAAAATGGTCAATCAGAGATTTTAGATGCAGGCTGATATCAGACTGATATCAATATCAGATTTGAAAACCCTTACTCTTAGATTAATAAAGTCATTTCGATTTGAATTTCAGTAAAAATGTCAATATGAGAACCAGTCAAAGACAAACTGTTATAAATGAGTGCTTAAGCCTTTTTTGTTTGTTTGTTGGTGTTTCCAGGGATGACCTGTCAGGCCAGGAGCTCCTACGTCAGCAGCGAGATCAAATGGGGCTACCGCTTCATGCCCGTACTGACGCTGGAGGACGGCTTCTACGAGGTCGACTACAACAGCTTCCACCAGATCTACGAAACCAACACGCCCACCTGCAGTGCCAAAGAGCTGGCCGACATGGCCACACGCGCACGGCTGCCGCTCACCTGGTCGCTGGCCAGCAAGCTGAGCCAGCAGGGGCTGCCCGAGTCAGAGCAGGAGAGCCAGGAGACCAAGGCCTGCCCAGACAACCAGGACAAGACTCAGACGGCCGAGAGGAACGGGGACATTGCCAACCTGGAGAGCGAGTCCAAAGTGTAGCGAGAACTGTTGAGTGAACAGCGAGCTCGCTGGTCGTTGTGAGATTCCTGGACTGTGCTGCTGATCGTCTGCTCGGGATGCTCCCAGCCACAAGGAGCAGTAGACCAAGTAATCATCTCACGTAGACCCACGACTTTTCAGTGAATCGCACATCCGTTAGGAAACCAGAACCTCTAGACAGGAGGAGCCCCAGAGCTGGACTGAGAATCCTCTGCAACAAGTGCATGTTTCAGCTTTAATGTGATGTCCTCCCGATGAGATTCCTGTTATATTTTCTAATAAGATATTCCTAGGGGCATTTGCATAAGTATTTTTGTATATATAATATACGCAGTTTTTGGATTCTTCGTTTTGTTCCTGTGTGAATATCTAAATGATGTTTGATACTACAACCTCTAGGTTTGTTCTGTATGTATTTTATGCCTTATCGTATGTATAAAGCTTTCAATAATCCTTTTCTTTTTCCAGAAAATATATCCAAGCATGTATAAACCGTTTATTTATCTCGTATTCTGCACATACCGATAATGACAAAAAAAACAATTTAGAATGGATGCAAGCTCTGAAACCAATGAGTAATTCTTCCCCGAATGATAAGTGTGTTTTTACAAAGCCATGACTCGCTGTTTACAGCGGATCGACTTCAACGGCCCTTTAAGACTGCGTTTTGTCACTTTTTTTGCACACTGGAGACTTCCTGTCGGGCGGAGGATGTTAGCCGATTTCCTCCAGATATCCCTGCCATGTCACCTAAACCCATTGAAAAAAAATAAACTGTAAGTTGATTATTATGTGTGTTTTTAATGGATCATATATGATCGATCTAGTCTTTCAATCTTGAAGCTCAAGCAGATAGATCTTGAACTTGTTTCTGTCCTCTAAATCCTTAATTTACAAACATTAAGGAAATTTGAATTAATATCTTGATCGTTTTTTTAGCTTTTTCAGTCAAAAAATTTGCAAAAACCAAGAAAGCGACGGAACTGCCATGCAAATTTATCCCTAATTATAAAACATTTTGTCCACATTTGTTGAACTGTACAACCCTAGAAGAAAGTGTATTGTTAATATTGATCTTTTTTAAGTTGGCTGCACTACATTTTTAGGGAGATCTGAAGACAAAACTCACAATTGATGGACTTCAAAACGTCCGCAGGTGCGACTGACGATAAAAAACGATCATCTGCCCTCTGAAGGCGAAGCTCAAAATAGATACGAGAGAGCAGAAAAGGCAGAATCAAAGGTTCACGGTGGATTTTAACAAAGGCTGGGGTCAAACTGTCAATGCTCTCGTGAAAAAAAACTCTGCTTGAGTATGCCAATTTAAAAAAAACACACGAATGCAGCCTTGTCCACATTTATTGACACCCCTGGTAAAGCTTTGAAACAAAACATAGTTAAATTGCAGAAACTTTTTGTAGATAATGTTTCTTTTTTACAAATTTGGTCACTACAAAATTCTATTACTAATCCCGAACCTCCTGTTTCTCTCTTCAAAATGGAAACGACAAGAGAACATGCCATTCAGGTAGCGCAGATGTATGTTAATCTTCATAAACTGAGAAATTACCACAAGAAAATAGCAACCCATCTCAAACTACTCATACCCAATATTTTTTTTTATGTTTAAAGGAACTAGAACTGTGACAAACAAAAGTAAGCATGATCGTAATTAAATTAAAACAAGAAATATGAGACTATCAACATGAATGCCGATTGTTTGGGATGCAAAAGATGATTAGAATATCAAACCAGTACTTTATTTTGAACCCAGTTTTTTAGTTTGACATAATAAAATTTGAGCTTTTTGCAAATCAACAACCACAAGCACTTCAATCGGGTGAGTGCCTAAAATAAAGGGTGATCATGTGCAAAAATCACCTCAAACCTTTTGTTAAAGGTATAGGAGAGGATCTTTTCAGTAGAAAATTTCAATGGAAAATCCCATTGAAAATGACAGCCAATCAAAAACAACCGGTGGTGAAAAATAACTGGCTGTCAATGCGGAAATAAAATTTACGCGATGACGTATATCACTAATGTCCCCACCCACCCGACCTGTACAAAGCGGGCTCATGTTTGAATTTGCGCATTACAGAACTAGTGTCAGACATGTTCACAATTCTGTAATAAGTCTGATGCGGCGCCAGAGGCTGTGGTCCCGCAGATGTAAACAGACTGCATGTGCTGAGGACGAAGGTGCTCCGGATATCAGGGACCTTACTGGAGATGAGATGGCGCATGCGCAGTGTTGCGAGAATGAGCTGAAGATCCTCTCATACCTTTAAGCACAGTGGCAATATGCCACAATGGCCAAACCTCAAGAGAAATTATTCAACAGGGACAAAATTTACTTTTCTCCACATCTCATTATCATGGTCCAAGTCCTATAGAAAACCTTCAGGTGAGCTATAGAGGGAGAACACATAACCTCTGGAACAGGGGTGCAAAGTCGAATACACAATTGGCCAAAATGTAAAACTTGAATGAAATTATGGGCCAATATCGAACAAACAAACCTTTAAATATGGACCAAACATAACATTAAAAACTGAACAAGCAATGCCTATGAACATATAACATATAACTAAATGCAAAATCAAATTTCAAATAAAAAAAAACACATTGTTATTAATTTATTAAATAAAAATTGTATGCCTCTTTTCTATTTGGATTCTTCTGATGTAAATGTCAAAATAAACTTTTTCCTCATGCGAATAGACTGAAATAACCGTGTGCCATCCACAGCATCATATTTTGACCTTAGTGTGTCATTACACTGGAGGTCATTTAGCTGTATTTGGAGGTTGGTTGGTACATTTTCCACATCAACCGCGAAGGGATTAATGAACAGTTCAAACCAACACTTCTGGACATCAAAGTCAGCAAATCGCAGACTAACCTAAGTGCAGAGTGACACTGAGTATTTCAGCAAACAGTGCACAAGGGATCTGTGTTTTTTTGGTTGGGAATGCATCAGGGAAAATGGCATTTGATTCTCCATCAGGCACAGTGGTTTTGTTTTGAAAGCCTTCACTGCAGCATGCATGTCTCAGCCCCTGCAGCTGCCCGGTTCAGCTCATCGAGATCGCTCCAGCACAGAAACAGTTTTCTGCCTTTCTTTTCGCCATGTTTGAGATGGGGCAGCTCGTAGAAGGCTATAGCAGAGGTTGCTATGACGACTGTTGCCACAGAAGGCGTTTCCGTGTGCTGTCCTGACTGACGCGCCAAAACAAAAGCACGGCATAGTTGGATTTGCAGTATTAGTGGCAAATGCGCCGTATAATACCGGCGGGTCAGTTTTTATGGTACAATAACAATATTATAATTTAGTTTTGCCTCAGGCCAAATATAATTACACTCCGGGCCAAATTTGGCCCACGGACCAGAGTTTGACAGAACAATGGTGTCCAAACTTTTTGCATGTAAAGCACTTTCGATCCACAAAACATATATACTTTCTTATTAAACAAATGCAAAAAGCTGTAATTTAATGTAGTGATTGTTTATTTAAGAAAATTTTAAAACATTGTAGATCTAAAACTTTATTATCTCATGATAGATCCGGGTCTAAAAGATTTAGTTGTCCATTCTTTTTTTAAAGTCTGTTGGGAAGATTTTTACTTCGGGTATTTGTTGTCCAACAGCTAACAATAGATAATTTATTGTAAGAACTGAAAATAGTACTCTTAAAAACACACCAAAGGTAATTTATTATGTATTGTAATCATTATATTATATAGATACAACCAATCGACAAATGGCTGAAATCCACGATTTAGAGCAATCTCACAAACGGAAACAGATTGTTTCCTTTTAAACTGAGCTCAAAGTATGAACGCCAGGGGTCCCAATACATTTGGCACCAGTAATGCTGTATAAAAAGAACTATCTCCATGTTGAATTTTTTAAAATGTGGTCAAATTAAAGGCAATTTTTTTCTGCATTGTTCAGTGTGAGATTATGCTGCTTCAATAAAGTTTTTACTGAACATTTGGTTTAAATACTGTATAAATACAACACTTAAGATACTAATTCATACAAGACTCTTGCTGTTTAAGTCATTGAGGATTGTTTATTTAGTTTTTAATTGCTAAATCTCAGATTAATGAGGGGTGTAATTATTCTTAAAAAAATTAGAAATTCATTGATAAAAAAAATAAATTATTATATATATATATATATATATATATATATATATATACTCTTTTGGGTTACTTTCCATTTTTAGATTCAATCTATTTAACTTTATTTGACACTTGGGTTTGTCTTCTTCTGTTTATTGTGGCCAAACTTTTAAATTTAAGTTTAATCAAAGGAAATGTCTCTAACATATTAAAATTATGTCTTTTAACAAAGATATGAATGCATTTAGCAACATTCTCTTTTTCTGTGGTTCGGCAAAGTAAACATGGAGGAAACATTTTCTCCAAATAACAATTGTCTTTATTTCATACAAACAACCTTGTTTCACTTTTTTTTTTAAACCAACACCTAAATTATAACCATCCTTTCTTTTGTTTTGATACAGTGAAATCAAAACCATCAATTCAAGCTCAAATTAAATCTTACAAGTTTTAATTTTTCATTTGACTTAATCAGTGTCAGTTTCAGTTAGTGACATAAAGTTGATTAAAGAAGGTTTCAAGCGTAATTTTTTAAGGAGCCACAACCAAACACATATTTGACACAATAAACAGATAACAATAAACAAATATTAAGTGATTTAAGGAAAACGATTTTTTTGAAATGCAAAAGATTTGTGCAGTAAAAATAAATAGAAAATTAATTAAAGACAAACCTTATATACAAATCCTGTAATATATCATCAAGAAACAATTTAAACAGAATGAAAATCACTTTAGTCTCGAGTCAAAAGCAGAAATGCACAGTAAATGATATTAGTGAATGTTGTAAAGGCTTTTATAGGTTCACACATACCTTTGATTTAAAAGACACACTTACTTTTTAATAAGACGACAGGAAAATGATTTTTAATGAACAAAAGCTGTAACAGCAGTTTTGAGACTCACTATGGTCTATTTTTAAAGTAAAAAAAAAAAAACCAGGCTTAGTTTAAATTCACCCTGAATGCTTCAAGTAGTTATCAGACTTTATTTAGAGGAACAGATATTAACTATTAAAATCAAAACACTGTAAGTAAAGACATAAATAAGACAAGTGAAGACTTTGCAGATGTGAGCTGTAGGCTCACATCTGCAAAGTCTCCTCCAACTAATCAGAACTTTTAAAAAAGGCAAACTAACAAAGCATTAAAATACAAAAAATTTCCAAACTTTTTAGGCACGATTTGATGTTGTGGAGATGAAATCTTAAAAAAAAAAAAAGTGAATAATTTGGTGTTTAGTTTTGTTGGTGTTTTTTTTTTTTTTTGTAATTACTATTAAAAATATTCAAATTCTACTTGACATACTATTAGCAAAGCAGCCAATCTATGAATGGGATTTACATTCTTCGCTGCTGATTGGTTGCATCAGCAAAAGCGAAACCCATGAAAAGTACAGATATAAGCTTTCACGGTGTTTTCCACCGTGTGTATTAATTCATATTAAGCTATATGTGGTGTTTGAACTGTTAAAATAGACAACTATAACCATTTTCTTAGATGGTTTGAAGTAGTTGCAGATTTCGTCAACAGTATAGGACTTTAAAAAAGTGATAAAAGCATAATTTTTGAAGTTGTATGGGATTGGTGTTGTAAGAGTAATACACTTACAAACATGGCATAAAGAAGTGACATTTAAAAGAAAAACGTGAGAATAGTGTTATAAACAAAGCATTAGTTGGTTATCATACAAACTCGTCAGCTAAATAGCTTCTACCTAAGCTGCTTGACTCAACTGCATCACATTTTAGTTGGTTAAGACAAAGTATTTGTACCGTAGTAATTTTCTGAAATGTTAAACAAAACAAAAAAATAGACTAAAATCAAATATGGTGCACTTTGTTAACTGAGCTTTTCCTCCTTTCTGGATTCACTGTTTTGGGGTTTAACTCATATATTGGTTGAACTGCAACACTAACTTACATAAACATCCAAATGTGGATAAGCTATTTCAACATGACGAAATGTTGGGTTCAAACGGGTATGAAATGTTTCTCCATCTTCTGCCGCCTCTCCTAACCAGCGAACACCTGCGGCTTCATGGGCGACGGCAGGTTTTCGTTGTCCACGTCGTTGGAATCGATGGCAGAGAGCTTGGAGGATTTGACCTCCAGCGGATATTTCTCCAGGATGTCGTGCACCTCCCGCCGAACGCCGTCGGACCAGGAGGCGATGTCGGCCTGCAGGCTCCAGGCGGCCACCATCACGGCGTCCTGCCGGCTGCAGAGAGCCGACAGCAACTCCAGGTTGTGGTTGAGCTGCACCAGGACAGGGTTGGCGACGGTCGCGCCGACTCCTTGAGCGCCGTCGGGCCAGTCGCCCTCCGAGCCGCTGAATCGGGGCGAAGCCTGACCCGACATGTAGCGCTCAAACTCCTCAGGGGAGAGGTTGAGAGACTGAGCATCGAGCTTCTCGATGAAGGCCACCGCACAGCACTAGAGCAGAGACACAAAACTGCCTGACTCATAGCTGCAAGCACTTGCAGGTAAAAGATGTTTGATTTTAAGGAAAACAATCTGAATCTTAAGACAAGTCTGAAGTATTTTAAGCAAAGGCGTCTGAATGATGATGAAATATTCATGATACATTCGTATTCCTCTGCTTGAACAGCGGTCTCCATCTCTCTTGTTCTGGGTTTCTGAATGTGTTAAAACGTTTCTCTGCTTCAGCATCCTTGATTTAAATATATACGACTGATTAACAGGCTTGTAAACAGCTCAAAGAAATGCTAAGAAGGTCATTCAGCTCATCTGAGCTTGCTGTGTGGAAGCAGAGAGATCTGGACCAGAGTCCTGCAACTTCACATTGTGAATTAAATAATTAGCAAATTTTACAAAAGTTGAGGGAAAGCAACAAAGATCTAAAAATTTAGGAGAGATTCTCAAAGTAAAGTGTAAATAAAGCTGGGTGATAGATCGAGTTTATTAATTAACCAACTATTTTGTTTCTGATTATTTAAAGCAACACTACAGAAGTTTCAGTTTTGGTCAATTATGGCGGCCACTGTGGACCAAAGTGGTAATGTTTTGCATGAAGCGAGACTGCGTTTCCAATGAGCACCAGCGCATAGCATCATAAAATCCTGATCTCCTGCTGTTGGACTGAAGTACATTTCTGTTTCCAGTGTCTGTGTGAAGGATGAATACCAATGAGGTAATGAATCTAATTGTGGTGAAAGGATGTCATATGATGACGTGAAAATAAGAAACAGGGGAAGTGACGTATGCCGTAAAGCAGTCACCACATTTATAGTTGTTTTGTTAGGCAGGGTTCCTGCCACCCTCCTCAAAGTTGCTTAATGCTGGTTAAAGCGATACAGACCCCCTCGGACCATGACAGAGGCATCATTTAACAAGTAAGTCCACATACAATCACAAAAGTTATGAAAATATCTTATGAAGGTTGAAAAGTTACTAGGTGCTGCTTTAATTCTTTGAAATCCAGATTTTTGTTTCCAGCAACGCACTCCAACTTGTTTTACAAGCATTTTCCAAAAGCTTATGTTCAATTTAAGACGTTATGTACAGGTCAACTTATAGGAGTTTTAAATGACATTAAAACACATTTCTGGAAAGTGTTTCTGCCTTTTGTAATGTCTTTGTAAGAAAAAATAAAATGTTATTTTTAGTCCATTACGCCAAGCGCCACCTGTACATTTTATTAAAGAATGCTCCGTCTTAGCTGAACTCATCAAAGTAAAATGATAGCTTCATTTAAATACTGTAATCTGTCAGCACCGTAACTAGCCTAAAATGTACCAAGCTGTGGTACAAAAGTCTAGGTTAGGTACAAAAACTGACTTATAAGTTCAACTTAAAAATGAATACTTCGAAAACATAGTTCCATTAAAGTCAGCAGGAAGTTCTGAATTAGCTCATAAGTGCAATTCATGAAGATCAGCAACCAGGCTGGTCCAATTTACCCATGAAACCCCCCACACTAAAATGACAGGTGTTTCAGTTTCATTGTCCAACCCCTATAACTAAGCTCATATATTGACGTTTCTAGTTTACTTTGAACCTGTCAACCTGTTTAAACCAGCTCGTCCCTTATTGATGAATTTCATTAGAACTAAGGCAGGGTGAGAATTGTTAACTGACCAGGTTGGTGAAGTAGTATCCGTCCTCTCCGGTCATCAGCCTGCTGGGGTTGCAGAACCGCGTGATGTACTGGATGTTGGACTGAAGCCGTGGAGGGTTGGCCTTCAGCACGATATAAATGAGAGCGGGCAGGAAGTCATCGGCGGACGCCGGCTCGTTCTTAGTGATCCTGATGGCGCTGAAGATGTTTTTACTGCAGCGTGTGATGCAGGCCAGTTTGTCTCTGGGTACTCTCTTAGAGTCCATCTCAATGACGTCTGCAACGACACAAGACCTACTGATCCAATGACCGAGAGGAAGGCTTATCATTCTACTGTTTTAATTAAAATAATCTATTATTATTACTATTTGCTCTGGATTTACCAGAGACAAGAGATAAAAGCTTCTCATTGGACAATTAGGACATGGATATTTACTCTGCATTTTGTATTTAGCTGTAACTGAGGCAGAGACTAGTTTTATTTTATTTTTTAACAACAATGTCAGAAGATCTTGTAGCTTTAGAAAAGACAGCCTTGCTCAGAATGTTTATATTACTATCATGCATCAAGCTAATATCAAAGGAAATTGCTGAAAAAAACTGAATAATGCATTAAGAACTAGAAGCATAGTGAGGAACTTTTATTTTTGAGGAAGATCACGATCCCTAATCCTTTAAACATTTGTTAATCTGCAGGTTATACAATATTAATAGATTCATTTAAACTGTAATATCCAAATAATTAAAATGAAAGTTCTTGAAAGTTATAAGTAAATTAAAATAAATGAACCTTTTTGGCTCGTTTAAGGTGATTTGTATATTTAAAACATCAATTGTAATATATTGATAATGACCTGTAGAGCTATTAAGTGTTTTTTAAAATGTATTTCTGCTTTATCGTATCGTTTATCGTTATCCTGATAAATTTCTCTTCGTGATAAGAATTGATTTATCGTCACAATAATAAATTCGGATTAGTTATGTTTGCAAACCCCAAAAACAAACTTATTTTTTACTTTTGTCCCACTTTTCTTTCCATTATAGGGATAATAATATAAAAAAAAAACTATGATTAAATGCAGTTGTTGTGTACAGTTTATTTTTATGTAACTGGTTGCATAGGGAACCCGATTTTAAATTAGGATTTCTTTTAAGAACAGGGTTTGTGTTATTGTTATTTTAACGTTATCACCATAGTACCAGATACCTGAAAACAGTTTCTTATCCATATGGGTGATCCCTAGTAACCTGGATTTTGATCGAATGAAACTATAATATCTAGATAATGATGGGGAAAGTTCTTAAAGGTAGAGAAAAAGTAACCGACTAATCAGACTAAAATCTCTTAAACGACGTGCGTTCTAGAAATGTATCTTTAAAGTTATCGAACCACTGTGTTAAACGAACCCACACCATCAGTGACATCTCTTGCTCACCTGTTATGGCTCTGACCACATTCTCAGAGACTTCAGGGATTTCTTCATCCATGGAGACGCACAGCATCTGGATGGTCACCCAGTGCAGAGCCCTGCAAACGCAACGCATCAGACGTAAAGCCAAAGGTCGGCTTGCGGGGTACTGGAAAAACAACGCAACAGTGGATGACCTGCAACTGTTTAGATGCCTGATTAAACGCATGTGCAGGGGACGTGAGGGTACTTTAGTGTTTTCTCACCTTATCCTGTTCTGCGTCGCCAGGTCCTTCTTCTCGTCGTCAGTTGTTTCTGGACAGAAGACGCTCTTGTAGAGGCGGGTCATGATGTACTTCTCCACCTGGTCCATCACCTGCTCCACCGATTCTGAGGAGCCTAGTCAAGAAAACAGAGTTAGATCCTCCTGCTTCTGCCACCTAGTGGTTATCGCAATTCCTGGGTGAATTTTGACGCGCTAACCTTTAAAGTGGCTCAGTAAGCGGTCAGCCAAGCTCTGGTAGAAATCCTGGACGCACTCCGACAGCTCTTCTCCACTCAGGTCCTGACGGAACAAGATGGATCAGAGCGGCCATCTTTGAGCAGTCTGAGCGAAATGGAAATAATCGTGTCCTGAGGACAGCCCACCTTCTTGCTCGACATGTTCACGAGGAAGGCCCGGCACTGCTTGTGGATCTCTCTGCCGGGTTTATGAAGGTTCTTCAAAAACTCCACGAAGTCTTTGGATACCTGGTCGGTGTCGAAGCTGGCGTGGCGGCTGATCGATGGACTTGGCGTCTTTCCCTCCTGAGTTTCTGAACAGAGAGAACGTGGGAACATTATACTCTTTCTCCAGAGCATGTTCTTTAAATCTGAATCCTAAAGCATTGTGTTCAACATGTTTTCCCCCTTAAATAAAATCCAGTGCAATCAATCTCCTTCTGAAGTAACAGATTCCAGCTCTCTGTAATGTAATCCCAGCGGTTCTGTAAATACCTCCAAGCTCATCAGAGAGCAAACAGCAACACTAACACCATTGAGACAGATCAGGGAGAAAGTTTGAATCGCTGCTGGTTCATTAATAAAATGTTACTAAGCTTTAATCATCCAGTGGAGGGGTCTGATCAATCCATCATCTAGGACCAGTAGCAGGAAGGAAGTAATTGTTGAAAGGAAGCCATAAAAACAAAACTGTTTGGAGTTTGTCACAAGACAGATGAGACCAAAATGTAACTTTTTGGCATAATTGTATAAAGTCGTGTGTGCTGAAGAACACCACTGATAACTGTGAAGCACAGTGAGGGCAGAACAATGCTAAGGTAGAGCCTTCCATCAGAGGGGACAGGGAAGCTGGTGAAAGTAGACAGAAAAATGAATGGAGCTCAAAATGGGTCAATCTGCTGGAGGAAAACAAAACAAAACCATGAAGGACAGAGGTATCATATGGTTGGGAAACTCCAAAACGTTTACAGTATTCTCCTTCAACAAACCTGAACCAGAAAACCAGCTCATTAGAGTCTGGAGAACCCCTGGTTTACACCAAGGCATATTTGTTCATTAGAGCGACCCGGATGTAAATCTAACAGAGGACCTGGGGTAAATCCTGCTGCTCTCTCCAATCGGACTGGCTTTTAGCTGTATTACAAAGAACTACACTTATAAAAAGCAATTTTTATAAGCATAATAGAACCATTTTGGTTCTATTATGCTATGAAAACATACCTTATAGTTTCATTTGATAATAAAAGGAAACCTACTGAAGTTGTTCAAACGATATGAGGTAAAGTAGATATATCCGAGAAACACAAGAAGCACCTTTCTTGGAAGCACTTCGCGATGAAGGGCTGAAGAACTTCTTGACGGTCGTCACTTTGCGAGTCTTCTCGTTGGTTTTCTTCTCCTCAAACTTGGAGAAGGGAGCAAGGGAGGCGTGGCCCGCGGCCGGCTGAGAGTGCGCGGCGTTACTGCTGGCGTACGCTTCCTCCTCTTCCCTCTGCAACCTGCAGTTGAGGAAAAAATGTTGATGAGCGAAAAAGAATGGAAGAGCTACTGTGTTTGGCACAGCCTAAAGACAGGCGGTGAAGATGTGGGACGCCGTCAGCATTGGGTGACGTCTTTCTCCTCGGGGAGGCTTTAGCAACAGCAGGAGCAGCTGGCCTTACTTTTCTGCCAAGGCCCAGTCGTCCTGGATCTGCTTCTGCCGCACCCGCTGGTACTCCTCCCTCCAGCACTTGGAGCACAGGCCCTGCCACGCTGCGTTCCCATAGTAACCGCATCCTTTCTTGCACAGCAGGTCTGATTGGTCCACGTGAATGCCCCGGCGCTCCGACCGCTGACTCATAATGCCGGATGACCTGGAATGGAAAATGCATCATTAGTTGTATTAGTGTTCTCGTATGCGCCGCTGAGCTGAGTTATTTCTCTGCCGCTGACCTGTTTGTGAAACTCGGGTTTCAGGGTTTGAACAAACGCAGATTTCCTTTAACTCCCTCAGCTGGAAATACAAAAACAAAACATGGCCACCCATGGCCGAAAGGAAAGTTAATTTGCATTAATAAATCCTGTAACTTCCCTTCATCTGCCACTCTTATCACTCTACTCAAACTGGAGCAATTTTTATTATTTAAACTGATGATGCAGAAAATCTCCCCTGCAATTAAGTTTGCAGTTTTAAAACCACCAATGTGTCCCACTGTCTTTAAAACTATAAGGTTTTTTTTAATCTTTCTGTTCAAGTTAATTAGATTTACAAATGTTCTTGAGATGTCTGAGCCATCAGTTGTTTTTGGTTCAGTCTAAGGCTTTTAAGAAAAGTTTATATTTATTTACTGACATCTAGCGGTGAAGGGTGAACATTGCAGCTTGTTGAATAACAGTTTGTGGCCAAAACAGTTTAGTTTTTATTCGTTTCCTTCCTCTTTTTTTTAACAGTTTGTATTGGAAACGGTCGAAGAAAAATTACTTCAATTTAGAAAAAAGGCACTTTTTAAACATGTTAAGTCCAAAATATATATATTTTTTCCATTTTAAGGAAGTGACTAATCCCAGAGGAATTGGAAATGCAGTGGAATATATTTAAAATCCTTTCTGAAAAACCCCAGCTTAATCAGCTGTTCGAATCTTTCTGAGGTTCTATAAGTTAATTGCGGGCATGTGAAAGCAGCCAAACCCAGATGAAAACAAACAGCTTTTAATTCTTCATTTCTAAGATTAGAAGACAGGAACCTTGTCTGAGGTTCACAAGATACGCTCCGAATTAGCCCAACAAGAAACTAATTTGTTGAAACTTTAGAAAACATGCAACCTTATATAAAGGTCTTTCATAATTCATGCAAACTTCCTGGTCTAATAAGGGACAAATAGTTTATATACACGGATAAGAAACTTATTGTTTTAGTTATTTGCTTATAGACATACAGAGCTCTCCACGCTTTTCGCATTTATTAAGAAAAACTAAATCTACCACTGAGAAATGTTATCCTGCTGATAGACACAATTCTGATCCACTGTCAGTTTCAGTCAGCAAAGCAATAGTTTGTTTTAAGAAAACCCAGATTTTTTTATGGTATCATAGACTTTGGCAAAATTTCCGGGACTTTTAAAATACAAAAAAGCCCACATGATCACTGCTCCTCTACCGTACTTAACTGTGGACACGAGTTCTTCTTCATATAATTATCCTGTTTTTATGCCATATTGTTACCCACAATGTAAAAGTAGATCGGATTAAACAGTTAAATTTATCGTAAAGAATTGTAGCAGCAGGGATTGTTAGTAACCACGAATAAATACAGGATGTTTTCTTTTATCTAAGAAATTATTTAACCCTATTGCTGTATAAATCTTATTTATCTAAAGGCTAATATATATATATATATATTTTTTTAAAGTCCATACAAGAATAAGAATGGGGTCTACAAGGGGGAACTGGTTAACCTTGATGGTGTGATTTTGATTTGAGCAAAAAACAGGCCTGTTTGTTGCTTTTTCTGCACTTTAATAAGAAGTAAAGACGAGAAAATATAAAATCATTTAAATCAAAGTTAGACTAAGTTATTAAATTAAAATCAATCCGTCTGTTTAGGTGTTAAAATGGTGTTTAATGAAAAAGCTATACCACCGATCAGTTATAAAATCCCCAATGTTTACATATTTTGTAACAGTTCAGCTGAGCTCTGGTGGATTTTAAGGACTTTCACGCATTTGTTTTAATTTTTATACACTTTTAAAGATAAAAGAGTGCTCACTCAGTCGACGAATAACCTTAAATCTTATCATACTCGACATTTTCTCGTGTTTTGGGGAAAAGTTGCCCTTTAACACTCGACGTTGCGGCGGCTAACAGGTTTAGCTTCAATTTAGAAGCAAAATCAGAGTCCTACCGGACCTGAATAAAATTATCCATTTAAATCAGACCATTTCTAATTTAATCTAATCTAGATCAACACATTATAACCCCGTTTGGTCCGTTCGGCTGCTCACCTGGTGTGTTTTGCATACACGGACGCGAAGAAGAAACAAATCACCTTCTCCACGTCGCTCTCCGATGACGTCAGGGCGCAGACGGTGACGTGATGACGTTGGAAACGGAAAAACGTGTCAGTTGGTTTCAAATGCCAGAAAATTCAGTTTAACGGTCAAAGCAGCTAAAAAGGGGGTCTAAAAGCTTTATTGATATAATGTATGTATACTTAAACTCAAATGAGTTTTCTTTAATGTAGTCAGGATTTAAGCTACACGCACCAAGTCAAATATAAACCTCTTTTGGGTAAAACCCTTCTGAACATAATTGATAAAGTTAGTTTAGTTTCTGACACAGGCTACCTTAATCTCAAAGTAGCTAGATGTGTAAAGTCTGGACACATCATGGAGGTGCCAAGATCCTATATACACATCAAAATCAATTTTATAGTGGATAAAAAAAAGCTAATTTAAATTTTATGTTTACATAAGCCCAAACATAACTGACAATATTTTCTAGAAGAGATTCAAAACTAGCAGTCATATTTAAACATAAGCTTGTTAAAATGTAATTAGTTTTATCTTAATGTGATTGAAAAGTGCTTCTGAAGAAATATTTAACTTCTAGGTCCAGTTTGCAGAATAGATCTTGAAACTGGGCACAAACCAAAGCACAGCTCTTCTTAACTACACTATAATTTATTTGTCACAGAGTGTTCTGGAGCGATGTGTTTATTCGACCCCCGACCAGGTCAAATAAACACAGATAAGCCTGGTCTCACAGCGGTCGAGCAGACAGCCTCAGCCATGATCCTGACCGCTCAAAGTTTGTGTCTACCCTCTGCAGCCACCGTCCAAGACCTGTTCTCAGTGGCTCGAGACGCCGGCGTCGTCCCAGACATCTCCTTGGATCCTGTCCTCACCAGTTTCCTCTCCCTGGACTCGCCCGCAGCTCTGCGGCACCAGTATGATTTCCTGCAGCGCAGCATGAGACCTGAGCGGCGGGCGGCCTTCAGCCTGAACCTGACTGCAGAGGTGGGCGACTGCAGGGTCACATTCGGAGGCGTTGGGGTTGTCGCTCTGGCTCTGTCTCTCCTTTTTGACCAGGTAGCTCAATATGTAGGTGAAGCATTTCATTTTCATGTTTAGATTCTTTGATTGTTCTATCAAAGTATAAAGCCAAGATGGCCATCAGGTCCGAGCTCAAGGTTCAACAGAGGGCGTCCCTTCAGCTCAGGGATCCAGGGACGGGAGGATCTTTGGCATCAGCACATCTTCAAGAATCGGCTCCATCATCCACGGCTACCTCTGCCTCGTCCCTGGCATCGCCAACCACGAGGAGGAGATGGCTGAGGCCACGGAGCTGTACGACAACCTGCTTAACCACGAGCTGATTGACCATTACGGCAGGATGACCACCAAGAAGAGAATGAGCACAGCGTCCATGCAGCAGTGGCTGACAGGAGCTGCGTTTCATCTGCACCTCAGGATCCACCAGGTGAGGGAAGGCCCATAAAAAACAGGCCAGGAAACAAAGCAGTAGGTAGGAAATGTGTATTTATGTGTAGATTTCAGCATTTTCCATTCACTTTTAGAAGTTTGAGATAACCATCTTACTTTATTAAGGACAAACCTAATATTTCAAAAACCTCAGTGCCCCAGCATATAAACTGAATCGAGGAGTATGCTTTGACTAGGCCATTATATAACTTTAAAATCTTCCAAATGTAACCATTTAGGGTTCGTTTTGTTGCTGCATTACCCAAATCCTCTTAAGGTTTGGTTCACAAATAAATAGGCAGACAATTTTCTTTAAGGATTTCATTGTAAAGTTTATGTTTTAGTCTATTATGACAAGCTGTTGTTGATGTTAACTGGACACACATCTTAAAAATTATATAGTTCTTATCTCATAATTCAACAAATATCTTCTAGGGGATTATCAAGATGCTTTTCTGGGGAGATAAAGCCACCTACTACTCTAGTGTCAAATATTTAAAATGGGCTTCTTAGCCACTCCCACAGTTGGGAAATCAATCAAAACAAAAATATTATTTATCCCAAAGGGAAATTAAATGGTGCTTGAGTAATTCCTTTAACTAAGGAGTTGTTGTATATGGAGATGGTTTTGAGCAGGAAAGATCTTCTGTAGCTGTCCGTTGAACAACTAAGTTGAAAAGACTCTGTTTTCCAGTAACAGTCTTATGAAGAGGGTGTTCAGGGTTGTCTATGATTTTCTTAATTTTATTTAAAATCCTTCTTTTCATCATCATCTCCAGAGATTTCACATTTGTCCCCAGAACAGGGCCAGCCTTCTTTACCAGGTTTTTTTGGTCAATGCCATTGATTCTCATTTAAATTTTGTTTTATCAAAGTGCGCCATGGTTGCTGTTTGAAGTTGCTTACAATACATTAGAAAATTAGATCAGGGCGCCACATACCGTCCTGTCCTTATTTATATAGCTCTTTAAAACAACACACGGTCAAACAAAGGGCTGCAGATCAGTTAAAACGCAGGACAATAACAGAATCATAACGCGACCAAAGACACTAAAATAGAGAAAATTAAATGTACTAAAAACAGACAATTTTGATTTCATATTGAGCTAAAAAAAAAAAAAGAATAAAAAACGAGACTTAAAAACACATTTACTGAAGGAGCTTAATTGAGATTCAAAGGAAGGGCTGCGTCAGCTTTTACACCTAAATTGGTGAAAACAGAACCTAAATTGTGTGGACAGAGCAGAATGGTATAACTGATAAAAGAACTGATTAACTTGGAGACAGTCATAAGGACTATATAGAGTGTGCTTTAGGTTCAGCTATTGCTAAATGGAGGCCAATAGTCATAAAAACAAAGTTTAAACAAATTATAACAATGAGGTCAACCCTAATAAATTTAACAACAAACGGAAAATGTATTTTCAAATAGGGTCAAATTCTTCTAGATAGCTTTTTAACTAATACTTTTTTTAAATGAAGTTCATGATGAAAGCATTAACGTGATAAATCTTTATTTCTAAATATCTTCATCCCTCTACTAACAGGTACGTCTTCACTCTGTGCCGTCAGGATCGATCGAGTCTCTGCGTCTGTCTTATAAGACAGGCTTAAATCGCCTCGTTCACGGATACGTGGCCTACTTACGTAAGAACATCTTAGAGACTGAAGCCGGAGCTTCACTGAAGCAAAAAACTGGACTGGCCAGCAGTAATGTGATACTTAATCTAAGTGACACTATAACCAGCTCAACTGCAGGAGAAAACAGAAGCTGTGCAGAAAGAAACATCTCCATCCTCAATCCTTCAGTACGTCCCTGTGTCAGCAGAGAGGAAGGCAGCAGACTTGGTCTGTTAATCATCGAACCTCAACGAAACGTTAGTCACAGCATCCAGCATCACTCCTGTGAGTCTCCGGCCATCCAGGAGGCTTTAGTGGCTCGTATTATGAAGGCTCAGGACCTTCAGCGGAACAAGAGCTTCTTCCTCTATCCTGAGAGAGTCCTGAAAAGCCTACTAAGACAGAGGGAGGACTTTGACCTGACAGTGAATTAAAGTCAAACCCAACCTTTGGGTTCATTTATGATGAATCCAGGAAGAAAAACACAGAATTACTCATTCTATTTTATTCTCAGTCATTTTCAAGGTGGGCTCTGTGTGATGACTGGACTGTAATAATGCTAGAGAGCGAGGAGAGTAAGACTGATCAGAACAAGAACAGGAAATGTCCTACCTGGAGTTTGTTACTATAGATTAAACTCAACATGAGGAATCATTCAAATCAAGCTAATTTTCTGTGTTCACACATAAATCTTATTACATATTAAAACTTCACAAATGTTTAACCTCACTAATCCCAGATAACTTTTGTTGTTTGTAAAACTGTCTGGTAAATGTTTCAGATCATTATCCAAATAAATCAAATATCAAATGTCATCTGAATAAAAAGTTTTTTTAATGTTTTTGATTTAAAGTAAAGTTACACACCCCAATTAAATCTTTGCTTCTATGAAGAATTTTTTTTTTCTTCTGTTTTTAAATCCTAATTTTTTTGTAATTTACTACTAATAATGGACATCTTAGCTTAATAAATGGAAGCCATCCGGGACCCACTCCAATAGAAGCTGAATGACAACATGCAGTAGACTGAAAGATCTAACTACAACATGTCAAACCATCCAAAGCAGAACATGAGAGGACAGTGAGAGAAGGAGGAAGTTTAAACAATCGTTTCAGTCGATCATCTGCGTCAGAGCGTTAGCTGGGTATCTTTGGAGTTCGGTAGGTGAAGAAGGATTATTAGTAAAATTAAGAACATTAAGGAAAACCCTGAACGTCGTCCTCATCAGACTGTTCTTAAACAAAAAATGACTTCAGGAGCGTCCTTATTTGTGCAGAAATACAGACTGCTACAAGAAATCATCCATTACTTTACAGCAAATCTTTGAAGGAATTTTGATGATGAGTGATGACAACATTTAATTTCCTATTTGGTATTAATAAAGTATTTTTGAATTAAATTTTATAGGAACTGATCTAAAAAAATGTTGGATAAAAAGGATATTAAGTACTTGACATCTATCAATCTGGAAAATGGTTAAGAAGCACCTTCTGAGGCTTTGGGATCGAATGAGAGTGAGATCAACAGACGGAGTTTTAGGAGTTCTATTTCCCTTGAATTTTTAAGGAAAATCAGTTTTTATTTATTTATTAAGTAGCTTTAATTGTGGCTACATACTTTTTCACATTAAAAAGCCTCGTCTTATTCTACAAATTAGCTTTTTATTTCCTAATAAAGACTTAATTTTGTTAATAATAAAAAATACGTTGGAATGGAAATACGTTGTTTAATGTGATTTGTTTTGTAATCAAATATTTTATCTTGTGCAAGTTTATAAAGTCACATCTTGTGGCTCTACATGTGATTTATATTTGTGTGGTTGCTTATCTGTTTTACATAGGCCTGGCTGTTTGAATAAATGTTTTAAAAAAGTTCAAAATAATGTTTTAGAATCAGTAAAACCCAAAACTGAAGAAAGCCAGTTGGCTTCATAACCACTAGGATCAGGAAACAAACTCTTTTTTTTTGTTTTTATTTTTTCAAGGCAAGTCTTTTTAGCCCTGAAATTTTGTGAATGATTCAAGCTCTTTCATTTCAGATGATGCATTTAGAAAAACCTATAAAACAAAATTGATCCAGGGAAGATTTTTCTGAAGAGCTTGCAGAATGCACCCCTTAGTGCATAAGTGTGATGTTGCAAAATAGTCATATCAGGGCGGGGGACAACTGTAAGCTTCATCTGTTAGACCAGAGGTCAAAAGATAAGCCAGAACTTGTACTCCAGTAAAAGTTAATGACACAGTCAGTACAATCAAATAAATATTGCCAATCGGAAGAAAGGCTATGATTGGTTATAATATATATATATAGTATATATATTTCTTAGATGATAAAGAACACATTATGCTTTGCATGCCATTCCTTGTTATGCCATACTGGTGTCTAAAATAACTTTAAAGTCATTGGGCTCAATTCAATCTTTTTTTTTGTGAAAAATGGAATGTTAATCCTTTGACCATGACTACAAATAACAAATACAAGTTTTATTTATCTTTTTCACATCATTTTCTTTCTCTTATACACTATCTATCTATCTATCTATCTATCTATCTATCTATCTATCTATCTATCTATCTATCTATCTATCTTTACCATTTTTCACAAATAGAAACAAAATGCATTCATCCTTGTTTGCCAATGGCTTCTGTTTTACTTTGATTTAAATACTAGTAATGTAAATAAAATTGTGCATCTTTAATAATGAGAACAAATTTCAAACATTTTAAAGGGTTTTTTCCTTTGTTTAACAAACTATTTTTATTTAAATGGTTTGAGGGTAAAAATGTCTCTCTGAACAGATTATAATGGATTTAAACAGGTCGGCTGGGGGCGCTGCTGATTCCGGCGCACCCCACTGGGCTGGTACAACAGCGAAGAAGAAGAAAACATATTCATACGTGTTGCTACATGTTTTGAAGAAGCACCCGAATAAAAATCAAACCATTATGATTTGAGAAGCAGGAAATACTCGGTGAAATTTTCTCTCAGCACTTAATCTAAGGTGGGTAGTTTTTCTTCTTGGGTTTTATTCGATTTAAAATATGGCGATGAAGATTTGAACTGGTCCTGGTGTTAGCTAGCTGGTACTGGTCCTGCTGTTAGCTAGCTGGTACTGGTCCTGGTGTTAGCTAGCTGGTACTGGTCCTGCTGTTAGCTAGCTGGTACTGGTCCTGGTGTTAGCTAGCTGGTACTGGTCCTGCTGTTAGCTAGCTGGTACTGGTCCTGGTGTTAGCTAGCTGGTACTGGTCCTGCTGTTAGCTAGCTGGTACTGGTCCTGGTGTTAGCTAGCTGGTACTGGTCCTGGTGTTAGCTAGCTGGTACTGGTCCTGCTGTTAGCTAGCTGGTACTGGTCCTGGTGTTAGCTACCTGGTACTGGTCCTGGTGTTAGCTAGCTGGTACTGGTCCTGGTGTTAGCTAGCTGGTACTGGTCCTGCTGTTAGCTAGTTGGTCCTGGTGTTAGCTAGCTGGTACTGGTCCTGGTGTTAGCTAGCTGGTACTGGTCCTGGTGTTAGCTAGTTGGTCCTGGTGTTAGCTAGCTGGTACTGGTCCTGGTGTTAGCTAGCTGGTGTAGGCGGTACAACAAAGCTGAAAAAATTCTGAAACGTGGCGAGCACATGAGAAAACGCCCAATACTCTAAACCTTCAATCTAAATACACTTTAGTTAGTATAAATGCTATAAGTCATGACTACTATGTGGGCTCTCTGTGGAGGACGGAAATGTAGCTAAAAATGCTACTTTTACAAATAATGATAATAATAATAAATCAAACCATGATAAGGAGTTTGAGTCTTTGGTGTGAGTTTTTTTTAAATCGTGTGGTTAGTTGCCAACTTTCTAGTGATTGTCGCAGATATTTCAACAGTTTGGCTTCCAGCTCCACAGGAAGGAATAGTTGCGTTTGAAGAACTCCACACCCACGCGTGGTTTGGGTCCCTTCCAGCACAGCAGGATCACATTATTTGCACTGAAACCAGCCCTGAGTTGGTGACAGGTCGTTTCACGTTGATTACTATTCAAATGAGGCTCGTTGGAACAGGAACGTCTGGACTTTTGCTGTGTTGACATGTCTGTTTTAACATGGAGAAAACTGGATTAAAGTAAATACCCCCACCCCCCACCCCAACCACCAAAAAAAATAATTTAAAATTGGCCTAAAATTATCTTAGAATTTATCTTTTTTGTACTTAAGTTCTTGATTTGAACCCAAAAAACTTGCAGAAGTAATTTTAACTTTCTTTCCACTCTTTAGAGCGATAAATTACAATTAAATGCTGTAACTGTTTGCAGTTTATTGCTAAAAAAAAACTCTTCTTTATAACTTTCCTCATTACGAATCCTACTTTAAAATGTGTATTTTTTAACATCAGAAGTTTATCGAAATCGTGATGAACTTAGTGTCTCCCCTAGAAAGATTTCCAGGTTGTATCGTGCAAAAAAAAACAACAACAACCTAATGATTCAATAATTGCTAAATATTAATATTTGTGCAAGTATTTGCAGTTTTTTTTTTCTACAACACCGAATTTCGTTTCTTTGTAAAACAAAACTATGATGAACTATGAGGTCTGTGTAGCTAAAACAAAATGACTCATTAGAAATAAACGTATACCTAGAGTTTATAAACTTATATAACTATTTTGTTTAGTTATACAAAAAAACAAACTTCTGGATTATTTTTCATCAATGTAAAAAATTTGTGAAAAATTAAATATTTTCATGATTAAATGAATATATTTATTGTATTAAAAGTAGGATATTGTCTTACATTGTAAAATTATAAAGTTAAAATAAGTGAAACTTAAAACCCCCCATAACTTTACTGAAACTATAAAGTCAAATATTTACTACAAAAAGTGACAGATACCCTTTATTGTTTTAGTAGTAAATTTATGAAATTGTCACCTGGATGTTTTGTAAAGTCTAACATGGAGGTCCACAGCTAAAGTAGCTCATGTTCAGAGGTTTTTGAGATGAGATGGAAAGAAAAAAACACATAACATAGATTACATGAATATCAATAGTTTTCTGTGAATTTGCTCCAAAGTAGTGGTTCATTTAAATCAGCAGAGACGTTTTCTGTGAGGAGAAAAATCCTTTGGTCTGTCTCTTATTACAGGTTGTGGTTTGCAGACTCTAACAAGATGGTCTATGGTTTCAGCTGCAGGCAGGCTTTTGTTTGACCATGGAAATAAAAAATTATCTAACTTTGGTGTGGAGCCTCCAGCAATCAGTTGCTAGTTTTATATTCACGGCGGAGGAAATGTCAAGCTGGCCTTGTTGTGCCGCCTTCAACCTCCACGTTTAATTGATCTAAACTCTGAAGCCGTGAATTTGAGGTTGTTATAAAACAGTTTCTCACATAAAACGATGAATTGTCACAATAAAGAGTCCCAACATTACAATTTATGCTTGTTTGGTATTCTGTGTCTTTTTACGTAAGATTTAATAGTTAGTAATATAGTAAAATCCCTTTATTTAATTAATGCATTTAAAGCTATAAAATGTTTACATAAATATCCTAGCAAGATATTTTGCATATGATTAAAAAAAAAAACTTATGGAGATCATAAGGTATAATATTTACTTTGCTGGTTTTTAGAGACTCGAGCAAAATGTCTGATTCAGAGTCTGATGTGGATTGGTTCTGCGACTCCAACAAGACAGATCAGGTAGATTTAATTACCAAACATGTTGAAACATTTTTTCAAATTTGTTTTGTTTTTCACCTCATCCTGCTGGTTTGTTTTTTTCCTTTTGCCTGCTCAGAAATCCAAGACGTGCAGCACACCACCTCTTACAGGTAAGATAGATTTAGGTTGTTTATGGAACCGCAGCGTGCACATAAGTTGATTCTTTTTAATATTTACTAAATAAGCAGAAAATACTAATTTAAAAATGTAGCTAAAGGTTGATATAAAAGAGTAATGTACCTTATTTCTTTATTTGCAGTCTGATTCAAACAGGTTTTTCAACATGTTTTCTGGTTTTACTGCTTGTTTTTCTGCTTTTTTTAAAATGACTTTTTCTTTGACTTCCTGAACTGTGAGTCATGTACCTCATGAAAGGGTTTTAAGCTTCTCTTCGGCAATTGTCTTATAGGGAAGGTTATGTCTAATTTATATTTCAGTAATACATGATTAAAAAACAAACATTGGGTGAAAGGGAAAAAAGGGAAGTAGTAAAAAGTTGTTCACCAGACCAGAATTATTCTATCTTCCTGGTATTTATTACCAGGGGTGTCCCGATCTGATGTTGACGTTGGTCCAATATCAGCCAAGGAACATGTATCGGATTATATCTGACATCTAAAATCTCCAATACCTTCATGTCAACACAAGGAGTCTGCGCCATCATCGCAAAACCTGTCAATTATTTTAAATTGTAAAACCTTATCTTTTAAGAAAGTCAAAATTTTTATGTAAATGTATCGGCTTTTCCTCATATCTATTGTTCTCTGATTAATTTCACTCAATCAAGCCTTTTCTAACAGTCCATACTACAATAGTAATAAGTCTGTTTGGATTTTGCAGTTATGATATTGGCTCGATATCGGTATCAAACAAAATGAAGACTGAAATATCGGTAGTGAAAAGTTTCATCGGGATAGTAATCAAAAGAAAAATCCTCAGAGCTGAAACAACTAATGGATTAAAATCTATTATTAAAATAGTTGACTACTAATTTAGTCATCCATTAGTTGCTTTATAAGCACGTTTTACCATGAGCGGCCCATTTTGTTATATGTGTAGTCAATATGTGGTAGTAATGAGCCACCTAACACCTTGATCTACGGGTGGAGAAGTAGGAAAAGAAAACGGCCAATTGTTGGCCTCGTTTTGCAGGATGTACCACGGACTTGGTGGCACAAACACATTTGCCCTGAGCAAGATGGCGGAGCACAAAAAAGTACAAAATCTTTTGTACTAAGTACAAAAGACGTAAGCATCTCGGAGTTGAAGCAGGAGAAGAAGAAACAGCGATGTAAAATAACCGATAGCCACTAAGAAAATAAAAGCCTTAAATAATGTAAACGAGTTCGGTTTAAATTAATTTAGAGTTACGTGTTTGGCCTCAGCTTCGTTACTTTTGTTGTGTACTTTAGTCATTTTGTGTTTCTTCTGCAGAAAATAAACAACCAATAATAAACTAATATACATGTGGAACAAGACGCTTACCCCCCACTCACAAACTCTGTGCTAAACATGCTGGTAGAGACAACAGTTCATATTATTAGTAAAAATAATGTCCAACTAAGTCATCCTTCTGCTGAAAATTCAGAATAAACATTAAAAATATGTGAATTTAAATGTAGTGCATAATAAGGGCTGAGATCATTGTTAATATGCTGAAAACTATTTTTTGTATGAAATATTACCTCATATTTGTATTTTATGCCTAAAAATGAACAAATATTTTACACACTTGAGCTCAGTTGCTTCTTCAAAGTTAAATAAATGCAGTGAGCTGCAGATTTCTCCTGTCATTTTGTTTTTCATAGCTTATATGGGAAAGTAAAGGCTAAATAAAATTTAATAAAAAAAAGCGATCAATCGTAAAAGCAATCGACAGATTAATCGATTATAAACATTTATCGTGAGTTGCAGCCCTAGAAATCCTAAATAAATTATATTTTATCCTTAATTTAAAATAAATCCGAATTTTTGTAGTTTTTTGGGAGTTTGTTCCAGATGTATCTTTGCGCAGTTTAGGGATTTATAGACTTAGAAGGTAAGAGATATCTTTTTTTTTTTTTGTGCAACTCAAAATATACCGCTGTGTATTACCTGCATATATGAGGTTTATTAAATCTCCTCAGTCTGGTGAAATAAGATCCATCTGTCTCGTTTTGTTCTCTCAGAGAAGGATCATGAATTATGGGGCTCCATACCTCTGAAGACCAAGAGAGAAGCCACACGGCGAATGAGAGTCTGCGTCTTCTGGTTCCCCACCCTGCTGCAGCCGGATCAATCCAAAACCTTTCGTTGGGCCATCGAAGTTGGTTTAATCAACGAAAAGTAAGCGGCAACAAACTATAGCACCAGGAACGGCAACAAAGTGCTGAGTCTTTTTTTTCCTCTTTGCAGGAGAAGCGAAGTGCTTGATGTGGATAACCTTTGGAAGATACAGCTGGTCGAAAAGATCCTTTTAATCCTGGATCTGGCAACTGTGAGTCGTAACCATAATTTGAATTTAACAGGATGTTTGGCTACTTTTTAGAGCCTGATTACTTCCTAGTTGAAGCTTTTTTAAATGTCCACTTTATGTTTGTAAATTATCGTCTCTGTTTTGAAGATGTTTATATTTTTGGGTGGAAAAACGTAATACTTGCATAAATGTGTGCGTTTCTATTCATTTCAGTATCTGTATGGGTATTTATCATGAAACTGCCAACTCATCTTTCTTTAATGGATACATTTAGCCTGTTTTTTTTGTTCTTGTTTTTAGATGGATAAGGATGCCTGCAGACATGTTTTCGCGTTATGCAACATGTTGCATCCGGTGAGTGAAGCTGCGTCTTGTTGGCTAAAGATCTTCCTATAACAAATATGAGTGTGATGGTTGCAGTGACTTCTTTTTCATGTATGGAAAAAAAATAAAAACACAATTTGGTGAATTTAAATTAGAACTGAGAATTACAAATCGTAATTTACTCCGATGTTTATCGTGTATAAAGTTTGAAACAAACTAAAAAAGGCTTCTGTTCTTAATTCAAACTGAGAACTATTTCAAATGTAATGTATAGGTAGCAACTTTATTGTTGTTATCTTATTTATTCACTCTGTTTAACAAATATCAATAATTCACAAACACATACTCTTAGAAAAACTTAACGTAGGCTAGTAAATAGGGAGCAGGAAGAAGTGGAAAAAAAAAAAGATTTTCTTCCAAATTAAGCTTAAATTTCTTCCAAGCATAAGGCGACCGTATGGATTAGAAGAAAACGATCTGAGAAAGTTAGCGGACCTGGTCTATAAGTGGACTGTTTTTAGAAATATTTTGTATTTTACATTTTGTAAAGAAAGAGCAGCTTTGGAAGCTAAAACACTTTGATTCAATGCTCCTTAAGAAGCTTATGCTTGGCATTTTCAAAGCAGCCAGTCCAGCCCCTGATTGGCTATCAACAATAGCTACAATAAGGATGACAGTAGATTAATGTGTTATATTGGAATGCTTAGATGGTTTCAACCGTGTTTGAATGCTCAATAAAACCTCTTTAACCCAACAAACCTATTTGTAGGTCCCACTAAGATGGGTGTTTAAACTCATCCTCTAAACATTTAATTTATTTTTATTTTTATTTAGACCTCCTAACTTTGGATCTCTCACTAATTTATTTTGTTTTATATATTCAGGTGGTGATTTTCTTTAAAACACCTTAGGGCTAAATGGGTCAAAGTAGGCAGTTATGAGTGCTTTTTTTTTTGCAGTATTTACCCAAATAATCACCCAAAATGTCAGTTTATAAATTTGCATATCTGAGAAACGTGCCTCAAAACTACCCACTGCTTCAATGACACAGACAGTGTTTCTGCACAGTATTGACTATTAGGGCGTCTCAGCACAAAGGCAAATTACAGATTTTATTTATAAAGCCATTTAAGAGCCAACATCTTGTCTCTCTTCAGCGTATAAATGTGTCGGTCTGTCATCTAAAATGACAATAAACCACATTAATGTTTATGGATTTATTAAGAGGGTGAGCGAGAGAGAGAGAGGACTGCTCTACAATAATAATTTTAAAAAAAGTGCTGGCTTGTTGAAGCAAGGGCAGAACGACTTTACTTCCTTCAAATTAAAAATTCATTAGTTTTCAATGGTTATCATTGTTTTTTTTCCTTCTGGATAGCCATAAGGGAAGCATGTTTGTTAGAAAGATCACAAGGAAAAGGCTTCGCTTTCAAACTTACGTTAACCTCAACATGTAAAATGTCTGATTTTTTTCCCCCCCGTGTTGGTCTGTAACGATGTGTTTGGTAACGTCTGCATCTCTCCAGACGCAGGAATGTTGTCCGGACGTCTTGGAGGAAACGGTCCGCTGGTTGGAGATGCTGGGCGATCAGTTCAAACGTGAGCAGCTGCGTTGGTTCGGAGGCTTCCCAACCTGCTTTGCCGCCTTCGGCTTCATCTTCGCAGAGTGTAAGATGAACGTCTGGACTTGTGTATTTCTGACATGTTTGTAGGTGACCAAAAAAAAAGGTGAGCGTAGATGTTTAAAGTCCAGATGTGTAAGAAAGAACGTGACCAAGATTGGTGGTTTTGGCACTTGTTTCTGTTCTGATGTGAACCTGATGGAGAAAGCAAACTAAAACCTTTATTACGACAAAAAATGGGACACGAAATACTGAAATTGTGGGATTGCTTCTGCATGCACAGCATCTTACAACTCGAATTGTGGCAGTGATTGTTTAATAACTCCTAATTACAAATAGTATAGCTTAGTATAAGTCATTGTGTTTTAACCATTAATATGAAGTATGCGCGTATTTCGCTGCTCCGCTGCGTCCAGACTCCGCTCTGTTTAGCCAATCAGGACGCAGAACAAAGCCCACTGTTGGAAAACTTCACAAAAAAGTCCACGAAGCCATGAAAGGTGAGCCATTTTATAGCAAGGCGTCACTGGACCTTTATTCATAATATTTGTAATAATGTCTTACAACTCTACTGTTGTAATCTAATTTCAGTTTTTAAGCTCGGCTGTCAACATTTCACTGTTTTTCCTTTCTTAGGAAAAAAATCCCTATAATGCTCTTTTTTATATTTTAATCCGCGTTAAACATTACTTCAGAGTTCGTACATTAAGCAGTGGGGTTTTGATGAAAACCTTTCTGAAACATTACATAATAAGGTAAAAGTTATATTAATTATTGTTACTCTCATTTAATTTAAAAACATTTTAACGTTCAGGTTGTTTTAACAGGCTTAACTAACAATATGTTCAGCTTAATCTTCAATAAATACTTTTTTTTATTTTTTTCTCACTTTGTATTGTTTCTAATTTTCCTTAAAAGCAGCAAAAATGAAGCAGTTTGGCAGACAGGAAGTTGTGTTGGTTTTTCAGAATAAACTAAATGTAAACGTTTGTGCGCATTTCTGAAGGTATGTCGATGTGCCGTGATCAATTGATGTGCAGCAGCTGACTTATTTTTAACATGAAAATAAAATAATAATTTGATCCAAAATAGACAAATATTTTGTGAAAATACCTGAGTTTTAAAGAGAATGCTAGAAGATTTTAGTCCATGCCTAAAGAGTTTTAGTATGTTTAATAGCTATGCCCGTAATCTAAAGCTACAAAAAGAAACCAAATTAAGTTTTGTGAAGTTAGTTAATTTGTGTGTTTACTCTGCTTCTGCAGAGCTGAATGATTTTACACAGCTGCCTTGGAAAAGGAACAGATCCCAAATCTGGGGGTTAATAGTTTTTGTGTATTGGACTTGGACTCTCCTGTTGTCAGATGATCCAAGGTTGAACTTTGCAACCCTTGAATCTTGCAACTACAAATACATTAAGTAGAGCACAGTGATGGCAGCATGTTGCCTAAACAGCGAACACAGAGAAGTAGGATAGGATCAGGAGCAAATATCTAAAAATACTGCCTCAAAACTTTCTGACGGTGAAAGTTTAGGGATGAGCCAGATCCGGATGAAAATCTGCGAGGTGATTAAGTGAGATCTGTTTCTACAGGAAACTTTAACCTTTTGAAGATAAAAGGCTGTAATGAAAGAAAACTATGCTTTAAATAATCAGAACTTGATATGTTTTGAAACCACTGGGTTGGTAAAAGCAAAAAAATTAATAAAAAAATCTTTATTTTCTTCCCCTTTTGTTGTTACAGATGCTAGGTTTATTCTAGAAATGTGTTACAGCCTGGAAACTACAATGAAGGCCCTGAAAGTTCAGCCGAATGACTGTGTTGCAGTGGTAACTATCAAAAATGCTATACATGTATTTTTTTTAAACCTTATTTATTTTTTGTTTCACATTTTTGAACCCTTGAAAAACTTAAAAAGTCTGAATTCCAGTTTTCCAATATGAAAGTTCAATATTAAACCTCTCTAATCTAACACATCTCAGTATATTTACACATTTTTTCAGACAGGAGGCATGAAATATAATTATTTATGATGAACAATTTCATTTAAAAACTAGAATTTCTATTTTCTTGGGATGTCTTTGACTGATCTTTAAATTGCTTTGTTGTTCTGGAACTTGCCACTCTATTTTCTCCTGCTGTATAGTAGCTAATATATTTTCTTCTTCTTGACTTTTTGTGTCTTGAACTGAAACAAAGTCGCTGGATTCTAATAGTGGTTTGTGTTTTTTTCTCTTTCAGAAAAGTGAAGCCATGAAACAGATTGGGAATCAAAAGTTTCAGGAACAGCAGTATGGAGAAGCTTTGAAGTTTTATACCAAAGCCATCAAGTGTTAGTAAGTACATGTCTGATGTTTTATAATATAGAGTTACGATCACAATAAACCAGCTCCGTCTATGAAAACCGAGCAGGACTGGTCCTCTCTTCATAACAGATTTACTTTGAGCAGCAGACGTGCTAAAGTCTGTTTATCTAGAATAAACAGATTTTAATGATTTTGCTGGTTGGTTTCCTCTATTTATGTCAGATTTTAAATTGTTGTTGGTTTCCTGAAGCTTAAACTGAATGAAATGTATCAGTTCAGTTCAGTGAACCCTTAACAGTCAGTGGTGTTGGACCACTGCTGCCTTCAAATAGCTTAAATCCGCAAAATACTTGAGACTCTTGGATGCATCCATGATGTGAAGTCAAACTTCTTTAAAGTAGTTTTGTATTTTTAAAGGATTTTCATAACTGGAAGTAACGTTGTGACTGGACTGTGCTGCAAAATAAAGATGGATAAACCTAGAAACATCTTCCAAACATAATCAAAAATATTTTATGTATCCCAAAGGGAAATTAAATAAATATAAAAATAAAACCAAAACTTTTGTTTTTCCTCCCTTGGTGTCTGATCTGAACTTAAAAATGTAAAACTTTTCCCATATATTCCATAGACCAACAAATATCGTTCACAATTTTGTCTAAATCGGTTTCCCTTGCTGAGATGATGCTGCGTTCAGACAGAACGTGTTTCTAGTTTGACGTTTAAATCACATCAAGCACATTCACACTTTCCTGTCTCAGCAATGCTCCCTTTCTTAGCTTGGCTTTGTTAAACTCTTCCTTTTAATGGTTGTGTTGTATTTGTTGCTACGTCTTCGCCTGGAGTCCCTTTAAAAAAAAGAGGGTTTCAATCTCAATGTGGTTGTTTTATTTATCCTGGTTTGGGGGAAAAAAAGTAAAATTAAACAAATCATGGCTCCATGTTGAAAGGATCTGTACACATTCCTGAAACATCGCTGTTCTTGCATATGCATCTCACTCTCCTGACATGTCCGCCGTTTAGCAGGATCGATTGTCGTATCAGGCATCATGTCCCAGATTCTGCTAATGTCCGCCATCTTTCCGCTAAAAAAACCTGATTAAACCTACATGAAGAGTAAAGGCCCCCACAATAAAACAAAACGTCACATTTCAAAGAGGTTTTTTATTGTGGCTAGTCTGTGGCCCACCTGCCCATTAATCATGCTCTCCAATCTGCTTCTTGATTAACCAGACTAGCGGGGTGGGATGGATTATCCTGAAAAAAGCAGAAACGCTCACTTAATGGATTTGTTAACAATATTTGAGAGAAATTTGTCTGAAAAAGTTCAGACAAAACTGAATTATTGTTTTTGTTGTAATTCTCCTTTATCAGAAAGTTATAATATCACAATTTTGTGGGAAACTTGTTTGGTTAAACTTTTATCTTCTTTTCTGTCTTTCAGTCCCGACAATCACATTCTGTATGGAAACAGAGCTCTGTGCTACATCAAGCTGAAAGAATATCTGTAAGTAAAATGTGTTTTAAGAACCACTGAAAGAAACTAAAGCATTTACCTGGAAGCTGATCAGTTGTAATTTAAGCTTAATTACAGAAATGTCTCCTTTACAAAATCTGTATATCGTTTTCTCACTCTTAGCTCTTCATGCAGGAGAAAGATCAAGGACAGGCAATAGTTTGACCTAATTAGGATAAAATGATCACTCTCAGCCGCCCATTTCTTACTTTTATTTAATAAAGTGGGAATGCAACTACAATCAGCAAAACACAAAATTATCCCAATTTTAAGCATGGAAGCAGAAGGGAAGTAGATTTATTAGTCCAGTTTAGTTTCTATATACCATTAAAGTTTAGAGCTGATTGCTTTGAATCGCACCAATCCCTCCTCCTCCTGAACCTGAATGTTACGATGATAGACGGTCAAACTAATACTTAGTCTGGTGTTTTAAATTTTCTGGGAAATTTCAACAAAATAAATAAATACAAAAACTTTTATTTAAAATGAAAGAAAATATATATTTCTAATAATAACAATTCTCCTTTTTTTTCACTGCCTTACAGAAAAGCAGCAGGTGATGGAAGAAGGGCGATTCTCATCGACCCAGTTTGGGCAAAGGTATGTAATATTTGTATGTTATTGCTGCTAACTTTTGGTAAAGTGGGTTTGAATAATTGAAATATATTTAAAAAATCTGCAACACCTTATTTGAATGCTTTTAAACCATATTCCGATCAAGCATTCATTTTTATTTAGGTTTAAAAAGGCAGTTCAATTTAGTTTATTTATGTAGCCCCAATTCACAATCCCTTATACTGGGCATGCATGTAGCGACAGTGTAGAGGAAAAATAGAGATGGCGGCAGCAAACCTCCGTCAGTAGGTTTGTTTAATAAAGGGACAGACTTAAAAGTTAAAATGACAGCAATTGATGCAAAATTGTAGAAGTGGATTAGAAAGTAGCGGAGTGGGTAGAAGTGATCATATTGTCCTCCAGCAATCTTGAGTGTTATAGCCTAGGACAGTGGTGCCCATTGTTTTTGGGCTTGTGAGCTACGTATCAGATGACCAAGGCTAAGGGATCTACCCACCCCCACCCCCCGTATTTTATATTATTTAAATATTTGTATTGTATATTTGACCTTTTGGGATCAAGTATATTTTAATTGAGTTTACATTTAAAATGTATAATTATATACATGTAGGCTTCAGGGGGCGTTTGGATGCTGCCCCGGCCTCTAGCTCCTCTAACACTTCTGCTAAGAGAAACTGGGACACTCGCTACCTGACACCGTCGTATGCTACGCCGGCTACCGTAAAGCTAACATCGAGTTAGCGTGTTAGCTGCCCGGCGCCCTGTATGTGTACCGAAAGACAAACATAAGGATGGATGCGGTTGTCTACTTCCTTTAATGCCGTGCGTTTGACCCTCACTCCTCTCCACATATTGGGCACTTCTGAGATAAGTTATTCCATATTAAATTACACCAGCCGTATCATCTGTACTCCCCTGATTTACATAAGTCACTTCTCTCATTTGTATTTTGACAATAAAGTCTTTACCCTGGTAGAGACAACCTCCAACCAGAGACATTAAGGCAAAGAAGACGATTATCTGGGTCTGTAATCAGATTTGTAGAAAACCAGAGAAATCGACATGATTATGATGACAATGTCTTGTTGCTTTTGTGTTTTTGCCCTCCCTAAATCAACTGAGTGAAAACGTAATAGTTGATAAATTAGGTTGTAAAAATCTGAAGCGTGTTTTGATTACGCATGGCGGATTGTGTGTAAATTTAAGGTTTACCTCCTCGTAAAGAAGTGAGGCCTACAAACTAAGATCAAGAACTAGCCCTAATGCATTAATCTTTGATTTTACTGCTAAGCCTACAATGTTATTATAACAAGGAATGGTGATCTCTGTGTTATTTCAGGGCCACTACCGATACTGCGAGGCGTTGTTCTGCATGGGCGAGTCCGAGTTAGCCTTCGAAGCTCACAGCTCGGCGAAGTCGCTGTGTAAAGATGACCCGGAGGGACTCAGAGACCTGGAGCAGCAATACCTGAAGTTTAAGCCTGAGCCTCTGCCTGGTAACGCCTCACTTAGTTTGTAAGAAGTGGATAGTGGAAGGTTTTTGTAGCCATTTGTAACTTTACCAGTTCTTGTTCGTTAATGTTGAAATGATGATTGAATTGCGTCATCCAGGAGGAGGAGGCTCCTCTCCTGCCTGCTCTATTGTTTCCTGTTTATCAAAAGTGAAACTCATGCTGCTTTGCCTTTCAGCTGTGCTGCCACAGTTGCCTCAAAGGTTTGTACTTTCCTTCCTACCTTTCTTTTTTTTATATTATCCTCGACTGACGATCTGTTCGTTTAGTTTTTTTTCTTTTTCCTGTTTCTTATCTTGTTGAGCAGGTATAAAATTGGGTTAGTGCAAAAAATCCCACAGCCGGCAAAAACAGGCGGTAAAAGTAACTCGACGAGAAGCTCAGCGGCTAAGGTGAGTCACTTTCTCATTAAAGTCACATGATGAATTTCCTGCCTTGTTTTGGTCAGATTTCTTTTTTACATTTCTGGAGTTTCAAGAACAAATTGATATTCTCCTTCATATTTTTTATTCTTTGGGAAATATTAATTAAAACAAAAACAAAAATCCATAAGTTTTAGTTCTCTAAAGTAATTCCTGCTTTTTTTTTTTTTTTATGTTCTCAACGTCATTATTGTTTACTTGCTGTGGGAATTTCTCGTGTTTTTCGTTATTGTCGTACACTTATTGTAATAAGGACTGTGGTTTAGCGTCACAATGACAAATTAAGATTAATATTGTTTTAAAAGTGGCTGAATTATTGCTTTTATTCTTTGATGTCCTCTGTTTCATTAAAGCGTTGATTATTTTAAAAAGTTTCATTAAATGCAGTTACTGTTGCCATTTAGTGATAAAATTTTCTAGTCTTTTAGTACTACATGATATTTTGATCAAATATTGTTCACCATACTGCTAACTTGATGATTTTTCGGAACAGCATCTTATAAAGAGTTGACACTAAGCCAAGAGATGAGTACTAACTAAAAAAAAGGAAAATAAAAGAAATGTAAAACGCAACACCGTGATTTTTCACACCCGAGATCCCAAAACCTCAAAGTGCTTGGATGAACGTTGCTCCTTTCCATTAAAGCTTTTGAGGCTTCATTAGTAAAATAAATGTTCACTAAAGGAAGGAGGCTTTAGGTATACTGTCAGTCTAGTTCTTACCAAAACCAAACCGTTAAAAAACTAGCATATATATATCAACAATCGCTGTAACATCATGATGCTGATCGCATTTATCATCCATCAACCAGGGACCAAGACTAGAAAAACCTTCCGCCTTCTTAAACATCTTTAATCTCATCTTTGATTCAAAGTCGGCATCGGTTCACCCACACTTTGACTTCCTGTCTGCACACAGTTTCTTCTCTGATCGAAAGACACCAACCACGAACCCGCCAACCTGTCGATCAGACACCTGGCAGAGAGGTTTAATAACAACCTAATTACATTTATTTGATGCATAAAATGCTGAAATCACAAAAAAACGACCAAAGAATTCCGTAAAATGCAAAAGACGTTTGCTATTAGAGCCAATCACTGCCAAGGAAGCAAATGCAGCTCCTTGGTTGGCTGATTTGTAAATGCTAACAAGTAGCATGTTAATTAGCATTGTAGCTTTTTTTTAGCTCCCTGAACTGCATTTTCTTTCATATATATTTTCGACATCCTGCACAAGAAAATACAAGTTTAATGTGGAGGAAGATTCCAAATAAAAATCCATGAATGTGATGCCGTCATTGTGTTTTCCACAGACTAATATGTATTGCACAGAGTAAAGTGAAATGCATGGAGAGTTTATAAATATTTTAACAATACAAAACCTGACATTTTGACAAGCGTTAGCTCTTTGAGCTCTGCGATATGTCAGGACGATGTGGAGCAAAGGGCTGATGGTGCATCCTGATCGGATGAAGACGTCTAAGACAGTCTTGTTTTTTTTCTTTCTGCAACGTTTCAGGTTCAGCCACAGTTTGATGACATGCTATGGAAGAAATGTGTCCTACTGAGCAAAATGGTTTGTTCTCAAAAGGGTATTTGGTGTGGATTTTGTAGATATTATTTATAATAAGTAATAACATTAATAAACATTTACAGCTGTAAAACTCTTTAAATTGTGCTTTAAGATCATAATCATAATTAGCATTTGTGTCTTTCAAATGTCAGAATTTCAAACGTCATGAATATTTGAATTAAACTTGGAAATTTTTTCTAAAATTAGGTTGCTTTGTTAAGGTTTATTTTTACATCTGTATTTCTATATCATTTGACCTGCTCTTAGTAATTGAGGTATCATGTCCCTTCGTTTGTCTCATCTGTCTGAACACTGCTGTAATTCGGTGTTGACCATTAACTTCTGTGTTTATAGTTGGGCAAGAATGCACTGGACAAAAAGACTGGTGAGTTGGTTCTGCAGTGACATTTCTATATAAGGCAGCGGCTTAGCGGGTAATGTGGAAGCATTAATATAAAGTTATTTGATTTGATGAAAACCTACCCAAAAAAAATAAAAAAATAAATGCGATTCATCGTTCCCAACAAGGAGTTCTGTGATTGGTCGAGACTTTTCTAGCTTACCCCATAATCTTTACAAGCTGTTGCTAAAAGAAACATCTCTCCAACTGCTTATGTGTCGTTTGAAATCGTTAAAACATCCATTAATGTTTTTTTTTATTGTACCGACAAATGAAGCTTCGTCTGACCCAGAGAAAAAAATAAAAGCCTCAAAGGCGTCTAAAAGGTCAGTGTTTTATTTTTTTAACCTTTTTTTTATTTTTTATTTCCTTTCTTTCATCCTTCCTTGTTTACATTGTCTCAGTCTTTCCTTACTTCCTACTGACATCATTACTTTGCCTCCATGTCTTGCTTGTCCTCATTATCTTCTCCTTAACATCCCACATCCAAATTATGTTGAGCTCGCTTCCTGTGTCCTTCCTGTTTTTTCCATGTTCCAACCTTGAATATTTGAATTTTCTGTGTGAACCATGGACTAAAACTGCTTCTGATTTTCTTTCCAGCGAGCGACAGGATCTCAACAGCTCTGCGAAGAACAAGTCGAGCAGCAGAAGTGACCAAAAGCACAAAAAAGTAGGCCTTTTTCCACAGCTCATTTGTTTTAATAAATAATTGTTTGTTGTTTTGCGTCACTGAGCTGTTGCTGTCTTTGCATCTCTCAGAACCAAAAGATGCCCGACAGCAAAGGTGACACCAGTAAGGAGCTGAGGTTTCTGGTGCAGGAGGCTCATACCGCGCTTTCTGATCTCCGCAGCCGTAACGCAGAGCAGGCCTTCAGCCAGGCGCTGGGGCTGCTGGAAGCTGCTACACCCAAGGTAAAACGTCCTTTAGTCGAGACATCGGGGAACGATTTGCAGGAGTGCAAATCTCACAGCTCCATTCCGATTTTTGAGACCAAGATTTGATTTTGTCTCAAATCGATTAAATTCATTGTTTCTACTTTAATCTTTCGGAGGGAGGAGCTTTTTAAAACCCAAAATCCTCGAACTTTATCCCAATAAGTTAAATATTGCTCAGATTACCAGACATAACCTCTGCTGTTCAGATAAATCCTTTTTGAGGCTGGACCGATATAGCAAACTAAACATGGGATAATTTGTTATATTTCCATCCTTTTTTTAATTTTCCCTTCCTGACAGCCGGGAGATATGTTTTTTAATTCTTAGAAATAGATTTTGGGGCATTTGTAATCGATTCTTATGCAAATATTGAAATATATTTTTGGGCACATCCTTAACGATTTGTCATCTTTTCGAATGTATTCACATCTTTATGTAAATCAATCAAGTATATTCAGATTAGAAAGGATTCCAATAAATTCCCAGACGATAATAAAGGAGGAATGAAATGATTTTATTTTAACACAAATGTCATGTCTAACTTTTTATACCCATCTCAGTATACAGGAAATCAATGAAAACCTTCCCGTTGCCTTATAGCGTTATGTCAAAAACGCTTTATAAAAAAACATTGAGTTCACCAGTGTGTAAAGAAATGGTAACGGCGCCATCAACAGTGAACTGTCACACAGAGCAAATGTATTTTACTGCACAGTAAAAGTCCAAGAATCTCTGTAATACAACATAATTTCCAATTGAGGTAAAAAAAATTTGAATCTAATTAATTTTTAAAATCAGTCACCAATTAGTAAACACAATAATACAGTTAAAAGGATTTTTTGTCATTTGCGCAATAAAGAAACAAGTTACCGTGTACAGTGAAATAATTTGTTTGCTCTTCAAGTATGAGATAAAAATATATACAAATCAAGCAAAAGTTAGAGAACTGAAATGAAACTACTGGTGGGAAATGGAAATGGGAACTTTAACATCAGCATTCAGGGTTTTTCTGGCCGATTAAAGGTGTAATTTTATGAAAGGTATTTCCACATGTATCCCTTTGTCTAACTGCCTCCATCTATGTTCAAGTGTCTCTCCGTTGTAAATTCCTGTCCTAAATCTGAGGCTGGTTTGTTTTTTATCGCTTTTCTCTTCTGCTTTCTCAGAACCTGGGACTTTCCTCACTGGATGTTTTATTGTTGCTGTTTGGACGAGCGTTGGCCTTGATAGAAATTGGACAACCTGAGGTAAATTTTTCATAACATTTCAAGTAGTTATTTCTATTTATTAACTGATAAAAGCTGACCAGACCAACATGGTCCTATGTTTTAAAGAAAAAACAAAAACGGTTATCTACAAAATAATTGTTGAATTTCACAAGCCACATTCAGACCTAATTATTGTGGGATTTTAATCCCTCAAGGATTTATGAATAAAAGGGAAATACATAATTTATTAAAAATGGATATAAATTGTAGTCTTAACTCGTATCATCCAAGTATGTAAAGTTGTAGATGGTGATGCTGTGGTTCAAACTTCCTCCTTCTCTGTCTCCTCTTTGATTACGTGATGGAAGATGATATTCCAATAATTTCCGACTGGATAATTTTATTCTCAAGGACGATTTGTGGTACAATAATTAGTCACTTACGGGATAGACACCATTTAACCCAACATGGTGTGAAGGGATGTGTTTTGTAAACTTAAAAATCTTTAAAGCTTAAACAGTTATTGGTGACTTAATTTTTTCCACAACAATCCTGCTCTGCTTTTATTGAGATGCTAATACTTTCCAAATGGGCAGCAGCTGCGACGATGCATGAAAGTTTGAATGCAGAAGCAATCCGAGCTAACGTAGCTTAGCTGCTCCACCGTTCTATATTTCCTGGATTTGTTTTGTTCTGACGATTTTTTTTTTTTTTCATGTTTTAGATGTTCTTGTAATGAGATTTACGCACATATCTAGTTTTTAATCTTCATCTTTTGGGTGAGCTGAGATTTTGCCATCTTTATTTTCCTCGCAGGAACTCGCAGAAGCAGAGAAACTCTTTGAGAAGATAAAGTCGTTGGAGGAGCGGACGTTTCAGTGTTTGGTTTACTACGCCATCGGCAGGTTGTTTCTCAGAGAAAACAGGTATAGAATAGACATTACCCGAGCCCGTTTGTTCACCTGTGTGTTGCTGTCTGTTCTTCAGCTGGTCTTTCTTCCTGTTTGTCCAGGTTTAAAGATGCCATGCAGCAGTTTTCCGATTCGCTACAGATGGTGAAGAATCAAATAACTCCGGGTAAACTCACCTGGCCTTTAACCAAAGTGATTGTAAAGGAAACTCAACCAGATGATTTCAAGGTTCGTGCATCATCCCAAACATAAACAACCCAACATTAAAGACAGTCTGACTTATTTATGTCTATTTTTTTTAGGAGATGCTTGAGAAAGCTATAGAGTTGTGCCAATTTCCCCATTCGCCAGACGCCGTTTGTCGTCTTGACAAATGTCTTTGCCCTCTAAAAGCTGAGATCTACTTTACAGACCCAGATTTTAAGGTAATCTCTCTTCTTGTTTAAGAAGATGTGGTGAGCCTTGATGAGCTGTGAATGTGCAGGCTTGTTGTTTCAGGGCTACATTCAGATGTGCTGTTGTCAGAGCTGCAGGGTTGAATTTCACATCAACTGCTGGAAGAGCTTAAAAACAACTAAGTTCCCAGAGAAGAATGAAAAGGTTTGTCCTTCCCTTGTTTTCCTAAAAGACTGACTTGTTTCCCTTCAAATGTGGAATAACATGCCGTTCTGTATGATTCTGTCACAGGATTTTCTCAATGAAGCGTGTTTAACTCCTGACTGTATGGGTAAAATCTGCAATATACGAATCTTTGGCCCCACAGGTTTGGTGAAATGTAAGGTAAGATAAAATATCCAGGGGTTTGGAGCTTCTGACGTGAACAAACGGATCAGTTAATTGATTTGTTTTTTGTCCTTTTTTTTAAAGTTTGAAACAACGATCACTAAAACAGAAATGACTAAAAAACCCAAAGTGAAACAGAAGGCCACGAGGTGAGACTCCAGCCAGTTGTTGCTTTGATTAGAAATCTAAAGAAATTAGGGGATTAATATGTAAATTTTTCTATTCATGGCATAGGACATCAGTTCCATGAACACCATGATATATTTAAAGCCTCTAAGTCTGGTGCTAATAAATTTTTATTTGAATCAGCTCCTGTTTTACTTTAATTTTATTCCAAGTTTTGTGCAAACAGAGAAAATACAAAATCAGGCGTGTTTGAAGCAAATAAATCTTATCTGGGTAAAGCCTAATTTCTTAGGGTGTTGACTTTGTAATAAACTGGATGTTGTAGAATACGTTCACTACATAAAAACGGATTCAGCGATAGGATTTCCAGGATGGCTGCTCTCAAAAAATAAAAAAGTTAATTAAAAAAGGCTTCCTGACAACAGCAGGAGCATAGAGAGGTGTCACTTACGTCACTAAACTGCACAAAGTAGTTCTGCAAAAGAAAAAAAACAATTAAAAACAGAAATAATTTTTTTAGAAATTCAGGCGTTTTGTGGAGCTTTCAGAAATATCTTTGAAGATCAAGTTAATTTAATTGTGGCCACCAAAGTCGTGATCACGACCAAAGGCGATGGATTGGGCAGCTCTACTTGAGGGGCGCCTTCGGGTGCATATCACAGTTTTCTCTTCTGTTTTTGTTCTCCAGTGTTAAGAAGTTAAGTTCCAGGGAGGATAAGAAGCAGAAGAGAAAACGGTTCAAACTCATTTTAAAGGATAAGCAGACAATAAACGATGAGCGGCTGCAGAAGGACGACTCGGGAGCACCGAGTCAACAGAAAGGTCCATAATGAAGATGGTGCATCCCTCCAGATGGAGCATTTTCTTCACAAAAACTTGGGTTAATTTATTTTTAAACCGTTTCTCCACCACAGCCTGGTTGGTGTACAGAGATCGGGTTCTCCTGCAGATCAGCCAGAACTTGGACCTCCTGAGGGAGGAGCAGAGCCTCCAGGTTTCGGTTCTGACCCACAGCCTGAAGCCCTGGCTGGAGCTGGACCGGTCCAGGGGGAACCACGTTGCCGTCAGGCTGTTGAACTGGCAGCAGGAGCACGTGGAGACGCTGGGCCAAGCCGTGGAGCTGCTGCTGGAGAGGAAGAACCGGGTCTGGGCGCGGGTTTTTATCCATCAGCTCAGTGGCTGCACGGGTCTGAACGCCAAGCTGAGCAAGTGGGCGTGTCAGCTCGACAACGCAGGTCAGCCCTCACTCGCTTCTGTTTTCATTCAGCAACCGTGTCCAGCCTCAAAGGGCGTTTTTTTCTTATTTTTTCTCCTCTTTCAGGCCTGAACGCGGCGCAGTTTTTCATCGAGCGACACTTGGAGCAACTGGAGCGGCTGGATCTAAATGTCCTGCTGAACTTTGACCCCTTAAAAGACATGATTTTAGACAAACTTGGCGCTAGACCTGATTTGTTCTCGAGCATCGGCCTAACTGTGACTGAGTATCTAAAGCAGGCGTCGGCTCATGACATGAGACTTTTTATCTGGACTCTGGAGGAGCATAGAGAGGACTACGTTTCCTGTCACTCTATACTAGACGAATATTTTGATATGATGGGTACGTATGTTGACACCGGTGAATGTTTGACGCACAGATTCCCCCTTTACTTTAAAACATCTCCGCTGTTTGTCTTTCAGATGGTCATTGTTCTGTGTTAAAAAAGTCTGAAAATGAACATGTAAGTCTTTTTAACATGATTTTTATTTGGATTTTTTTGGCTTTACTAGTTAACCTCAAACTGAAACCCATGATATGGAAATTCAAATTGAGATAGGTGGAGGTTTTCTTTACATGTAGTTAGATAAAATGATGTGTAAATGAGCCAGATGTTTTGTTGCAGCAAGTGTGGCCCCAAAGATGGGTACATAATCAATCTGCCACCAACTGATGCCCTTATTTTTACTGACTAAGTAAAATCTCGTTTAAATTGAGGTTTTTTGTGGAAACAGAAATTCTCCATCGGCTTTTACTCGTCTGCACCGATTTCGTTAAATCCTTCTGAATCAGAGCGACCAATATGTTGCTAAAGTTGCATATTCATAAAATATCGGTTCGATATGTTAGACTGAGCCGAAATCAACCTATGTTTGCTTTCATTTTTTTTGCGTCGTCTGTGTTTTAGGAGGCGGAGAGGGGCGAGTCGTATCTGTTCGGCCATATTGATGCCACAGAGGCTTTTTCCCTGAAGCTAAGAAGCCATGTTGGCGCTGATGTTGCCTTTTAAATGCATCAAAATGGCAGAGAAATGTATAAAATATTAGTAAAGATCAGGTATTGTCCATGAACTTTGATGTAATATCGGACATCAACATGTCTTCAGGAAACAGCCCAAAAAATCGTTCTATATTCAGACATTAGAAGATAGGCGACTAAAAACTGTATTTATTAGCTGTAAACATCCAGAGCTGTTGGATGAGTCTGGTCCAAATTCTTCATAAGTCAGATTTGTTCGTCTGTTTTTGAGAATTATTACTAGTTTGATTTGAGTCGATGTAAAAAGATTTTGTTGCTCATAATTCATGCTCTGTTCGGAAGGTTTTTCACAATAAAATAGTAATTGATTTGTAAATTTTGTAAGTAGGCTGAAAACTTAATTTTTCATAATTCCTTCAAAAGAAAAGCAACATTAATTTCATAAATAAGATCAGTTACAGCTAATTAATCAATGTGGTGATGATGAACTACCCTTTCTTTAAGGGTCATTAGTTTTATAACTATAGAAACATTTATTTAAAGTCTTAAAAATGGCTGTTTTTATATAGTAAAAGTTGTTGACTTCTGACCTGCACCTGATCAGACAGATGTTAATTTGAACAGAGGCTAATTTATCATCTTCTCGTTGCAGATTTCACCTACGAGGGCTAAAAATCGAGGCCGGAAAAAGAAACGAAAGGTAGAAAGAATCCCGCTGACCTACAGTTTCTTAGAAATGCATAGTCACGTCATCCGTTTTTGTTTCTTCCTCTCTGCTTTCAGGGCGTTATTGGTTTGCCTGCAATCAGAGGAGTAACTCCAAACGAGGAGTGGGACCAAGACTTTTTTGAAGACAACTCTTTGTAAGTCGAGCGTCTGTTTTAAACTGCTTTAAAGGATCGCTGACGTTTTCGCTTCCTGTCTGCAGATCATTCCTTCATCCCGGTGACCTGTTTAGTGTTCCCAGTCACCTTCGAGAGCAGGTGGCCGATTTTGAGAACCAATACAACATCAGCAGCGCTCCCAGTAGAAAGATTTTAACCTGCAGCCCCGATTCCACTAAAGAAAGTTTGTATGAGTGAGTAAAACCTTGAATGTCCAAGTCTGCCTTACATTTTAAAGGAAAAATGTAAAAAAAATAAAATTTTAAATTTTAATCATAGTAACTTTAAAGATCGTAATTAAGTCGTAAGCAGGGCTACATCATATTATAAAAAATGCAACAATGTTAACGTAGCGCTCATGTAAAGCATATATACACATATAAGCATATGTAGCAAAACAAAATCCAGCTTATTTTTATTCCTGTATGTCTTAAATGAATATATATGGAATGAAGAACCAGGCTATGCAAACCCTTTGTCAGATGTTGATGCTACGCACAGCTGTAGTAAACAGGAAGTAGTAGAAGAAGTTCGTTACATTAGACCTTATTGTGTTCTTTAGCACATCAACTTTTTTTTTTTACATAACACTTCTGATCTGCATTAAACATTCCTAAATATATTGCACGCATAGAAGGCCTGTATCGTGTTATTTTGATAATAAGTTGTGTTTTTGGTTAAGATCAACCGCGTTAATTGCATAAAGGATAACAAAATTATACATTTCCTGAAAGAAACCAAGGGATAATTATAGTTAGTAATTTATACCAATATACATGTCTTATCAATATGCATATATACACACATGCACAATATTCAATATTGCATAAATGTTTAAACTTGTACAATGTATCAGTACATCTATACTTAGACCGATATGAATCTATGTAACATTTCCGTACTTTGCTGGATGTTTTATTAATATTTTGGATTGGTTTGTTAGTGGTGAGTTTGTTTAAATACAAAATGAAATCCAGCCATAACTCTAAACATGTTGTGTTTGATGCTATCAAGCCTTTCTTTATTGACAGATTTGCTATAGAAACATGTCTTCTCAAAAATGTATGATTTTTTTCAAACTAATGTTTTTATATAAGCTTGGTAAAAAAGGTAATTTTTAAGACAATTGTTTCCAAAAACAACAATAATTCATTCAAACTGTGGAGGGAAAAGTCCAGATGTACTTATAATACTGGTTTTGTTTTTGTTGTTTTGTTTTTTAAATATTTGAATGGTTACATTTTGTTTTAAGCCCTACAACATTTCAATGGACGCAGAAAAGAGAAAACCCAATGAAATGGGTGTTTAAATGTCAGGAAATTTAAACACCAATTGACTAAAGATGGCTTCTTTTAATTTGGATGTGAAGCTGAGTTTGCTAGATGTTTTTTTGTTGATGATAAATGTTTTTGCTGAATTATTTTCTGGACATCCATCAGTTTTCTTGTATTATTAAATGTAATTTGAAATAGGGGTGGCCTATTCTCATCAGCCTAAAAAGGAATATCTTATTATATCAGCCTGCGTCTAAAATCTCCAATATAATCACTCCTTAGACGAGGAGTCTCTTTTAGCCAAATGATCAGTACAAGTTTCAAATTTACATAACCCATGTTTGATCAAGCAGTTTCTTAAATTTACACTAAAAAAGTAAAAGGATTGATGATTCATGTTTCTATCGTATCAAGTCAATATCAGGAATCGGCCAATGCTGAAGATAAAAACATCGTTATCGTGTCAGAAGTTTTATTCGGACGCCCCTGTTTAGAAAACGTCAGTTTTAACCAGCCTGAACTCTCCTGCTGCAGCTACTTCGCTCAGATCCTGGAGGAGCACGGCCCCCTGGTGGAGGAGGACCGCCTGCTGGTCGGAGAGTTGGCTCACTTCCCCGTCGAGGCCAGGAGGCAGATCGCGGAGGCTGGAGGCTTGGAGTCCTTCCTGTTGGAGTCCCTCCGCTTCATTAAGATCGGGAGGCACGTGGGGCTGACCACGCATACCATGTCTGCTTATCAAGGCGGGCACGGGGCGAGCCTGGATGACCTCGATGACATTAATCCCACTAGTGACTCTTTATCACCCGACATGTATAGAGCGGCTGATTTCACATACAGTCCGCCGCATCCTGCTCTCCCAAATCCGTATTTATTTTGCTCCCAGTCGTCGGGGAGAGACTCTTTGTCGCTCTGGTCGGACACGAACTGTGGCTCGCTGCCTCACTTTGTACCCAACGGTTACCCGGAGCCTTTTCTCGACGTTTTGGACGATATTTATGAAAATTTTGAAACAAATTCAGCTTCACAGGAAAATGTTACGCCCCGAGATGAAAATTGCTCCTTTAGCCACGCAGCGGTGCAGGTCAGGACTGACATTTGTTCTCGTTTGAAATCAAAACCACCGTCTTAATGTGTGTGCTCATTCACCACCTTTACGTTTGTCCTGGTAGACGTGTCCGGAGGCCACGAGTAGCGTCGCCGTGAACACCGAGCTTTACGCACCTTTTGAGAAGCACCAGGTGAGCGTCTTGTTCCACATGTATTTGTTTTATTGTTGTTTTTTCTGCAGAAGAAAACAAAATGTCGAAATAAGTACACAGGAAAAGTAACGAAGCTGAGCACACACTTGCAACTCTAAATTGATATAAACTGAATTCATTAACACTATTTAAGGCTTTTATTTTCTTAAGTTAATTACCGTGCTGGCTCTTCTCCCACTTCAACTCTGACATGCTTTTGTCTCACTTAAATAAGACTTTTGTACATTTTCACGCTCCGCCATCTTGCACAGGGCAAATGTATGTATGCCACCTGAGCCATGCGCTACCAAAACAAGGCTAACGATTAAATTCTTCTTCTTCTACTGCTCCATCCGTAGATCACAGCTTTAGGTAGCTCATTACTGTCACTTATTAACCACAGATATAACATATTGTGTTAAAAATGGCCCGCTTACGGTAAAACGAGATTATAAAGCGACTAATTGATGACTAAATTTGTTTTCAACTATTTAAATAATTGATTTTAATCAATTAAATCGATTAGTTGTTTCAGCTCTACAACAATCTATTGGTCAGTCTCAACTTCACTTTATTAGGGTGAAATGTTTAATTGTGTAACCATGCTAGATTACTTGTTAGATGTGCAAGTGTTGGGTTTTCTTCCAAAAATAACATTTTTATGTTACAAAAAGATACATTCTGGTCTTTTACTAAATTAGAGATTTTCTGATCCGTGGCTCGAGATCTGGTGTCTTGCAACTTCTCATCCTTAGAAGCAGTCAGGTGGACTCAGGTGTGAAGCTGCATCTAACATCTTGTTAGTGTTGATGTAAGAAATGTTTAAAATATTCTGGGTCTCAAACCAGATCTCCCGTGTCGTCCCGACGTATTTAAACAGAGATGCTGGTTGTGTTTTGGTGCAAAGACTGAATGGAAAAGGTTAAGCTGAAGCAGCTAGAAAACATGGACAGACTTTCAGAGTGGTTGAGATTGAAGGGGAGTTGAACTGCTTTAAAAAATTTACTTTATTTCCTATTTTTCATGATGGCTTCTACATTTTTTTAGGCTTTAAACGAAGCCTTTTATCGTCTAAATCGTTGTTTTGTTTTTTACTGAGAGGAAGCTGGAGTACCCGGTGGGTTTCCGGCTTTAAGCCTCATTGATGATCTTTGTTTTTCAGGGTGACCTCATCAAGCAGGAGAGGAGCAACAGGAAGCTGGAGCAGCTAATCCAGAAAAAGGAAAACAGTCACAAACCCGACCCGATCGACGGTGAAGACGTCCAGATTCTGGAGGAGGAGTTAAAGGAAGTCACTACATATATTCAGGTCTGTTTCTGGTGTCCAGCTTCAGGATGTTGGATGTTCTTTAGAGCAGTGTTTTTCAACCTTTTTTGAGCCAAGTTACATTGTTTTCATTGAAAGAATTACGAGGCACACCACTAACATTTAAACACATGATACTCTATAGTCGCATATATTAAATTTTTAGTAATTCTTATCAAAATGTATTTAATAAAAATCAAATAAACATATCTCTTATTTCAAATAACACTTAACATGTCCACTTCAAAAATACTCAACAATTATCCAATTTCACCAAGATAATTTTCACGGCACACCTGACGATCACCCACAGCACACTAGTGTGCCGTGGCACAATGGTTGAAAAACACTGCTTTAGAGGATTTAAGCATTTTTCTTTATTTTTATTTTTTTGAATAGGTGACCAATAAGGAGCTGGTGTTGTTCCAGCAGAAGCTTGAGGAGGAGGTGAAGAAGGACCAGAAGGAGAAGAAGGCCAACCAGGAGGAGCTGAAGTCCCTGAAGACAGAGGTGGAGCAGATGGTGGAGGAACAGAAGAGGTAAAAGGCCAAACCTTCTTAAATGCATCCCAAAATGTCATAAAGGACAATTATTTATACCAAATTTGTGATTTGGTCAATTCATGTAAACGATTCTGTTGCAACTTTTATATCCAGCCTTCGTAAAGGGTTTGAAACCCAGGCTGTGAGACCCGAATCGTGTTTTTAGTATGACTGCTTTCTCTTTCCTCCATGTTGCAGCCTCTCCCGGAGCGTCAGAGAGAAGAGCGCCAGCCACGATGCCAAGCTCAACAACCTCCTGGAGCTGAGGTGAGCCGCGGCGTCGGCCGGTAGAAACGCGGGATTTACTCAATCCCTGGCGGGAGATTCTCACTTCCTGCTTTTTTTTGATTTCCTCAGCAATCGGTCGGCTGCGGAGAAGATGAGTTTTGAGGACGAGATCAAGCGCTACAGCGCTCAGTTAGCCGCTGCTGCCAGGAGGTCGTACGATGCTCAGGTATCTCTGACTCCCTCTGGAAGGAAAGAAAAATGTATTCACCTCCGTAGAGACCTTATTGTCCATCCGGCAATTTTTTCTTTGTTTGTTTGCTCCAGCTGCTCGTGGCTGAGACCAGCAAAGATCAGGGTTTGCACGTTCTCAACAAAGAGCTCGACGACGCCAAAGCTTTTCTGAGCAAACTGGACGAGGCCACACAGAGGTGAGCAGCGAGAGCTCACAAATGAGGTTCAGAGCTGAAATCCGTGAGGAAACCGTGTTTGCCTCCATGCTGAGTGCAGCTGCTAAGAGCAGGTTAGAGGCTGAAGCTCGTTTTTAATGGAGGCATTGTGGGAAGAAAAAAACTTTATTCCTTACACATGCATTTAATTTTATTTTGGAAAAGGTTTTTAAAGTTTAATATGGAGAACATGATTCATTACCAAGAATCTGACGGGAAATCGAAGATGAAGTTTTATATTTGGTTAAAATGGTCGCCGTCTATGGCCATAGATGTCGTTCCAGTGCTGTGTGGTTTCTATGCGAAGTTATAAGCTAAAAAAAACCAGATCTGCACTTTTCTTTCTGTTTCTTTACCAGGAGATCAAGCCAGGAACTGGAAATGATGAGGATCAGTGGCAAAGCGAAGATGGAGGAAGTGGAGAAGAACATCTCTGCTGCCGAGGTATCGCTGCAAACATCTCTGTCTTTGCTACTTATACATTTCAGATTTCATCCATCAGACATAATAATCTCAGGCATTTACTAAATAGTCGCCCGTTAACCGTAATAAACATTTAGGAAAACCTACTGATAAAATTGAATCAACACTCTTTGTGTCTGCAGCGGCGGTTCCAGGAGCAGCTGGATCAAGTAAGGAAGGGAAAAGGAGCCTGCGAGCCCGGCGCCCATGACGGCAGAGAGCCTGGGCGCGCAGCTGGACCGGTAAGACCTGATCATCTTTATTGTTGTGTAGAGAAATTAAGAGGCGGGTTCTTAATATTTGCTTAGTGTTTTGTTTTTTTATAGATTCACTTTTTTATAAATATCTTATAAAACCCCAAACTTGATATGCAAGTTTTCACACCCCAGATTAATTTTGAATCAACTTCCACTTCATTTACTAATATTTAGAGAAACAAATGATCTGTTTAGATATGATTTGAGAAATTTAAAGTGTTTTTCTTTGTTTCTGTTGCAGCTCTCTTCAGCAGCTAAAGACTTTTCTCCTCAGGCGTCGGCTCGAGTCCCTTCTCCTCTTCCCGCCGCCACCGCTCCAGCCCCTCCACTCCCCAAGCTGCAAAAACAGCCGGCAAGGAAGGCGGAGCTGCCGCAGGTGGGCGTGTTTGGGAAGGCCGTGGAGAGCCTGACCGCCATGTTCCCGGACTACACCAGGTAAAGCGGCCGGAGCGTTTTAAGGTCGCACAGAGCAGGAGCAGCGGCAGATCGCTTAGGGAGATGAAATGTGTCTCATTTGTCTTCAGGCTCGATTTCATGCGGTTCATTCAGGAGTTTCGCTCGTCCAGAGGTGGAAGCCTGAACTTCGTTCCCTTACAGGAAGTGGTCAGCGGCGTGGCGCAGCTCATCCTGGACAGTCAGGTAGATTCACACAGAGCTGAGGTGTAAAAAAATAAATAACAATAGACCACTGAGACAAGCAAGTTTTTCTTTTCTCTCAGGACATGTTGAACATGCCGAGTCGGTTCAGTCCGGCTCCTCATCTCAGGAACCAGAACCCCGTGTGGCAGCCAGTCGGCGAACCAAGAGTGAAAAACCACGACGCTGTAAGTTTTAGGGGTTTAAAAACCTAATTTAAAACATTATACTTTTTTTTTTAAATCCTTAGCAACTTTCAGCACTTTTAGTGATTTATTGCTTAATGAATTCAAAAATGTCCTTTTAGAGCAGAGTAGCTGATTCTGCTCTGCAGCGAATCCAACATGAGATAATTCAGGACATCTACGTCTGAAACTCTAAATAAAAATGTTTCTGAAAATCCTAAAATATCTCCGAATAGAAAAACTAAAATAAAATTTACTGGAGATCTCCGTAAGTAACTTGAAGGGAATAATTTTAAGACTTATTGCATTCAGTCATTACAGGTTATCCACAGTAAAACTAATAAAAAATGCAATGTAATTTTTTTATTTTAATAATCAGCTTTAGCAGTTTTTGTTCATCACAATTTTAAATAGACACATAAAAACCAAAATTAAAATCAAACCCTTATTGTCCATTTTTGATATGTTTAACTAAAAATGAACAAAAATGGGAAGAATTGGTTCAAATCTCTATTTTAAACACAGTTAATGTTATTTGAGGTTTAAATCTGACGGTTTTAGCTCCATCCTGATCAGTTTGTGTTTAAATCCATTTTATTATATTATTATATTAGAGCTTCAGGGGTTCAAGCTAGTGCCTAAACACATTGATCTCACTGTAATAGCCTGATTTTCTTGCATCAGACCTCTAGAGATGCCATAAGAATTGCTGCTTCTCCCGCACTTTTCTTAAAAGTCTCACGGCGATTCTTTGACTGGAAACGGACCCGTCTGTGACTCTGCACTCTGGTTTCAGCTGAACATGGAGGATCCCTGCATCATCTGCCACGAAGACATGGGTCCAGGCGACACCTGCGTGCTCGACTGCAGACACAGCTACCACAATGAGGTGGGGGCGGTGTCTCTGTGTGCGGGAGGCCACGTCTGGCTCGCCTAGTTCTAATGTGTGGTTCTGTTTGGGTTCAGTGCATCAGGTCCTGGCTGAAGGAGCAGAACACGTGTCCCACCTGCAGAAACCACGCGCTGCTACCAGACGACTTCCCCGCTCTGTCCGGCAGGAGACGCCCAGCTCCCTGACGTCTGAATCTATCTACTCCCCCTAATCCTTTACTGCCATCTTTACTGCTTTTAATACTTTTTTTTAATTATTATTAATTTCTTTAAACTCAAATAAATTTTTGTTTCTCCCTGCTTTTAAGGAATGTTTATTAACCTGAGGAAATAAAAAAAAAAACTTGCGTTGGAGCTCGACTGCTGATTTTTTTTTTACCCCCTCAATATTTCAGGTTACAGCAACTTTTTACAACTAATATTAATGTTTTCACACACAAGTATGCAAAACTATGAGCTTCAAAGTAACAAGTGTTAAGTTTATATTTTGAACTTTTCCACTCTGCTCACACAACATTTTAGATTAACTTAAATGGTCCAAGACTCTAAATTAGCGTAAAACGATTAAATAACTGCATCAGCTATGCTGCTGTTCGATTTATGTTTGCTGCTTACTAAAGATGAAGAGAAGCGTGTTTATTCTTCCTACATTTGCAAACAATAATTCCAATGCCTTTCTCACATTTTCACACTTTGCCGCATTTTAATCGCAGAAAACAAGACGAAATGCAGCAGAATTCACTAAAAAAAAAAATCAATAATTTTTTGCTGGGGGGGCTGATTAGTAGTTAATACTGCAAAGAAGGAGTTCTATACACAGCGAGAAGATCCACAGCGACACACTGACACTCGGAAGCTTTTTTCTACCTTCAAGTCTCTGTTAAACCCACCACCTTCTCCTGAAACCAACCTCACGGCAGATTCCTTTGCCACCTTCTTCACCGACAAAGCGAGGCAGCGATCAGCAGTCAGTTCTCAGACCCATCTACACAGACCACAGCTCACCCTTCCTCACTGGTCCTTCCTTTGAGCGCCGCTGAACCCACTACTTCCTTTTCTTCATTTACCCTCCCACCAAGGAGGAGGTATCAAAGCTTCTCACAGGCAGCCGTCATACATCTTGCCCACTGGATCCTATTCCCACCAGACTCCTTAAAAGAAGCCAAAGCGAAAGGCCAATCATCAGTTCTCAACCTACTGGACCTCTCAGCTGCATTTGATAATGTAAACCACAGAATCCTACTTACCAAGCTGGCAGATATGGGCATTGAGGGCAGTGTATACTTCTGGTTTGAATCCTACCTCACCGGACGATCCTTCAAGGTAGCATGACAAGTCCAAACATTGACGCGACACCACCTCACCACAGGGGTGCCCCAAGGCTCAGTGTTGGGCTCCCTCCACTTTGCCATGTACACTACTTCGCTGGGCTCAATCATCCATTCCTATGGCTTCTCTTATCACTGCTGTACAGGTGATACCCAGCTCTATCTGTCCTTTCCTCCATACGACCTCTCGGGACCAACACAAATCTCAGCCTGTCTTTGTGATATATCTGCATGGATGAAAGATCACCACCTCCAATTGAACCTCTCCAAAACTGAACTGCTTGTTATCCCAGCCAAGGAAAGTATTCACAACATCAGGATCAGGTTAGACTCCCTATCTGTGGCACCCACTAAGGTTGTAATGATCGTTGATCAGCTGACCTTTGCGGATCAGGTTGCATCTGTCGCTCGATCGTGTCGCTTCTCTCTGTTCAACATCAGGAAGATTAGGCCATATCTAACTCAACATGCGACACAGCTCCTAGTTCAGACCTTGGTCATTTCCCGCCTTGACTACTGCAACGCCATCCTAACAGGTCTTCCAGCCTGTGCTGTGAGGCCGCTACAGATGATCCAGAATGCTGCAGCACGCCTGGTTTTCAACCAGCTAAAGCGAGCGCATGTCACACCCCTTTTCACTGAACTCCATTGGTTTCCCTCAGCTGCACGCATCCAATTCAAATCACTAATGATGGCATACAGATTGTTTGATGGATCAGCTCCCATCTACCTCAACACCCTCTTAAAGCCTTACGTCACTCTTTTCCTCCAAGGAGCGCCAACTAACGCGACCAAAGCCTCGTCCAGGTCAATCTAAACTCTGCTCATTTGAGGTTCCTCGCTGGTAGAACGAACTTACGTGCATCAGATTCTCTTTCCACCTTCAAGAAATCCTTGAAGACCCAGCTCTTCAAAGAGTATCTCTTACCCTGAAAGATTTAAATGCATTTACACTCTTATTTTTGGACCTAACTATAGATCAGGGGGAAAAAAACAAGTGCAAAGAAGTTACAATAATCTAAGGGTGCAAACACTTAATTTAATGGAAATTTCCTCCCCCCCAAAAAAATATAGTAACTAGCCCAAACAATCGTGTTGGGATCTGAAACCAGCTGCTTTATTCCAAAGGAAAGTTTAAATTCAACGTCTCAGTCTCTTGAGGTCATAAAAGGGTTGCACGATATCAAAACGACGAATGACGTTATAGGAGGGATTCTGAATGTGATGAATTTATCACCATCACATCAAGATGGACATCAGGTCTGAGGCTCAAAGGCAGGAGACGAGCAAACAGGCCAGATGTTAGTGGCACACAAACGGAGAATGTATCTCGCTTATTAAATATTGTTGGTTCAGAGCTCATTGAGTCCGTTTCAGGTTACATTCTCACATGATTGTGGCTAAATACAACTTATAGATGTTTCAGGTGTTTGCTTTGATGTGAGCCGATCTGCTCTCCAGTGGATCCAAGCGTCTTCGCTTCAAGTCGAGACGTTCAGACTCTGCAGAGCTTCAGAGGAAAGTTCTCTGTGATCAGTTGATCATCGTGAAGGATGATGACGATGTTGATTTCAAACTCTAAAGGCAAAAACAAACGTGTCAGACCATAGTACTCCCCTTAGGGAAGATAACCTCCGATTGGACGGTTTCACTCACCCACTTTAAAGTTGGTTGTCTCCAGTGTGGGGCAGGTGAACAGCCTGGGGAAGACCATGTAAATGGGGATGGGAAGGCCGTGGCAGACGTCTCCCTCCGCTATCTGGATGTTCTGGATCTCTGTGGCGTCCCTTGCGTACCCTTCGGCGCAGCCTGCAGGCGAAAAAGAGGAAAATCCTCCAGCTGGGCGGCTGTTGCTGCCGTCAGAACAACCACGGAGCGAAACTCACCGCAGGTTTCCACTCGAACAAGCTGCAGTTCAATGCTCTTGACGGGGACCTCGGACTTCTCCACCACCACCTCTCCGGTCAGCGGCTGGCTGATCAAACAGCTGGTGGCGTCTAAGTGTCCTCTGATTAGAAATCTGGGCAATAAACTCCTCTGTAGGCAAAAATACATTATTTAATTTAAATTGGAACTGAGCGCAGCTAATGTTCAGAAGTATTGGTGCCCCCTGAACCCTTCCACATTTGTTAAACCAAACAATTCTACCACCTTTAATGAGACTTGCAAATTCAATTCAGTTGATTTCAATTTAAAACACATCCTCACAGGGCACTTCACAAGATGTTAGTACAATACGTTCCAATTAATCCTAGTTATAAAACCTGTGTTGCTGTATAACTCATCAACGACAGGGGTAATTAGAAAAGATCGGAAACACAAAAGAAAGAAGTACTGATGTAGAAGTAGGGGAAGATGGACCAAGCTAGATACTTGGTAATCCAGGGAGAAATCCTTTTAGAGGGTCCATTTCCAGCAGGGAAATGACCCAAAACATGAAATCAAATGTTTGCTTAGAATGGACTACACGAAGTTCAAATAAATCCAATAATAACTTGATACATCTCAGAATGTTCACCGAGAATCTCCGTCTAATCAGACTTAGTCTGAACTGTTTAACAAAGAAGAATGACACGATTTCCAGCTAAGCTACAAGAGACAAACCGTAGAAGACCAGCAGCAGAAAAAGGAGATGGCTGTTTAAATAATAATGCACTTTTTCTTTTTTTTTCTCTATATCCCACAAAATACCAAATAAATGAAAATGAGGATTGATTATTACATGATGAGGAAAAGTTCAATGAGCATCGATACTCCTGCAGGTAGGATTTTCCTCACCTCACGGATGTTCTGCAGAGTTTCTGGAGTAATGGAGAAGTTGACCGGAGTTGGGACGACTTTGGCCTTCTGGGGCTGAAAAAAATAAGCAAAGGTTAATGTGTGTTTAACTTAATAGGAGGGCCGTCAGAGCTACTTTAATGCAGATGTTCCCTTTACCTGACCGTGGACGATGAACTCACAGCTTCTGCTCAGGTCTTTGGCCAGCAGAGGGCGCTTCAGGTCGCAGCGGAGGGTGTACTGAACAGGAAACGAGCCAGAAGTTACAGGCAGGAAGAACTCGGAGTCATCAAGTTATATTTTTACAGCACCAGCTCATCCATTGACTTTTTTGCGTGTTTATACCTAAACTATTAGCATGTCGTAATTAGTAGGCTCAGTAAAACAAAATCTGGAAATAACTCCAAAGACAGCGCAGATTTACCTGAATATTGACGAAGACGCCGTGGTACGTCTCGTACAGCACTTTGTTGCCTTTGGTGTTCAGTGGAAACTCGAATGGGATCTCCGTCTTCCCTCCTGGGATTTTCCCGGCCTTGGCCACCTCGATGTTGCTGCTGATCAGCTGGATTGGCTGCAAATACATAAGACAAGAAATGTCGACAGATTGCCACACTCGATGGTCCAAGATTTATTTACTGCAACAACTTTTTTCTCCCCTCTGTCTCATTTAAACTCGGCTTCTTTAATTTCAGCTATCCACAATATTCATTCACAATGCTCTGATTTATATTGCGTCACAGCCACATTTTTGTTTACATTTAAGATGTCAAACTACAGTATTATTGTCAAGGAAGCAACAGAAATAAAAACGTAATACTGTCTTTCACGCCGTTGGTCGAGCCCACCTTGACGGAGTTGTAGAAAGCTTCGAAGACGCCAACGCTCTTGGAGCTGAGCTGGAGGTTGACGATGCCCTCCATACTGAGCGAGATGCCGTGGTGCTGCATCGCCTCTTTGCACGACAGTGTGATGACGCCGGCCACCGTTTCCTGAAAAGCAGCAGAGTGCCCAGCTACAGAAACACTGGATGATGGGAAATTACACACTGCCACAAACTGCTAACTAGTCGACTTGTAGGCAACTGGCTGATTTGTATTTAAGGGTGTTTGAGTATCAGAGGCCTAAACTCATCCTAAAAATGTAGTTTATGCACATGTTCTCAATTTAGGATCATTATATTCAGAGGTAAACTCACTGCGGTCTCAAATTGCAGAAACAAATCCATGTGATTGAAGCATTTCTGTTAATGTGAACCTCTAGAAATGTCAAAAATTTGTAGTTATGGATTATAATTATGCCAGAGATGCTATTTTCTCTTAGCTGCTGTTCTAAAAAGAACAGCCAAGAAAACACGCTCAATCGAGTAAGATGGTCTTATAAAGTGTGGAAATGTCAAATAACAAACAAAACAAACAAACAGTTGTTAGAGAGTTGCTACAGTAGGAAACAGCTGAGACTGAAAATGATTTTCCTACTTTGACAATCAGTCTGGTTTTAATTGGGCGAAAAAACACATCAACAGCAAAAAGTAATAATAATAATAATAATAAGTTAAGAGGATTAAAAGGACTTTCACGTGATTTTTAACAGATATTTAATATTTTGGGAGATTTAACATCACAAACTAATTAAAACCTCAAATTTAATCTAGAGAGAGTATTATATCAGGTTATAATAAGAAAAGATAACATTAATCATTCAATCCATACAGCTCAGTTTAAGCAGAAACCTGAAAACGACATTTTATAATTATTCCCTACAAATGGTGACATAGAACAAGGAAAAGAACCAAACCAAGCAAACAGCATAGGCGTTTCATTACCTTCGAAATAATTAAACAGAGTAATACTGAATTTAAAGGTTCTTAATGTAGACATTGCCAGATATTTTTTAGCGTTTTCAGGCGGAAAGAGAAGATATTTGAGCTCAGAATTCAGACGTAGACAGAACTCGTCACGACACCCATCTGGTCACGTGACCGCGAGTTAGCTTGTTACCATAACAGCAAGCTAACTACTCTAACATTCCCTACGCCGACTTTACCAACATTCAGGTTCAGAAAAATGATAAAGGAGCTTAAATTGGATAAATATATTCGACGTAAATTGGGTCATTCAATCACTTACCCCCTCATGATACACTTTGTTTGCTCTTTTTAGTTTAATATCCAGAATGACGCTCATCTCTGAGCTAGCAGGCCGTTAAATAACGGTTGGCGTCCCAAACTCCTGTTTAAATGCCACTAAAACAGACACCGCCTTGCATTTGATTGCCTTGCTTCTTGTCATATGAATAAGGAGGACAAGAACAACAAATCAGTATCCGGTTGAACATTACAAAGTAAGAGCGCAACTTCCGGTGGTTTGAACTATTGGGCGTCATTTCTTTCAACTTAAACAACGTAAATTTAAGCAACTAATTCTCACAACAAATATCTTAGAGCTTCTGGTGATTATTTCTGACGCATGCATTTGAACATGCAGTTAGATTTGTGGGATGTATTAGTGTGAGTGAAGGTAAAACAGCCCCTCAAGCATGATGCTGCCATCACCATGCCTGACACTACAGAACTCTTCCGTTTTGAAGCCACTTCATGAATCCTCCTAAAGATTATTTTCAAATAGTGGTCAAAAAGCTCAACCTTTCTCTTGTCTTGTAATCAGAAAGTGGCTCAGTTTTGTTTAGCTTTTTGGGCCACAACTAGATATCAGCAAAAGTAAGGTATAGTGGATTATAAGGGCCTGCATCTAGAACCTCTGATATCTGCACCCCTACACAAGCTGTCTGTTCCAGCAGCTTGTGCCCAGCATCTAGAGGCGTGATCGCTACAAAAGCGCTTGCTAATTTTATGCCGATATCGTATCGGGTCAATATCGGTATCGAGCAATTCTGAAGACTGAAATATCGGTAACATATCAGAAGTGAAAATGTAGTATTGTGGCAAGCTTACCCACTTGATCGTTTTGGTCACTGCATGTTTTATAGTCAGCTGTAAAACGTACTTCACCATAGACAGGGGTTCTCATGTTCAAGTCCAATTTGTGTTTGGCATTAATCTTGGCTTTTCCTGAACCAGTTTACAAATGCTTGTGGATCGTGCCAAAAATAAACGTCCATGCAGGATAAGCAGTCAGTTATAAAAAATTATTGCTGTTTCTGATAAGATTAATGGTCAACAATCAAACCAGAAATATACACATAAGCTTACTCATTTGAACAAGAGAGGGTGTATGCGTATATTTGACCCTTTGTGTAAGAATTTAAAGATTCATTTTAAAGTTTGTTGAATTTTTATTCAAGCCTAAAGTTGTATCTTCTAAGACAAATTTAGAGTTCACAGCAGAGGTTTTAGAGCCTATTTACAAGTATGGCATTGTTGTTTTATTGCAGAACTGAAAAAAAAATTACATGAAAAATTTTATGAAATTGTTCGAGTTACTTATGGTTTCTGTGAAGGTCACAGTGAAATGTATTTACTATAATCTGCTCAATACATACACCATAACAGTGACTGGGACCAGTTGCATAGGAGCACCGGCCCCCATTGGCAGTTATCTTGGACCGCCAATTGAATCTCATTGCAAAGACTAATTGATTTCTCCTTGTTGTAAAGCTTTTACTTTCTTTGTTTTTTTACCTAAAACTTTGTAAAAGGAGTTGCACGTTCTGATATTTTTCATGATATGAATTTAGATTTATAATGAATTTAAAAAATCAATAATGTTTAAAAAACTCAAAAAATTGACTTCACTTTGGATTTTGGGCGTGCATAAACAAATACAAAATATATTTGAAAATGGGATTAAATTTAATTACTGTGTGCCGCTTAGTGATACCAATCACACATCAATCTTCTATCCAAAGAAGAATATGTAAAATCTTTCTTTTAAAGAGTAAATATATCTTTTATAGCTGTTGCACAGAATCACATTCATACTGTTCTCTAAAAACAACTTCAAAGAAATTAAACATGTTTTACATCACTTTTAGTATTTAATATGAACTTATCACTTAATACTACATGAATATTATAGGTATAGTGGGTTGGTAAAGAAGAAACTGTGTCTATGCACTAGAGGATGGTTGGAGCCATTTTATTTGAATTTGTCTGCAACAATATTATCTTATTTTGCTTTATTTTATAAGTCATTATAAACCCTGATCAGATCAGTTCAAGATATTTATTGTCATGTACACAGTTGCACAAAATTTTGGGTTAGTGTCTTTAAAAAAAATGATACAGAAAAAGACTTAAACTTACACTTAGACTTTATTTATACCTTGGGAAGACTCCATCAGGAAATTCAATTTAACAGTAGCTTACAGGGTAAGATAACTGGCAGACAATAGAGGGCATAAATACAAAGAGTCCAGTGTAAAAAAATATAAACCCTTTAGAAAAAAATAGAAAATATGAATAGCAAAAAAATAAACAAAAAAAAAAAAATAAGAATATAAACCCCTACGAAAATGTAAAGAATAAGGGTTCTAGTTTTGAAGATGTTTAAATTAATTTATTTTATTACAATAGTTAAACGTCTCAACCCTTATTAAGTTTTCAATACTCACATTAAGGATATTTATTTGGCTTAGGTTAAAAATAAAAGTTACGCAAAGAATGACCCAAAGACGTAAAGCAATAAAACCTATGACCTTATGGCTTCAATCATCCACACTTACCTCTCAGGAATTTTAAAGATGAAGTTAATAACAAAGCCGAAGAGTGTGATTCAAGGTCAGTAACTCATTAAAGGAAGAGTTCTGACACTTCACTTCAACTTCCATTACATTCACAACCAACCCCTGTTCTTGAATATGTTTACTACACACTTCTGAGTTACGCTCCACTAAACTTTACTGTTTATATTTCACCTGAACGGGACAGCTACCTAACTTTTTAAAACTTTTCCTGACACAAAACCAATACTAGGATGTTTGTTTAGCTTTATATTGTTATTAATATTATTATTGAATCAAGAATCAGTTTTTTAGGTGTTTCTTTAATTACTGGCTCTTAATAAAGCACTGTATACAGTTTGTAACCCACCTGCAGAATCCCGAATTAGACTTTGTTTAGACCATAGATATTTGGTGTTAGCTGGAGACTCTCTGCCATCAGGCCTGCTGCCAGTTATTTCCTGTAATCATTCACTATGTTGCGGATAGAAAAGGCTATTTTTCCTACAGGTCATTAGGAAGGTGACGATCAGCCATGTGAGCCGGAGGCCTGTTTAAATCCACCATCCTGCTCCTTTTAAGTTCAGTTCAAGTACTTACACTCTTCAAACTTAAAACAAAATCTAACTATGAATTTTGATATAATTTATGTTATTTCATAGAAACCTGTCCACAGGTTTTTCACTGATCTGTCTGCTGTCCTCCTTGGTCTTCATAATGCTCTTGGTTCACTTATTATCTCTGACAAATCTCTGAGGCCTTCAATGAAGGCTACTTTTTACTTATCGGGTTTATTTTGGGTGTACTGGAATTTATTTGGGGTATCAACGTAACTAATGAATACCGTTATTGTCTTATACGTTTTATTTTTTTGTACACAATTTAGTTCATTACGTCGTCTCTAAGCTTTAGATTACTGCTGCATTAAAATTAAATCAAACTGGGAGTTTTGTTGTAACCACGACTTTAAAGATTACTGACCAATATACAATATTCTCTTAATTCTCACACAAGTGACCTTTAACATTATTAATTTAAATATATTACCAAGCACAATCTCTATTTCACTTTTTTATAACAAGATCATTTTCTGATCACCACCAATAGGCATTTTGCTTTCCTGCTGTAGTTTGACCTTAATTCAGCCAGACAACCTTTCACATGTCATGACACCCAGCATGCCGTAAAAAAGTTTGTTATGTCCTTTAGTCGGCTTGTTAAAGCAGTAAATCTGGGCTTGTGTATAAAGCAGCAACAACTATAAAAGAGGGAAACAAATGTAAAGCAGTCACCCTTGATGTTGCTACCTGTGGACAGGTGAGGGGGAGGCCGGTGAGGCGGGTTGGTGGGGCGGGTTAAACCCAGAGCCTTTGTAGGCTTTGTGTTTTGACTCTGTTCTTCCTTGAACACCATTGTGCCAAAGTTCAGACCTCACAACTCGGCACAAAAGCAAAAAGGAGACACTGAACTGCATAAAATAGGACAGCTTCATCTTACAGATTGTTTTGGGACAATGAACTAAGCAAGGACAAGCATTTGAGACTTTTCCCTCAACCGGAGGTGAGTACAATACAGATTCATAAAGAAATTAAAGATTATTAATTAACACGACTCATTTTAATGTTTGCCAAAAGGGTTAACATTTTGTACTGTGGAGTAAATGTGATGAAAAATGTCTCTAAATATGCTTTTTTAATATAACCTTTAATTACCTTTAGCTGTTACTTGCAGATTACTCTACAGTATATTGTTAGTTTTGTGATAGTGACATTACTTTTATTTTTTGATTTCCATCACACTTGCATCTTTAACCTGGTCAAAGACAATTTATTATGAGACAAAAATAACCAGAGAAAAGAATAAATACTGTCTTTAAATTATTGTTTCAGCTATTAAGAGGAAGAAGCTTTCCAAATCAAGCCAGCTATGTGACAAAGTAATTAATTACCACCAGTAACTGATTGGTTCAGGCTGGGCTGTAACAACTGCCTACAAATGTGCTTTGAAAATTGACAATGAGTTTTAACTCTTCTTTGAAGAATATCTTAATTCAGTGAAAGTGAAAGGTTTATTTTAGTTTGAATGGGTTGTGATGTTAAATCTCAATCACTCCAAAATCCTAATTCTGTTTTTTTTTGTTTTTGTTGGACTTATTAATAATGGATGACTGCCCTGCTTGCATATCTAATGTTAATTAAGTTAAGGATAAAATAAAAACTGGTATCCAGACAGGATTTGCTGGTAGGAGCTGGATCCATGGTTCCATCAAATGCATTAATAACACCAAATTTCCAACAGAATGAATGACAGCAGCCCAGGCAAAGCACAGACGTCAACGTAACTGGAATGCAGTGGAAACATCATATCAAAGCTATGCAGAAACTATTGTCTGAAGTGAAAGCAAATAGAAAAAGATCTGTGGTTTAAAATATAAAGGGCCAAGAAGATACAATTAGTTTTGGTTAAATGAGGTTATGGTTTAAAAAAAACATTCTATTGTTTTTAAACATTGTTTAAAAACAATAGAATATGTTAACTAACTTTGCATTTAGGGAAAATGCTTTAAATTAGCTGGATCTGGATTTTAGTTGGCTATTTTATCATAAAAAGTTATCATAAACAGTAGGGTTAAAATTTAAAGGATCTCAGTTGTCTTTTTTTTAAAGAATAATTAAAAAGTCATTTTATCACATACAGCGTTTCTACAATCTATTCCTGAGTTCACAGTTATTTTCTCTTTCATTAGTTTTTTTGTGTGTGTAATCTAAATAGCTAAAAATGCTGAGTATGTTAGAATTTAGATGTTCCTGAGGTAAAACTTACAAAAGACTGAGATGTTTTTAACCTTTTCTTGGTTTTATCCCAGAATTTACCTTGCATCAAATTAGATTAAGGATTAATAAACAATGTGCAATGTTAAAAAAACTATCACATATAGTCTGATTAGCCTAAATAATATGGATTTCGGTAATAGTTAGCGCCACAGAGGACTGTTGGAGTCAGCCTCCCCAGCACCACAGACATTTACACCTCCAGATGCAGGAAGAGGGCCTCCGGCATCATGAAGGACCCCACACACCCAGCACACTCACTTTTTGTCCCGCTCCCTGAGGGGAGCGGGACAAAACCACCAGACTGCAAAACCACCAGACTGAAAAACAGCTTCATTCCTGAAGCTGTGAGACTCTCAAACACACTCAATTACAAATGAAAAACACTTTCTCATTTAACCGGCACTGTTCACTGTAGTATCACACTTTAAAATGTCACTTTAAAATGTCACATTAAAATGTCACTTAATATGTCACTTGGACTCCAAATTTAGTTAGCTTTTAGGTGAAATGCTTTATAGTTGTATTTCTTGACATGACACCTGATTGTAGTTAGCTCTGTGAGTTTAAACAGTTAACATAAACGGTTAGCTTAAATGTTAAAGTAACAAAACAAAATACTCTTTGTTGTCTTTGTTTAAAGAAAAATACAAAACCTTAGGTTTATGAGTTTACATCATTTGTATCTTTGGGGGTTTCGGTTTTTTTCTCTGTTTGGTTAATTTTGTTGTGTGTATAGTATAAATAGCTAACTATGCTGCCGCATATTGTTAATTTAGATGTTACTGAAAAAAAGCTGAAAGTTAAATAAAACAGTAGCAAAAATTTATTTACACGTGGCAGATTATTATCCATGCTATGGACGCAGTAGAGTAACAATAACACCTATTTTTTCCCTACATTGCGTTGTGATCATGTAAAAAATAATTGCAGTTTTCCTCTTTTACTAGTTATGTAATCCGCAGCCCTTTAGTTTTGAGGTAGCCCACATCAGAGCTAGTTTCATGGCAGGGTTTTATATTTTTTTGCATCTGACCTTCAGCTTCTTTTAAAAAGGCTGTTAACAACACAGTAATAGAACAACTCAACTAATAGTCTCTAATATAATTGGTTAATTTTTAACACAGAGGACCTCAGAGAATTTTTTTTTCAAGGTTACAAGCTTCATCAAGCTGGTTTGTATTTTAGTTGAGGTGTGCAAAGCTGCCACCCAACTATGAAAACCCTTTGCTTAGGACATGATTGTGTGGGGCTACATTGTGGCACAGTTGTTGCCTCAATGGCAATGGTTTGAATCCCAGCCAGGGCCTTTCTGAGTGGCCTCTGCATATTCTTGTGCATTAGTGGGTATAATATACATGTAAGGGTAACTGATCTTAAAATTAGGCTCAGTTATATACTGTCAAACCGAGATGTATTCCGCCTCTTGCCTAATGACTAACCAGTTTAGACCCAGTGTGTAGATAGTTGCAAACCACTCCAAACTTATTAATAGGTATGCATTCCAATTTTCTTTTAATTCCTTTTTTCGATCTGGTTCTTATCAGTGCTTGTGAAAGTTTCTTAAAGTTCTTCCTAAGTATTGTTTTACCAGGGCAGACACTGCATAATAGTCCATCCAAAACCTGAAACTGAATTTTATGTTCTTAATAAAGCTTCATACACTTACAGGAAGTCATTATAAATCTAATACTTGTTCAAAGTCTTGATTTCTGGAGGCAAAATCTTAAGAATAAATTAATGATTTAAGGCCTTTGCAATTACAGTAACGCACTTTGATGAGAATGATAATCTTATCTCCATTTGTGTCTTTTGCCAGCCCTTTAATCTGCAATGTGCCAATAAAACCTCTGCAGTCAAAGCCAGGTTTTGTTCAAGAAAAGCATCATGGTCAAGTCAGAGTTCCAGCGAAGAATTGTGTCCAAGGGCGGTCACAACAATGTTCAGATTGATAACGTGGAAGGAATGGTCAAGCTCTACCTGCACGATATCTGGACGACTGTGGTGGACATGAAGTGGCGTTACAAGCTCACGCTGTTTGCCTCCACATTCATCATGACTTGGTTTATCTTCGGGGTCTTCTTTTATTTAATCGGCTTGGGGAATGGAGACTTTGACGCTGGGCACAAGTCAAACCACACACCCTGCGTGATGAATGTGCAGACTCTCACTGGAGCTTTCCTGTTCTCTCTGGAGTCGCAGACCACCATAGGTTATGGTTTTCGGTACATCTCTGAGGAGTGTCCTCTGGCTATCTTCACGCTTGTGGCTCAGCTAGTCTTCACCGGCTTGGCTGAGATCTTCGTCACCGGCGCCTTTCTGGCCAAACTGGCCCGACCAAAGAAGCGAGCAGAAACAATAAAGTTTAGTCAGCTGGCGGTAATCTGCAAACACCAAGGCAAGCTGTGTCTGATGGTGAGAGTGGCCAACATGAGGAAAAGTCTTCTGATTCAGTGTCAACTAACTGGAAAACTGTTTCAGTCCAACGTGACAGAAGAAGGAGAAAAGACGCAGATTCACCAGAGCTCTGTAGATTTCTACTTGGACTCCAGTGGAGACTGTCCTTTCCTTATTCTCCCGCTCATCTTCTACCATGTTATAGATGAGAAAAGCCCACTGGCAGGACTTACGCAAGAAACCCTTCGTTTTCGAAACTTTGAGCTGCTCATAATGCTCAATGCCACTATGGAATCAACGGCGGCCACGTGCCAAAGCCACACCTCTTACATCACTCAGGAGATCCTCTGGGGCTATAAATTCAAACCAGTGCTATTCAGCTCGCCCCACTGCCAATATGTGGTTGATTTCAACTTCTTTGACCAAGTGGAAGTGAGCAATGATGCTGCCCTCCTTGGCAGCAACGTAGAAAAGCTATAACTGACTGAGAGAAAAGCGTGGGAACTGTTAGTTTTACATTACTGTGATCGTACATGGAAAATAAACCACAGTGTCTTTTGATCAACATGTTTTCTTGGGTATTGGCCGCTGGTCGTTTTGCCCTTTTGCAATTTTGTACCAAGGTACAAAATTGGTAATTACATACTTGATTTTTTGGGGTATCACTTGGTACTTTGGTCAGAGTCAAAGTCATTCATCCATTAGAACCAAGCAGAGAGAAGTTTTGAACTAGCAGTAGTTTCCTATGTCCTATCCTGACTTATGTAACCAGTAATCAGTATAAAGTAGCTTAGATTTATTTTTGGTTTCATCAGTGGTTACAATCTGTCATATTTTAGAACAGGTAGCTCTCCAAAACAGTTTGAGCTGTAATAAAGAATTCAAGTTTTTAGATAAACACCAGATGGTCTGATTAGGTCAGTATGCAATGCAATGGTTTGTTTACAGAGTAAAGTAGGATGGATGAAATGGGAAATAAATAGACGTACGAACTGATGAAGAAGCGATAAACAAAGTTAGTTATTTAACTATCCCACAAATACCCTGATTCATTTTATCAAGAACCAACACTGTGAATGTGGCCTTTTGTTAACACTAAACCAAATATTTTTTGCAAACTATGAAAATCAAATATTAAAATTTAAATAACAAAAATATTTTAGATTAAACGATGTCCTATTTATTATTGTCCCTATTTAGCTGTCATTCAGTTGTCAGAAGAAGCAGCTTTCTGTTCACTGTTTGAATTAAGGTGTTTAAACCAATTCTTGCTTTTTATTATTTTTGTTTGACAAGGACAGTAGGACATTGTCAGTAGCAAATAAACTTTTATTCAAGTGATTTTTAAAGCTAAAAATAACTTTAATCAGAACGTTTAGCTAATGGCTTTGAATTAATGTAGATTTTAAAATATAAATGTGACTATTTTATTAAATTGTATACATAATATTACTATAATTTGATTACATGTTATTGTATTTGCTTTAGTGATTTCTTTAATAATCTAACAAACATTTAGTGATACAATTTTTTTCCAGAACAGTGTGACCGTTTGAGGAAAGTCAGAAATGTTTTTTTTAAATCAAGACACAAACAAGTGTGATCATTGGGATTTATGATATTTTAAACTTGTATTCAAAGTTGAAATGTTCTTGTCCCAAGTTTAAAAAATAAAAATAAAAGTTCAATCGAGCTGAATTTCAATATGGCTTCGGCCCATGTAAACCAAAGTGTGAGATGTAGAAACAAACCTTTTTTGTGCACTTCTGATTGCTTCAAACTCATTTAAACAGCGTCACTCAAAATCCTGTACATTTGTCATGGGATGCATTCTTGTCGTATTTAAGTAAACAAAGTGGAGACAAATATCTTCTTATTAGCTGGTTCTAATAACTGAGCAGAGTTTGGTAGATTACAAGAATGTATAGAAAACATAAAGATGTGGATGACTTTAAACTTTCTGCTCTTGAACTCTGAAAAGACAGAAGTTGTTATCTTTGGACCAGAACCTCTAAAAAAAATTGCTTAGTCAACCCCTTAACCTGGATAGCATCAAATAGGCATCTGGTAACGATGTAAAGAACCTTGGTGTTATTTTTGATTGGGATATGTCTTTGAAGTCGCATACAAAACATGTCTGTAAGATTTCCTTCTTTCACCTTAGGAATATAGCAAAAATTTGAAATATTCTCTCTAGGACAGATGCTGAAAAACTAGTCCATGCATTTGTTACTTCAAGTCTGGACTATCGTAACTCTTTATTTGCAGAAAGTTCCCAAAAGGCAGTCTTCAGCTGGTCCAAAACGCTGCAGCTAGAGTTCTGATTAACCTTAAAAAGAGAGATCATATCTGCCCAATTTTAGCTTCCTTCATTGGCTCTCTGTCAAACTTAGAATAGATTTCAAGATTCTTCATTTGACACATAAAGCCCTCACTAATAAAGCTCCATCATATATTAGAGATCTGATTACTCCTTATATACTCCCTAACAGAGCACTTTGCTCTCAGACTGCACGTTTACTGGTGGTTCCTAGAATCTCTAAAAGCACAATGGGAGGCAGATCTTTTGGTTATCAGGCTCCTCTCCTGTGGAACCAGCTTCCAGCTTTAGTCCGTGAGGCAGAAACCCTGTCTAGTTTCAAATCTTAGCTTAAAACCTTCCCGTGTGGTAAAGCTTATAGTTAGGAAGAGGTAGAGAATACAGACTAATCCGGTTGGGGTGGAACTCAGTCTTGACAGACGGTTCTCCTTTGCCCTACCTTCTTCATGTCTCACTCTATAGGGTTAAGTTATTTAAGTTTTTCTATAGTTATGCTGCTATAGGCTTAGACTGCTGGAGGACAATCTGACCACTTCTCTCTCTGCTACTTTCTTCCTTTGTCCAATCTGCTTAGTTACCGTTATTTCAACCTTGTTAACCTTTTGTTTTCTCTTAGTGTTCTTCTCTCCATAGT
>JAVLVB010001306.1:1887343-1913493 GCA_032876305.1 Orestias chungarensis
AACCTGGTCTGGCGTTCTGTTAGGTGAGACAGCTTCTTGGATGAGAACATGGGCTGAGATGCTTCCAGTGACGCTCTGCAACTGCTGCTATAAACTCTTTTTTGTCAGTATCCTGTGCATCTAATTTAGTTTTCTGTCTTTTCAAACCCCCAGTCGGTCGTGGCAGATGGCTGCTTGTACTGAGCCTGGTTCTGCTGGAGGTTTCTTCCTGTTAAAGGGGAGTTTTTCCTCTGCACTGTCGCTATATGCATGCTCAGTATGGGGGATCGCTGTAAAGTCAACAACAACACAAGCCATTGTTTTGGTCTGCTGATTCCAGAAGAGTGAATGCTGCAAGTCAATGAATCGATGCAATCTGCTGGGGTTCCTTAGATTGGAAACTTTTTCAAATTGATTTGTTATGATGTATCTTTGATTTTAATGGATTTTTTTGTAAAGTGCCTGGAGACGTCATCTGTTTAAATTGGCGCTATATAAAAAAACTGAATCTTGATTCTTAATTCTTGAGTTAGCAAATCCAATAAGTTTTTGAAATAACACTCAAATATTTATTATTACTTATGAAAAATGTATTTATAGATCCAAATTAGAACTTCTGAGGCAAATTGTGTTGTTATTGGAATAAATGTTATGATAAAATGTTATTTCTTAGACATTTGTATTTCCCAGAAAACATTTAAAGGTTTCCTAACAGTAAGACTTGATTATGATTTATAGTAACTTAGGTTGTATAAATGAGGGGTGGGCCATGTAGATACTAACCCAAATGAAACAGTTTTGCATCTTAAATATTACTTTTGACTTTCAACAGTTAATGAAGCTTTTCTTTTCTGTTGGCTGGTCTGGTTTCGCCTAAAGAGGGATAAACCTCAACTTAGTCGTCCTTTGGATCTGATAGGTTAACTGTGACCTTAATAAATCATAAAATCAGAAACTGAAAATGAGAGAAAAAAAATCACCCAAACTGCACAGTGGTAAAAAGGTCTTTGAGGCTATGCAAAAATATTATAACCAATGTCAGAATTTCTGATATAGTGCTTAAATAAATCAAAAGTGGTGAAATCAATATTATTTCTTTATACATTGATCTAAATTAAATAAATAGTTTGTTTTTTTGGGATAAGTTGCCTTTATTGAGCAGTACTTTGACAGGAAAGAGGGTATAGATAGAAATAAGTAGAGAGATATGCAGCAAATGTTCCAGAAACGTCAATTAAATTCTATCCCATAAATAAAATACCTGATGAAATATTGTTAGTATTAATTAAACGCAGATAACAAGAACAGAAGTTACTTTTTTATGCAACTTCAGGTCAAATCACACATTAAGATCAGACAAACCTGAGAAAACTGAAAAGCAAAGTTTATTATGTAAAAAAAAAAAGAGATACAAACCAGCCTGACTGTATGTGATTAAGTATCTGCCTGCCTTAATATAAACATGAAATACTCATGATTAACTAGAATATTTGGAACATTTTCATTTCCAAAATCCCAGCCTGATACAAGACTAACCTTCCTCAGATGATGTTCATGGTCCGAACTGATCTGCAGAGATGCAGAGGACAAACGACCAATTATACACTCACCAGGAATATTGAACAGACCACTTATGTAACAGACACATTTACGCACTGTGGTTTTGGAAGCTGGAGAGAACAGATCAACAACAAGACAGGGCAGCCCAGAAGAGTAGCTATATTTTCATTATCGGAAGTTTGTTCTACAGGTTCCTTTTTAACTGCAGGTTTGTCTTAAAGAAATGAAAAGCTCCTCAGTCGTTCAAACAGAATTGCCCGTGTTGCTTCTCACCCACAACCAACACTTTAGACATGGATAATAACCCAGATTACCCACGTTTATACAGATTACAAAGGACAAAGCATGTCCAACCTGCAGATCTGTCGGCAATGGTCACCTTCTGTTGTGGCAACAGCCATCTGCAGCTGCCGAGCTTGAATTGTCTGCAGGTATTTGTATGTGGTCCAAACAATCTGAGTCACGAAAAACCAGGAAATAAGACTCAGAGGACAATTATTGAAGTCAAATGTTTTATTAATCACTTACTAAAAGGTTCTCAGTTAATCCAAAATATTAACATACCCCAAATATGAACATTTAAGAAAGTAAATGGTAGTTGTTTTGTTTAGGAAAACTGTACACTTACACAATTATTGGGCTACTATTTTTGTGCAGAATTATTAAACTATTCAATGCACTTTATTTTTATCTGTCTATGTGGGAAAAATAAACATTGTAAACCTTTCCATTTAACATTTCTGACATTAAAATGAATACCACTTTTTTAAATAACAGCAATAAACCTTTCATTTGCCGATTCTGTCAAGTTTCGTCACCTGTTAACCATCAACTTCTTGTGCAGCAGCAACATAAGTCTCCCAGTCTCTGTTCAGAGAGGTGAACTGGTTTTAGTCACTGGAAATCTCCCAGTTTAAGTTCTGAATTCGGTTCAGGTCAGGGTAAGGATGGAGGCCATGTCATCAGATCTTAATTTTTAACACCTCTAGCAGTGCAGAGGAGTACTTGGAAGCACGTGATTGAGCAACTTGTCTCACTTCGCATGCACAGATTCTCTCTAGGTACCCTGGGCACATGACTGTTGGGTTGATTGGTCTCTCTAAATTGTCTTTAAGTGTGAGTCTGTCGCCCTGTGATGGACTGCCTTCACAAACTTTCTTCCGCCTCTCCTCTGAACGTTCTGATTTCTGTTTGATGTTCTAATTAAAAATGTCTTGGGAAACATTGATGGATGTGAAAATGTATTATTTTGGAGTGTAACAGTGATTCAGTACAAATCCCAGATATCACTATTACTTGATACTTGGCTTGTTTAGATATTTTCCAATCCTCCTGCCACAAAGATGTTTGAGTACATCTTATTTCATTTAAAAATAAAAATGTTCGCTTCTCAGCTCACAACTTGAAACATTTAAGAGGTAAAAGGAGCCCTGACCCGATTTCTGCAGAACCTGACTACATGCCGAGAAGGTATCATCTGAATCAGATGTTGTGGGACTGAAGATCAGCGTTGAAGACATCAGAGTTGGAGCTGAACACCTTGATATGAGGCTATGCCGCCATCTACTGGAGAGAATGTTTAAGTTCATTCAAACCACAGAAATGATGGATTTCATTATTTAACCAGGGTCCAGACCAGGAAGCAGAGTCGTAGTTTAGAACTCCTCTCTGCGGCTTCTCTACAGTTACTTACCCAACATCCCATTGAGACGGTGTCCTGCCCACGGCCAAAACCAAATAGATTAAAGATCAATCTAAAAAGAGCTAATCCTGAAAATCTCATAAGGATAAAAACAACTCAGATGAAACAAAAATGTACAACTATTAAGTGTGGCTTATTGAACATCAGATCTCTATCCTCAAAGTCCTTATTAGTTAATGTTTTAATTCTTGATAATCAAATTGATTTGCTTTGTCTCACAGAAACCTGGCTGCAGCATGAGGATTATGTTAGTATCAACGAATCAACTCCCTCTAATTATTCAAACTTTCACATTCCTCGAAGTACTGGGAGAGGTGGAGGAGTAGGAAGCATTTTTCAACCAGATTTATTAATTAATCCCAGGCCAACTAAAAGTTCTAGCTCTTTTAAACATTTAACCCTTAGCCTTCCTCATCCAACCTCTAAAAGAATTAAACCACTTCTGGTTGTTATTTTGTATCGTCCGTCAGGTCCTTACTCTGAATTTATAGATCAGATCTCAGATTTTTTATCTGAAATAGTGTTAAACACTGATAAATTCATTATAGTGGGAGATTTTAACATTTATGTTGACACAAAAAAAGTAGCCTTTACTGCCATTTTAGACTCAATTGGCTTCACTCAAAAAATCCAAACACCTACTCACTCTCTTGATCACACTTTAGACCTTGTGCTGACTTATGGCATTGAGTGTGAAAAAATTATAGTGCTGCCTCATAACCCTCTCCTTTCTGACAATTTTTTGATAACTTTTGAGTTGTTTTTCACCGAGTACTTAAAATCTGAAAGAGAATGTCTTTATAGTAGGTGTCTATCGGACAATGCTGTTACAGCCTTCAAAGAATCCATTCAACCTCTAATTTCTTCAATATTTCAGAGATTACGTCCTCATTGCGTACAACATTAGACAACGTAGCCCCCATTAAAAGGAAAGTGATTACTTATACAGCAGGAGGTTGGCCCCCTGGTTTAATTCAGTTTCGTACCTTGAATGGAAAAACCAGGAAATTGGAGAAGAAATGGCGGTTTTTGCTTTTAGAGGAGTCCTATTTATCCTGGAAAAACAGCGTGCTTCTGTATAAAAGGACCCTGCGCCAAGCTAGATCTGCATATTTTACTTTGCTAATAGAGGAGAATGAGAACAATTCTAGGTCTCTTTTTAATACAGTTGCTAAACTTATGAGAAATGAAAACTCTGTTATATCACCCATTCCTCCAACTCTTAGCTGTAATGACTTTATGGAATTCTTTATTGATAAAATTGAATCTATTAAAACTAAAATTGATGGCATCCTACCAAACATAACTACTACCTCAGTAAGCAATGAGGTACTGAATGTGGCTCTGGAGCCTGATCTCAGTTTGAAGTGTTTAGTTCCAGTTGAGCCTAATGAGCTTTCAAAAATATTTTCTTCATCTAAGTCTTCAACTTGTATGTTGGATCCAATCCCGACAAAATTGTTTAAAGAAGTATTTCCTATTATTATTACCCCCATTTTGGAAATTGTTAATTTGTCATTAGTGAATGGTTATGTACCAGAGGCTCTTAAGGTAGCTGTAATAAAACCCCTACTTAAGAAACCTTCTCTTGATCAAGAAGACTTAATGATTTACAGACCCGTATCTAATCTTCCTTTTTTATCTAAAATCCTTGAAAAAATTGTTGCTAATCAACTGAGAGAGCATTTGATGAATAATGACCTATTTGAAGAATTTTTGTCAGGTTTCAGAGCTCATCATAGCACTGAGACAGCTCTCCTTAAAGTTACAAATTATATTCTCATGGCCTCAGACAATGGGCTCGTGTCTATTCTAGTTCTGTTAGATCTCAGTGCTGCTTTTGACAGAGTCAATCACAATGTCCTCATTGAAATGCTCGAACATACTGTGGGGATCAAGTGAACAGCACTGGGCTGGTTTAAATCGTATTTGTCTGTTAGATCCCAGTTTGTTCATCTAAATGACAAATCTTCTCCGCATACTTGTGGAGTACCACAGGGTTCTGTACTTGGCCCAATTCTATTTACTATATACATGCTCCCTATTGGTAAAATCATCAGACAGCACGGTGTTAATTTCCACTGTTATGCTGATGATACACAACTGTATTTATCTATAAATCCTGATGAATCCAGTCAGTTTGGTTACAGGCATGTCTAGATAACATAAAAATGTGGATGACTTTAAAGTTTCTGCTCTTGAACTCTGAAAAGACAGAAGTTGTTATCTTTGGACCAGAACCTCTAAAAAAGAAATTGCTTAGTCAGCCACTTGACCTGGATAGAATCAGGTTGGCATCTGGTGACAATGTAAAGAACCTTGGTGTTATTTTTGATCAGGAAATGTCTTTCAAGTCTCATATAAAACAGGTCTGTAAGATTTCCTTCATTCATTTTAGGAATATAGCAAAAATTAGAAATATTCTCTCAAGGGCAGATGCTGAAAAGCTAGTCCATGCATCTGTTACTTCAAGGCTGGACTATAACTCTTTATTAGCAGGAAGTTCACAAAATGCAATTACAAGTCTATAGTTGGTCCAAAATGCTGCAGCAAGAGTTCTGATTAAACTTAAAAAGAGAGATCATATCTCTCAAAATTTAGCTTCCCTTCATTGGCTCCCTGTCAAACTTAGAATAGATTTTAGGATTCTTCTTTTGACATATAAACACCTCACTAATAAAGCACCATCATATATCAGAGATCTGATTACTCCTTATGTCCCTAACAGAGCACTTTGCTCACAGACTGCAGATTTACTGGTGGTTCCTAGAATCTCTAAAAGCACAATGGGAGGCAGATCTTTTAGTTATCAGGCTCCTCTCCTGTGGAACCAGCTTCCAGCCTTAGTCCATGAGGCAGACACCCTGTCTAGTTTCAAATCTAGGCTTAAAACCTTCCTGTTTGATAAAGTTTATAGTTAGGAAGAGGTAGAGAAGAAAGCCTAATCCTGTTGGGGAGGAACTCAGTCTTGACAGACGGTTCTCCTTTGCTCTACCTTCTTCATGTCTCACTCTATAGGGTTAAGTTATTTAAGTTTTTCTATAGTAATGCTGCTATAGGCTTAGACTGCTGGAGGACAATCTGACCACATCTCTCTCTGCTACTTTCTTCCTTTGTCCGATCTACTTAGTTACCGTTATTTCAACCTTGTTAACCTTTTGTTTTCTCTTAGTGTTCTTCTCTCCATAGTAACCACACCTGGTCCGGCGTTCTGTTACGTGAGACAGCTTCTTGGATGAGAACATGGGCTGAGATGCTTCCAGTGACGTTCTACAACTGCTGCTATAAACTCTTTTTTGTCAGTATCCTGTGCATCTAATTTAGTTTTCTGTCTTTTCAAACCCCCAGTTGGTTGTGGCAGATGGCTGCTTGTACTGAGCCTGGTTCTGCTGGAGGTTTCTTCCTGTTAAAGGGGAGTTTTTCCTCTCCACCGTCGCTACATGCATGCTCAGTATGAGGGATTGATGTAAAGTCAACGACAACACAAGCTATCTTTCTGGTCTGCTGATTCCAGAGGAGTGAATGCTGCAAGTCAATAACTCGATGGAATCGGCTGGGGTTCCTTAGATTGGAAACTTTTTAAAATTGATCTGTTAATGATGTATCTTTGACTTTGATTTTCTGTGAAGTGCCTTGAGACGACACCTGTTGTAAATTGGCGTTATATAAATAAACTGATTCTTGATTCCTGCTGCACTCCTCAAGAGCAACTGATCTGCTTCACCACAGTTTAACCTAATGACTGAATTAACTATTCATCATCCCAACAACTTCTACATAAGAGCCATTTTATTTTATACCACTCTGCATTTCAAGGACTGGAGTTGGAGTTTAAACTGCATCGTTGAAAATAATCATTGTCCCACTCATTACAGGAGGCTGAGTATTTATTTACAGACCCAAGGACATAATGAGCTAAAGTAACCAACGCGCACATGCTGATAAATCTGCCCAGCAGCTAAGCAGTGCTGACCAAGGAACCAAACTAAACACATTTTTTAACAACCTGACGGAACATTACATGATAAAACTGTTTAGCGATTTGCTTTCAACAGGATTTCCTGATTTAACAAAAACACCTTCACGTTCTCTCTGTGTTTTGAAGAAAGCTTCATTGGTAGAGCTACAAATGTTAATTGTAAGGAAATCTAACACTGAAGTTTCTTCACAAGATTATTTCAGTCTTTTTTAAAGGGGAAGACTAAAGAAAGATGAAATCAATTCTTGCACGAACCTCAAAATTTTCATCTGCTTTAAGGGAAACAGTTGAAAAACAACAACAGTCAATGATAAATCTGATTGAAGGAGCACTTCTTCCTGTTGCTACAGTAAACTTGGCTTTATAAATTACTACAGAATAAAGACAAACACTAAAGGCCCAGGAAGATTGGTCGTGACAGCAGAAAAGAGAATTAAGTCTATTAAAACTGTCTTTTTACATTACTAGAGGTACACACAGAAAGTATGATGGTTTATTCCTTCTGATGAACTCCCCAGACGTGGACTGATCACTGTGGTGGTGGGTTTGCTGTGGCGGCCTTCAGAATGCCCCGCAGGACCTTGTAGTTGCCCAGCGGTTGGTTCTCTTTCGGGGGGAAACAGGGGCCGCGCTCCGTGGCGTAGGAATAAGGAAACCTCAGCACCCAGAAGCCATCGTTTGGCAACACCACCTCCGTCTGCTCAGGGTGGAAGATCGGGCAGGGAGGTGGACCGGGCTGCACCTGGAGACAGCAAAATTAGACAAGCACAGATATTAAATATTCAATAACCCTTGTTTCAACCAATTACCTTTGTAACCAGCATTTACCTATATTATATGGGTACTTCCTTAACTTTTGACACTGGAAAAACAGCCAGACTGCCCACACTCATTCTCTGCCTCTTTTTAAAATATAAAAGAAAACAGCTACCAAGTTATTATAAAATGGAAACATTGCTAACATGCTAAAATAGAAGTTAAAAAAGGCTTCCATGTTATAATAATAGAAGGAAAATATGGCTATCATGTTAAAACAGAATGGAAATATGGCTACTATGTAAAAAAACAGAAGGGAAACGTGGCTTCCCATGCAACGATCTTTGTGGTGGAGTGTTTACCTGAGGGTTGAGCGTTATCTCCAGCGGAGCATCGGGCACCACGATGAAGAGACGGGCCAACTGGGTGAAGTGTGGCTTCAGACCGCGACCCTGAGTCGGAGACGGGACGTACAGCGGCATGTCCGTGTTCAGCACTCTGGTGGCGGGGTCTTTGGCGCCGCCCGGCCCTAGAGCCTTCACTATCTTATCAGGGCCGCTGCTGATGAAGCGGCGCCCCCTGCTGTCCTCGTACTCGAACCCCACGAACACCCTGGCCACGTCGTCCCTCCTGCGGCCCCTGCCGAGGCCCCCGGTGCTCCCGCGCTTCCCCACCAGGTTCTTGTTGGGGGCCGGCCACGACGAGGCGCCTCCATCCAACGGCTCCGTCAGTCCCGCCTCCTCCTCCGATCGGGAGCGGATCATCAAGTCCCACGGCAGGAGGAAGGAGGAACCGGGGAGAAAGCCTGACTGCTCCAGACCAGTGTGGCAGTTGTAGGATTTCGCTGGGCCCAGTTTGATCAGAGACCAGCTGGAGAACTTTGGGAGGAGGCCTTTCGGGCAGGCGGAGTGCGTCATACCTGGGAGATACTCCACCGTGGACGGCTGGCGGTCGATGAGGCTTGGCCTCTTTGGCTTGACCTGGTTCTCGGCGCCATCTCCATCCCCGTAAGGCCCCAGGCTGTCGGTGGACTGGCAGAGACTCAGAGCCAGGCTGAGGCTGGTGTCTCCAGGAGTGTGGCTCTGGGCGGCGCTCGGCTCCTTCAGTCGGTCCGCTTCGCTCGACGCCTCAGATGGGAGCCGCTGAGCCTGGTCGCAGGCCGGCGCCGGGTCGGAAGTGCTGGGCTGGAAGACTGGGAAGTCGATCCTCTCCATCTTCCCACAACATTTCTCCTCCAACATCTGCAGACGAGAACAAAGAGACAAGAGAACAAGACATGTTTTTCATTAAACTACGCTTAAAAGAATATGACTCTGTGGAAGAAATCTGGTTTAGTTCAGCATCTAGATGGACTGTTAAAGGTCAGAGGTAGACTCGCGTGTCAGCATGATAAAAAACAAATATTATAATTTTTAATATAACATAGAACTTGAAAAATATTAAAGAGAAAAAAACTGAACGATGGATGGATGGATGGACGTCACATACAGACGGACAGACAGTTGGATGAATGGACAGATCGACGGAAGGACGATTATAAAAAATAGGTTCAAAGATAAATGGATGGATGTAATAAATGGATGGATGATAGATAAATAGAGGTACAAATGGAAAGATGAATAAAAAAAATGAATCGATGGATGGATTTACAGAGAGATGGAGGGAACAAGTTAGGATGTGAAAACACTCTTATCTATAAATATTTGATTCTTTACAGAAACCTAAAGCTGTTTGAAGCTTCAGAAACAAGAATTAATATTATTATTCTATAGAAACGTTTTCCTTCACTACCTGAACTTTAACCTCACGTTCGTCTACAACAGAAACAGAAGCTGGACGCCGGTCGGTCTCTGGCGTACGAACTCACCTGGTAGAAGTCGTAATTAGCCGCCTGGACGTCGAACGGATCTTCCCGAGGAGCCTGCTTCCTGCCGCAGTTACAGGAGCTGGAGGAGCGCCCCCTGCTGTTGTGATTCATGATGGGTGGGTTATGGTCCAAGTCCGGCTTCTCACCTGCAGCGAATACAAATTCATGTGATTTGAAATTAGTCAATGAAGACGAGAATTAGTGACCAGATCTGCTGATTTCTGTTGGACATTCTTGTGTTGTTTATCGTTGTGATATATTTCTTGTAAAGATAAGATTTGTGATTTATCATCACGATATATTGCATAATATAATGAAATCTGAATAATCCAAAAAGTGACTGAATTATTGTTTTTACTTTCTCATTGTTTCAGTAATTCATGGATCACCACAGTTGGCTCTTCGACTATTCAACAATAGCTTTGAGCAACTTCGACTAACAATTATAAGGAAGCAACTCTAATGCTGTTAAATATAAATGTAACAAATTCAGGTTTTAGTACTTTTTCAAGACTTTTATTGGATTGAATTACCTTAGGAAAAATGATTAAAACCAAGTGCAAAAGTAAGTAATACTTTTGTAGGTCTAGTTTTGATATCTAATAAAATCCAATAACAATAATTATCATCTATTTTGGCAAATGGTTAATAGATTTCTTTATTTGAAAAAAACTAAAAAAAGCCGTAATAGATTTCTTTATTTGAAAAAAACTAAAAAAAGCTGTAAAATTGCTAAATGTGTTAGATATGTATTCAAATTTCATTTGACATCTGGTTTAGAGCAGTGGTAAAAAAAAAAAAAGCATGGTTAAATGCAGTTAGTGTGTAGTGCAGTTATAGAAATCCAACGTCTTTATGAAATGAATGTCCTAAAGAGCCTTTCTTTGAATTTGTAGGTTTTTTAAAAGCAGAATTTGTTTGTTTGTTATAAATACTTTTATCGTTATCGCAGTAGAACAAGACACTGTGATAACATTTTAAAATCACTTGTCAGGAGGAGAGCTTCTGACCTGGCTGGGGCAGCAGGTGGAACTTGTGCACGCAGTGTTGGTCGGTGAGGCTTCGCTCCTCGCACAGCTGGTGGCCGTTGCTCCAGAACTTGTAGCAGTCCTCGTGGAGCTGCAGCGCGTAACGCTGGAACGCCACGCCGCGGGCGTGCTGGCTGTACACCCGCAGCGCCTGCGCCAGCTGGTTTTTGTGCACCGTGGTGGTGTAATTGTGCGGCAGGTTGGACTGGTAGGCACTGTGGGCCAGCGGCAGAGCTTTCTGACACCGGTTCTCAGAGAACTTCGTGTCGGCATCGAGAAAACCGTCCAGAACCTTCGCCTGGCTTTGTACCTTGGTGGCCAGCTCAGCTAGCTCTTCGTCAGTGTTGGCGATCAGGACCTGGTAGAGCCTGGAAGCCAGCTGGACCCACTTGGTGTAGGTGGGGAGCTCAAAGTGGGAAGGTTGGGGGTTGCGCCCGACGCTGTCGTCGAAGCCCTTCTTGGTCAGAACCAGATCCACGTGCTGCCAGAGGAACTCCTTCAGGCTGCAGTCCACCAGCTGGCCGCCCATCGACACCCCGCTCGGCTCCCTGCTGCTGCTGGGCAGTCGGGCCGATCGCCGCGTCTGCTGGTATCTCCTCGGCCCGGTCGGCACAGGGAGGGGTTCCTGGTCGGACAGGACGCAGTTGGACCGCAGCTGGCCCAGCAGGGCGCCCACCGGATCCTTGTCCGCAGCCGGTAGCACATAGACGAACGCCTGGTTAGCGGGAACCGTGAACAGACAGTTGCTGCTCTGGTTGGTCAGGACGCGGCTCTTGCGGAAGATCCGGTAAATCTGGTCCTCCAGAGCGTGCTGCAGGCGCCTCCTCGGCGAGTGCTTCTTGGGTTTGTCGGGGTTTCCTCCAGAGTCCGAGCCGTTACCAGAGACCTTAGGAATAACAAAGTAACACCGACAGCTTAGTCTGCACCGTACCTGCAAGCTGAGTCACATTTGATCGTAAAAAACAAACAAGTGGTGAAATTCAGACTAAGATTGAACCAAATAAACTACATTACACCCCAAATGCACACAGACACAACTTTGACAGATATCTCTTAATAAACCCAAAAGTTAAGCTCTTATTTAGAGAAATTCACTTTCCTAATCCAGGCTGCAATTTATAGTTAATTCCCTTAATCCCCAGATACAATGTGTATCTTTAGATAAGTAAAAAGCCTAAAATAGGGTGTAAAACAAAATACAAGGAAATCTGTTTCTTAATTAACTCCAACACATTCAATCAATTTCAAATATCCAAAAAATGATTTAGAGAAATAATGATAAAACACATCTCCTGTCTGATGATGAAATGATCCAATGTTCCGCCTGTTCCAACTATTGAGCTCCAAGAACGATTTACCTCGATCATCAGAGTTAAAGTCTGTTAATCTGAAGCAATATTTTACTTAATATAAAAGGTTCTGCAAACTTTTAAGGATTGGTTGTGTTATTAAGCGTCTCGCCAAACAAAGGTTGAAGCAGAAGTTATGAATCAGTCCAGAGACCTGATCTCTGCACTTCTCACTTCTAACCAGACTTATTTGAAGTAGGTCAGCAGTTGTTGCTCCACAGAGCAGATGCGGACAGGAGAGGCTGCTCTGCTGACCTTCAGGGATGCGTTCATCTGGAAGACAAACAGCAGCCGCGGAGGACAAGGTCTGCAGTTCAGCTTCCACTCTTTGGACACCGAGCAGTCTTTGATGGCGGCTCGGATCAGAGGCAGCACCTTCTGCCGCAGGGCGTCCAGCGCCCGGAACAGCCGGTCGTAGGTCACGTCGAAGGTCTGGCTGGGGTGGACCAGCAGCAGGACGTGGCACACCGAGAACATGTAGAGCAGGTGCAGGCAGTGCTGTCGGTCCAGACCCTTCCAGAAGTCGTGGGCGTCGGCGTGACTGACCCCGGCGCTCAGGGAGCGGCAGGCCCGCAGAAGCTGCCGGCCGTCGCACACGGAGGAAAGCAGCAGGTACAGGACCCGATTCTCGTGGTCGTAGAAAGCCTGGACGCGGCCGTCCGCAGAGTCGCCCTCGTCAAACCCTCCGACCAGGGAGAAGATGTGTTTGTCCGCCAGCGTGTTGATGAGGGACTCCTTCAGAGTTCCGGTCTGCGAGCCGCTTTTACCAAAGACACCGACGACGCACAGCCCGTCCTCCCGGCGCGCGGCGTCCTCTGGGGGCTGAGCCTGAAGCAGAGAGCTTAGGCCCACCGGAGGAGCCATGTTTGCTTCCTTCATGCTGGAACTTTTTTTTTTTTTTTTTTAAACTTTATTTAGAACAACAACAATGACAAACTCGATTGATACAACATATACAGGACGACTTAGCAACAACCATGCCTCCAAACACTTTCTTTACATTTTTCTTTCATGCTGTCCATTTAGATTATGCACTAAATTTAAATATATAAATTGCTAAATTATACAAAATGCAAAATAAAGAGGTTTTTTCATGCTGGAACTATGGTGGTAAACACCAAGGGTTCCGCGAAAAACCTCCGGTGCCGCCGAACGCTTCCGGTTCCACGCGCTAAAAGGTCCGGGTGGATCCTACTTTTAAAATATGAAAATGCCGAAAATATCCAGTTTAAAAATACAATTATGTAACATAAAAAATAAAAAAAGAAGATGATATGAAAGCCAATAATGATCGTGTTTTCCCCAGAATATGTGGACACATGTATGTTTAATATAAATACAGTACAGAATAAACTTTAAACGTTTGTGTTGAATTAAGAGAATAGAAAAGACAATCTCTGATGAGTAATAAATGAGTTTACACTTACAAATAAAGAGTTCAGATCTCACACAGGTAAATCACATCCGGTTTATAACTGATTAAACTTAGCAGGTTTAACAATAGTCTGATATTAAGGAAGATTTAGTTGTTTTTTTTTACATTCCCCCAAAAGGATGCTGTTTTATTTTCAAGTCAAAAAAAAAAGTCAAGTCAAAGTTGCTTTATTGTCAAAAACTGCAATATGTACAGGACATACAGAGGATTGAAATTTCATTTTTTCATACATTTGCCAATTTCATATAAATGTGGATTCATGAGATAAAAAGCTTATTTTCTTCAATTTCTAAAGAATGTTAAACTATGTTTAAAAAGAAAACAAACTATACAATATATATATCACATTCTGTATGTAAACATTTGCATGCATTTGTCTAATTAAGACCCTTGGCTGTTGTATAAGCGTCATTTCCCTTTTAAAACCTCAGACACATAGTTTAGCGCATAACTATTTAAGAAAGATTGGGCTCCAGGATGAGTCATATGAGACCTTCTAAGAAAATGTTGTTGCAAAAAACTAAACGGTTTATTTTCTGCAGCAAAGATAACAACAATAAAGACACGGCACAACCGTGGGTGATTTGGCTAAATATTCTGTTAAAACCCTTTTTTTTCAGTTGATAAAAATGTAAAAGAGCTGGTTTGACTCTGGTTGCCATGTGCAAAAGATTGCGAAACTTAGTTTATTGTCAAGTTTTGGTAAATTTTTACTTTTTGAAACACCAATTCAGGATCCACAGCAATTGATTGCTAAATGTGTCAATTTTTTATGAATCTTTCTCTCTCAAAGAAAAGCATAAAGGCCAGAGTTAAGTTTTGTAGTTGGAACAAAGACAAAAAACAGAACACAGATTCAGTATTACTGGGAACAGGATAAACAGGCCTCCATAATTACCATTAGGATGTCATGTACCTCTGTACATGTACCGCTGTTTGGTAGGCAGCTTTGGAACAACCTGTCCCTTAATGCTAAGAAGCTAATTTAACTTCAAAACTTGTTTAATTTTTTACTTGGCATTTAAAATCCTTTTACAGGCAGAACACTTTCTTCAACAGTTTTGTTTTTTTAGTCTTACTAATTTCAGTTGACATTTACCTTTCTGAAGAACCACCTCTATCTCCCTCCTCATTGAAAGGACCATTGTCTGCTAACTGTGTCTTTTGTCATGTGGACTCAGCTGTAGACTACTAGCGTCCTTGTCCTGACTTCTTTGTTGGCCTTAATTTTGCTTTTCAGGACCTAGAAAGAAAATGTTCCAACTCAGTATCGCTATCTGAACATCTGAAATGCACTAATTTAGTGGGTGACCTGCAGGCAACCTTGATGCTGCCGGACTTTTATGCCGTCCTTCATTCAAGATGAGACTTTTCTGGGATAAATTTATAAGGGGGGGAATCATTGCACTGGAGCAATCACTTTCCCCAGGGAGTATTTTATCCAGGACATGTGGAGGAAAAATTTGTGCCAGAGGCAGAACAGTTGTCCTGGAAAGGTCTCTTCTGAACTGCAGGTGTTTTCTTTTGGTGAGATAGAAGAGGTGTGGGAAAAACATTTTTCTTCTAATATGTTCCATCTGTTATTTCTATACTGAAATTAATTCAACTTCCCAAATACCCAAAACAAAGAGTAAAGAGTATTTTGAAACAATCAGTATGGATAGTGATACTGCAGGAAGGACCTCCAGCAGCAGTCAGTGTCGCAATTAATCTGAAGTAAACCTCTGACTGGTGCTGTATGACCAGTCTTACATAATAATAATAACAATAATAATAATAATAATAATAATAGGACCACTCTTTACAGTGCCGTGCGAAAAAATGTCTCTAAAAAGTAAATACAGAAATAAACAATGTGCATGATCTGCAGAAAAATAAACAATGGATCGGAATATGAAGTATGTACAGGAAATAACATTATCTAGATAATTAGACAGTGTTGGTGATATTGCACTTGTAAATAAATATAATATAAATATAAAATATTGCACAGATATTGTTATAATGTTAGAGTCCAATTGAGTTCAGAGTGGTGAGTGCTTTTGTAAAGAAGCTGTTTTTGAGTCTATTTGTCCTGGCCTTGATGCACCTGTAGCACCTGCCAGAGGGCAGCAGGTCAAACAGTTCAGGGTGTGAGCTGTCCTTGAGGATGTTTCTCACTCTGCTGATGTGACCACTCATATTTCACAGTAACACGTCAAAACCCTCTTTTGCTCTTGCCACTCTTCTCTAAATCTCTGTCTGGCCATGTTATTAAAAGGCTGGGCAGAGAGAAGCTGTTGTAGGGGATAAGATTATTTTCTATTATGATTTAGGCTTGACCTTCTTCCTTCTCTGTCTCTGCATCCATGTAGCATGTTTTTAACTCCTCCGGGATTTGGGGTCATAGATCAGATATTATTTAAGCAATTGTGACACTATTAGTCTTCTCTGGGTGGTAAAATCACTAACTTGTTGCCAAAGTTACAGATCAAACAAATGTCCAAATGTAGGAAAGTAAGAACAAAAACCCTTCCAGCTACACCACATCCTAAAAACAAGAGAGATTAACTGTACATCGGTACCCCCTCACCTTTATCTGCCTGGAAATATTCAAGGGTTTGGGGTGCCAACGAAACATACTGAACATTATTGTCCACAAATGGAGAGAACATGAAAAAATGAAAGCAGAGTAACAAGAATTATTTCAAGAGCTCTTTAACAATTTATTGGGTAAGTCACATCAGAACCAGCATTTAAAACCTTGTTAGATTATGATCTGTTTCATGATTCAACAAACTGGCCTCCTTGGAAGGGTTCAAAGGCTAAAATCACAATTAACGGAGGAGGACACTGATGACATTTATGATCTACTAGACTTCACTGATGAGAAAAAGGCTGAAAACAAGCCAATAATGATTGTATACAGCTGAAAGGAAACAAAGTTGCAGCAATTGTTTGTAAGAAAGTTGTTATAAAGTAGCTTAATGTTATTTATATTTACAAGGAAGTTACTTATTAACATGGCCAAGTTGCTTTGAATTTAGTGTTATGTATCTACTCCTTTAAAATAAAGGAAGATGGGTCAAAGAATCAAGCTAAGAACTCGTAAGACTGTTGATAATTACATAGTTTTGCTTATTTTGGGATTTAGAAAGATAAAAGATGATCTTAAAGGGATTTTAGTTGGCAAAATGTAACTGAAACACGTCTGCCAAATGATATGATTCAATCTGTCCGGCACTTAAAAAAAATAAAATATCAGGATATGGTTGCTTTTCTGTATTTGTGACTCTTTAACCTCTCCAGCTGATCTTTTTTGTTATTCATGGTCAGCATGGGAGTCATGTGATCCACTGTAAGCTCCGCATTTATCCTTTAGTGGATAAACCCTCTGCTCACCAAGGGATTACACTAATGTCCTACAGGCTATTGTAGACAGAACGGCAGCACATGCGAGTGCCTGGAGCAAAGATAAGAGACTCAAATTCAAACCAGACAAGCATATGTTGTGCAAAAGTCTCAGATCAGTTCAGGAAACTTTAAGGGGTACAGTAGTGCTGATCAACAGCTCTGCAGGCCTTCGGAAGATTTTCCACGTTTGTCATTAAAACTTTGCTGGTTTTAATCCTAAATCTATCTTGTAGGTCTTTTGAGAGCTTTATCTAAACAAACATTGCTGCATCTTCAAATTCAGGTTATGCTGAATGTTGCAGCAGGAAGGCTCTGGGTTCAATTCTAGTCATATGATAATAGTCATAATATCCCTTTAATTACTATATAAGTTTTACTTCCCATGCGTTTGTTTTTGTATATTTATTTCTTATGTTTAAAGTGATGTCACTTTGTGCAATATCTGTTTTGTTTGTAACCAATTGGAAAATAAAGTGTTGTTTGTTCTAGTATTATTTACTTACTTTAATTACTATTACTAATTGTTTTCTTGATCTGATATTGACCACCTTGTGTCTTTAACGGTGTGATTTGAATTGTCACACCAATGGCTAAATCAAACCAATCAAATCAAAAATTCTTTATTAAACCCAAAGGAAAATTTAATGTTTAGACTCATCATGTTATAGATGGTGATGGCTGTGGGCCGGAAGGATCTCCTGTAGCTGTCCGTTTCATAAACCAAGACCAGATGCCACTGACTGAAGAGACTTTCTTTACCATTGACAGTGTCATGAATAGGATGTTCAGGGTTGTCTATAATTTTCTTGATTTTATGTAAAATCCTTCTTCGCATCATCATCTCCAGAGGTTCAAACGTTTGAAAGGGGGTCCTAATAAACAAAAGAAACAAAACTAAAGTTTTTATTATAAATATAAACAAATTAAAAGAAGACGTGATTTTATGTTATTGTGTTTCATTTATTCTTATTTCATTTAATTTAATTGTATTTTGTCATTTAATTTAATTTAATTGTGTTATCATTATTTCATTCATTTTAATTTCATTTAATATAATTGTGTTTTACTGTTTTTTAATTACATTTTATTTTGTTTTATTTTATTTTGTAATATTTTACTGTATTTTGAATTACTTTATATGCATGTGTTTCATTTTGTTTTATTTTATTGTGATTTATTTAATGTATTTGCATTTGATTTCATTGTATTTTGTTTTATTTCAGTGTGTTTTATTACATTTTTTTATTTCATTGTATTTGTTGTTTTATTTGATTTCAATTAATTTTGTTTAATTTTAGTTCATTACTTTGTGTTTTATTTTGTTTTGTTTTATTTCATTTTATTTTTAACTGTTGTGTTTACTTTTATTTAAATGTGTTTTATTTTTCTTATTATTTTATATTATTGTGTTTTATTTTATTATTTATTTATCATTAATATTATTATTTATCTTATTTTGTTGTGTTTCATTTTATTTTGTTTATTTTAATAAATTTTACTTCTTTGTGTTTTATTTCAATTCATTTTATTAGATATTTTATTTTATTTTAATTTACTTAGAGGTCGTTGAGCCTTCTTCCCAACATCACCTTCATGACGGCATCTCTCACGTCACGGCTGCGTGCGCGTTCGCGTTCGCGTCAGAGCGACGCCCCCCCCCCCTCTGACGTCACCGCCCTCAGATCAGCCGAAATCCCTGATAACGCGACGCGCTCGGCTCTAGCCGGTGAAGCTCGTCCAGTCCGCTCCTCTCCTCGGCGCCGCTCCTCAGGTCCCCCGACCCGCCCGCAGTTCTCCGGGCCCCGCTCCTCTGGTACTCCCCAGTTAGCCAGGTAGGACGGCGGCGCTCCGGCCCCAGCTGGAGGTCCAGAGTTCTGACTTCTCTGCTTTTCTCCAGAACCAAGTTGGTGTTTGTGCCTGACGGGCGGAGCTGTCTCTGTCTGTCCAGGAATGAGAAGTGATGGCTGGCTCTGCAGCAGAGGAGAAAACCTTCCGCCGGTTCCTGGAGCTGTTTGTCCGGGAGATGAGGCTTCCTCTGCAGGAGGGCGACCCGGTTCCAATGCGCCCCTTGTCGGACCTGGTGTCTGAGGACGAGCTGGAGGGGGAATGCCTCGACCTGTGTCTCCAGCACCTCTACAAATAGTTAAGTGTGCACTTTCTACGTTGGCATGCGGGACGTTTCCGTGTTGCGTTTGTGTTTCAAACCGAAGGGGGCTGAGAACCAGCGTCCTGCCTCCCTCCTGGTGTCCCTGCGCAGGGTGTGTCCTAGTCCAAGTTCAGACAAGTGTCGCTGTAGGAGACGTTACGGGAGGAATTCAACGCAGTTAAGACTCTGCTCCCCTGGTTTGTCTTTTGCGTTCACCCTGATATTTTCATTCACTTATTATTATTATTATTATTATTATTATTATCTGCGACTTTTTTGCGTGTGTGTGCAAAAGCTGGAGGTCTGCAAAAGGTGAACCCCAGGTTTTGCGTAACAGCGCAGCGTCCTTGTGGTGTAGGAGGGTGGGAGGAGGAGGGGGAGGGATGAGCGCATCTTTATGTATGCTAAAAATAAACAGCCACCCCCAACCCCCCCCCCCCCCCATTGGTTATTTTATTAGAGATCATCGTTCAAATTAGGCGCACAAGAAATTCCTGATTTTTGGGAAAGAGGTAGAAATGTTCTGCATGATCCCCTTTTAAGAGGGAACTCCATGAGATAAATGTGGGGAATGAAACAAAAAGGAGATTCCTCAGTTAAATTCGGGTGTGGTGGGGGTTTGTGGGGGCTCATATTGACAGCTGCCCAGATGTGCACAGAGTCCGCTGCTTCTCCCCGAGTTCTGCTGCCTGGCCTGGTTTTGAATCCAAAATAGGAGCAGAAACTGTGCTGGGAGGATTGAGCTGGACGGACCCATCTAGGACACAAAGTGATGGAGGTGGTGGTGATGGAGTGTGGGGGGGGGGGTGTGGCTCCACAAAATATCCAATAGAAAAACATAGTTTTAATTCACCTGGCAGCTGGATGGATTTATGGATGGATGTTGCAGCCACATGATTTATCATCGATAAATTCTGATTATTGATCGCTTTAATTGTTTGTTACTCGCCGTTTGTTTCTTCAGAGCGCTAATAAATGTAGAAGAAATAGGAGTAAATGCAGCTTCTGTTTGGTTTACTGATAGAAATCGCATTGAAGCTTGTGTCCTGTGTTTATTTACCTCAAAGTGAGTTTTCAGGCTTTTGGGATGGACTGTTGATAGGTTTATCCAGTGGTGAATATCTGAAAAAACGTCCTTCTTTGTACAGTGACTTAATATTAGACAGACTTTTCAACCTTGACAAAATGTTACCATATTGTGAAATTACATCGACGTACAGTTTGTTGAGTAACACCTCTGTCATGGCCCGAGTGGGTCCGTATAGCTTTAACCAGCTCTAAGAAACTTTGAGGAGGGTGGTTGGAACCCTGCCACACAAAACAACTACAAATGTACTGACTGCTTTACGGCATACGTTACTTCCCCCGTTTCTTATTTTCAACATCATCATATGACATCGTTTCACCACAACTAGATTCATTTCCCCATCTATTCATCCTTCACACAGAGACTGGAAACAGAAATGTACTTCAATCCAACTGCAGGCGACCGGGAGGTCAGGACTTTACTACGCGATGTGCTGGTCGTCATGGGAAATGTAGTCTTCCTTTAGGTAAAACAATACAGCTTTTGTCCACAGTGGCACCAAAATGAAATTTTTTGGTGTTGCCTAAAATTGTAGCCACAGATTCTCCTCTGGATTTTTATCTTTGACTGGACTACGCTTTCTGCCGTGCTCCTTGGTCGTCACAATGCTGGTTTCCTCTCTAATGTGCTCTAATAAACCTCTGAGGCCTACATTCAAATACACACTTCCACTTATTAATAGCCATCGACAGGAACACGATTCTACTTGATTTTTATTTTGTGGTGAGAAAGTAAACCCTTCATATTCATGAGCTATTCTGTGCTTTAAAATCCTATTAAAAGTCTCAGAGGTTTAATCTATGTAAATAACCGAGCAAGGCACTATAGTCAGTCTAGTGTTTGTGTAACGACGCTGCTGGAGTTTCCACAGTCAGATCAATACTAACCCTCTGGAGAGTCACGCTGTCTTCTTCACAGTGTCCAGGCTTGATTGGTTGGAGGAAATAAGGTCAGCGAGCATCAAACCTCCGACATCTTGCTACGCCCCCCTCAGGCTTTCACACACACACAAATTCAGGCCGTTAAACCAAACGTGTTGTTTTATATTTGCTTCAGCGGCGACTACATACAGCTCCCCAGACTTTCACATTGCGTGCCTGTTCTCTGACACTCATGATGTCGTTTTTAGATATTAAAAGCAAACACGAGGCGCCCACATGTAGTTTGGGGCTTGAATGTGTTTTTTTTCTTCTTCGTTTTTTTATTTTATTTGGCTTTCGTTCAAAGATTTCATGGCTGATCTCGTAGTGCGAAGACGGAGGCAGGATGTGGTCAGCTTGGCTCGCTGGCTCCGTCTTGTCTAATGAATGGGGAAGGTGAACTGGACAAGAACAACTGAATCAAGCCTTTTATAAAAATCAAGGAGGTATTTCAGACTTTTAAGCTGTGTGGGACAGGTGCAGATCTTTGGTTTAGAGCAGGACTGAGGTTGTTTTGTGACTGTTACGGACCAAGACTGTTAAGACTTTGATTTTGGAGTTCCACCTCTAACAGCTTGTCAATGCTCCTCACAACCAATTGTTTCTTTATATTCAGCTTCCAATAAGCAGGAATGTTTGTTTTGCGCAGCAGCACAAAAAAACCCTGGCTTACAAAAAGCAGCAGCAGCAGTTTAATCATACATGATTCATACCTCTGATATTATCACTCTACATGCAATAACTAATCTTCAACTTTATGTCCCAGGACGTATCAATAATGAATTATCAATCGGATAGAACAGTAAAAGCTCCAGCTCTCGACCGGCTGCAGCTGGCTGAAGCAATGCAGCTATGAGTCCCGACATTTCCATCCATCCAAATATCCATCCTTAAATAAAATATCATCATCTTTTGCTTCATCTTGGGGGGATCCCAAATACTTAGCTCTGAGTTCAGAAACTTGGTTGAAAAGACTAATTTAAGCTGCTTGTATTGTAATCTAATGCCTACAGTATATGTAAGGGTAGGAACGTAGATCAATCTGTCTATCCTCTGTTTTCTATACTTAAACTCCTAAACTTGGTGCAGAATCTCATCCCAAACCCATAGAAATCTTGAAGATTTAGACTTAGACTTGATTTTATTTATCCCTGTTGATGACAACTTCAAGTTACAGCAGCTTTACATAGGACATGAGGAGTCAAAAAACCCAAATCTAATATATACTATTAAAGCAACACTAAAGAAGTTTCAGTTTTGGTTAATATTGGTGCCAGTGTGGACAAAAGTGCTAGTGTTTTACCTGAAGGAAGAATACATTTCCCATGAGGACCAGCGAATAGCATTGTAAAATCCTGATCTCCCGGTCGCCTGCAGTTGGATTGAAGTACATTTCTGTTTCCAGTGGCTGTGTGAAGGATGAATAGCGATGAGGTAATGAATGTACTTTTGGTGAAACAATGTGATATGAAAAAACGGGGGAAGTTACATTTGCTGTAAAGCAGTCAGCACATTTGTAGTTGTTTTGTGTGGCATGGTTACTGCCACCCTCCTCAAAGTTGCTCATTGCCAGTTAAACATATTAACAGTTGCCAGTTAAAGTGATACAGACCCCCTCGGGCCATGACAGAGGCGTCATTCAACGAGCTGTGAGTCGACGTATAATCACAAAAGTTATGAAGGTTGAAAAGTTACTTAGTGCTGCTTTAACAAACTTTAACTTATCGATGTATAAAAATAGCAAAAAATTACAAATTTAGATTGTTCAGATTGTTATTACACTAGGTTACAGACTCTATTACCGCGCCGGAGGTCTAACATTTTCTAACTGAAAGCTAACGTTGCAGACCTGAAAGGTACGGACCTTCATTCTAGCTGCTTCACCCTTTGGCTGCAGTGAAAGCGGGAGATCATGTCATGAATACCTGGTCGTATTTGAGCAAATACAGTTACAGCACAGCATTTCCAGCTACTATCTGATGAGGTGCAGGTTAGTGTTTGACGAATGATGATGGATCTCCGGATCGCGCTCGAGTTACTTTAGGCATCTCCGTCATTGTTCTTTCCAGGTTTGACTGTAAAACCGTTGTTAAAACAGTCATTAAAACAGTCATCAAAAGCCGGGTCTGTCGAGCTAATTCTGTAAAACATCCCAATAGTCAGACCTGCCAAGATAACTGCAGCTTAATGAGTCATCTTAGGTTGTTAAATATTCCTGCGTCCCTTTTTTCTGCTGCTCTCTTTTCTTGTACACTCGGCTTGTCGGAGTCGATGAATCACTCCGCCGGTTTGTTAAAGGAAAACCCAAGAAGGTCAGGAGAGGCAGTTTGCTTTTGACCTTCATGTAGAAAAAGAAGATTGTGATAAATGTTAGATTTTTAACCAACTCTTGGCTAAAAAGGTGTGATATTATCTGAAACCATTACAATGTCTTTTCTTGGTAAAAGATTAGGATTCATTAGGATAGATGAGACTTGTCTGGTTCTGCAGCAATCCATTATTCTTATCAAGCATGTAGTGACAGTGGAAAGGTACAATTCCCATTGAGCAATACAAAACTTGCAGCAAAGTCATGAACCAGCTGATGTGTTTATGACTGCAGGAATGGTAATAAAAAACAGAACCACTTGGCCAGTTGTAGTTTCTACAGTGGACTTTAAAACGAAAAGAGAATGCAACTTATTTGCACCGTCTACAAAATAAAAACGCACAGAAAAGAAATAAAGGTGTAAATCTGATCAGATAATTCATTCCTTCGTGTTTAAAATAAATTTGTAAACAAAACAAAGACAAAAGCTAACCTGACCTAGATGGGTAAAAGAAACACAGTTAAGGCAACACAACAGAGTCTGAGTCAAGCTTACTTTCTACGGGAAAGAAGAAGAACAAGCAGAAAAGTTGGCAGCAGTAACTCAACAAAGAGTAACAACCTGCAGCTTTACTCAATCAATATTTTATCCTTCTAACTCCCTTTTCCCCTAACCTAATTTTAGATTTGAATCTAAATGTCTGGTTCCAATGCATCGTCGTCAGCGTTTGAAGCCATGTTTGTTTGTGCTCCGTTCGAAGGAACGCGGCTCACGTATCAGGTCTCATTCGGGGCTGATACGCCATCTAATGTATCACTTAAGCTCCCATTAACATCGGCTGGAGCCACTTAAAGCCGTGCTCTGAGTGTGTTTGAACAAGCAGTGAAAATACAGACGTGACGAGGCCGCCTCTGTGTGCTTTTTCCACACTTTCTTCGCGGCGTGTGCAGCAGTTGTCACAGTAACAAACCCGGACTTCTGTGGTAATGACCGGCCTGAATGCAGCGGCGGCAGCAGCAGAAAGCTGAACATGTTTCAGTCAAGCACAAAGGTGTGGGTGGATTTTGATAAAAGTGCTTTATACAATAAAATAGCAGATTGGCGCACCGGTTTCAATAGTCCTGCTGTGTTTCTCACTTATTTACTTAAGACCGGGGAAAGCTTTGTGTCGGCCTTGCCTATTTGGTATTGTTATATTTTAATGAAGAGGTACATTTCTGAAATAAGCATGCATAAGCAGAGCATATTTACTGCTTGTGTTGTGTTTACAGGTGATGGAGCTGTGTATATGATGAAAACCTGTTGATTTTCATGTGATAAGTACCTCAAAATCACAATAGCAAACCAAATGCTGATTGCTGGTATGTTTTAATTAACAGCAGAGAAATACCGCTGATAAGAATATTCTTTTAAAGCAACAGCAGAGAGGTGATTATACATGTTCACGATATCAGGCGCGATACATGCTTGACTCCATGTAATCTTTAGCATTTTCTGTCATTTTTGTGTCAATTTGAGCTTTTACGGCCGTTACACTCTGGCCTACTGGCGAAATATTACATTACAATGACAAATACAACTTTCATATATAAATGCAAATGTAAACTGCACGCAAAACAGTTTGCAGTGACAATATATCCTTCGCAAAATATTGTGCAGTCCTAATAATAGGCAGTCTAGGCACGTTGTTTTAATTACATAAATGTACCCTTATGACCTGGCGTGTTAAAACTCCTATAATGGCCTATTGTTTGGGTTTAAATTAACTGAGCTTTGTGGAACATTACAGGCCTTAGGTACTGCCTAGTGCACATTTACTGGGATCAAGGGTGTGGAATTAGGTGTTACTCTGCGTCGGCACTTGTAGTTTAGCTGCGATCCGGTGAACAATTTCTGTAAAACGTGTTATTAGGCAAACAGTAGCATAATCAAGGCGTAAGAATTGCAATTCCTCCTAAAGATGTTAAAAAAAATAAAAAATTAGGGGTGACCTGATACGATACAGAAAATTGGTCTGATATCAGCCAAAAAACAAATATTGATTATATCCGATATCAGTACTCTACTGCAATCAGTCCGTTCTGGCGTGTGATCCAATGTAAAACTTGTCATTTATTATTTTTAATTGTAGAAACTTTGTGGAAAGTTAATATTTATTTTACCCATCAATAATAAAAGTAATACTACTCAGTATCATACATGCTGATATCCTATCAAGGAAATATCGGTATCGGACAATACTGAAGAATTAAATATCTGATTGGAAGTGAAAGGTTGTACCGGGACACCGCTAGATAAAGTATTAAATCCAATTACTTCGTACTGCTTTGAAGGAACACCAAAGAACATCTTGTCCTTTTGGGATTCCTGATTCATTTAAGCGAAGATCTGTAGCCAGGTGTCACCGAATGAAAAACTTTCGCCTCTCTGGTCTGAGGCGATCTGATGGCATGCTTGTGTGTTTTGTGTCTGCGCGGCGGTCGGCATCCTGTCTGCTGTAGTCGTGCTTAAAACGTAATGATAGTCAGAGGCAGCAGTTCTGGTGATTCATCCCAGTCTGTCATTAGTTTGTCTCTGGGTTGAACATCTAATAATAGACTTGTGCAAGAAGAGAGAGATCCCCCCCCCCCCCCCCCCCCC